>JAJHZJ010000372.1:7310191-7840044 GCA_023548195.1 Bettongia penicillata ogilbyi | reverse complement strand
TTTCTCCCCAACTCTACATTCTTCATCATCTCAACAGCACTCCCATTCTCTCCTCCTTTTCTCTCTTCTTGAAGAGGCAGCCCTTCTCCTTGCAAACACTAATCCCTCTTCTTTAGTCTTGAGTCTCCTTCCCTCCCATGGCCTTTCTCAGCCTTTATCCCCCTTTACCTCTCTACAGTATTTGACACTATGACTGTGGTACCCAAAACTGAACACAATGCTCAGATGAGTTCTGACAGGGGTAGCAGTAGGTTTAAGGTTTTGAGAGAGGGCAGGACAGGGGACAGGAGAGAGGAGAGGAAGAGGGGAGGAGAGGAGGAGAAGAGAGGAGAGGAGACAATAAACCCAAGTCAACTGGGCATTATTTTGGTCATCCAAGTTTACCTTCCTTTGTAGAAAAGGAAGGGGAGGGGGAGGCAGACAGGAGAGGAGGAGGTGAGTTACCCAGCTAGCATTTAGCCAACTGCATCTACTCAGAGTATAATTCATGAGAGCCTTTGAGAAGAACATGAATAAAAAGATGTAATTTAACAAATGTGTGATAAGAAAGAGACAATGGGCTGGTTATGTGGTAAGGGTAAGGGATAAAGGATGGACATCCTTTAGTTGTATCCTGAGGAGATACAAAAACAATCGGGAGAAAGTGAAGATGGACTGTAATATGTTGTGTAGTAAATTTATGAGAAGATATGGACAAGAGCTTCACAACAGGTGTAGACATAGATGGGTTGCTATTTGCATCACTAGAGGGAATATGTAAATCAAGGAAGTTATATATTCTTTGAGAATGTTCGAGCATTTGTTCCATTTACTTCATAGGATTATGACACTGTCATATCAAGTATTATAGTTGATATGAAATTGTAATATAGTAATATTAAACTTTGTAGGAGGTCATTTTAGGAAAAACAAATAGTTAATACTTCACAAAAATGGGTAGTAAATTTCAGAATTCATTATGCCAAGACTGAGATACATACCAAAAAGTATAAAAAACTTCAAGAATAGCTTAGGTAGATTCATAGGTTATTAACCATGAGAAATGATTAAATTAGAAATTTTTTGGAGTACATTCATAATTTTCTGAAGACAGTAACATAGAGCAGTGTGATACTCTGTGGAAAATGTGGGATTTTGAATAAAAAATTCTGGTTCTGCCCTTTGGCTCTGTTTCTTGGGCAAATCACTTAATCTTCCTGGATCTCAGTTTTCTTCATGTTTAAAATGAGAGGATTAGACTACATAGATGTGAAGGCTCCTTTCAATTCTAAATCTTTGATTCTTTTATCTTACAGAGAATGGTCACATTCTCCTACCAGGATTATAATCACGTTGGGGACATTTAAGGCGTTTCCCCTGATGGAAGTACTGAGAAGTCTTCCATTTCCCCTCTTCCATCTCAGAGGGTCTGGATGGAAAAAGGTAGACTCTAGAAAAGCTAAATACGGTATTTCATAGTCAGAGCACCACAGGGAAGAAGGTTGAAGGAGAGAAATTAGAAGGAACAAATAAAATAGGGGGAAAGAAAAGAGTGTTAGATTCTTTTTTTTTTCCAGTAAACTTTTCAGAGGCATCTCTTACATAATCATGACCTATTTACCTCAAAGCAATTACCTCCAATCATTAGCATATATAATGAAAGTCACAACATAAGTCATCTGAAAAGCCAACTTCTTGACCAGAGATATCACATAAAAGTATGGCAAGGAAGTGTCTATTGTGCACATACCCTACCCTCTCATCCGGTGAAATATAGAAGGCATCCTTATTTTAATAAACCAGGAAGAGTCCCCAGTGCTTGTGTCCATTCCAACTCCCCAATGGGACTGAATAAGTTAACAATTAATTCACCAGGCAGTTGAGTGCAGGAGAACTCTGGACCTTGCCTGTAGCAGTGAAAGGGAGGAGGGATAAAGAGGTGCTCCCTCCTCAGTGTCACGAGCATGTGTCCAGTGGGGTAGGTGAACTCACGAAGATCAAGACTCACTGCCAGCTGAATCTAGGGCTAAAGCTCAGAAAGAGTCCTAGGATGTGGGGGAAAAGTACTGAGGACAACAAAAAAGGGCTTTAGAAAAGTAATGCTCAGGGTGAGGAGGAATGTGAAAGTGATGGACAGAGAGCAGCAGGTAGGGGTACAGGGCTTTAATGCTGGGAAATCACAGTACATTATCTAACTCGAATCTCACAGTGCTATGAGGTAAGTGTAGTGGACATTTATTCCTATTTCACAAATGAGGAAGATGAGGCTGAGGGAGGTCTAATGCCCAGGATCTCATAGCTAGTGTGCCTGAATTAGGATTTGAAGCAAGTTCTTCCCAATTCCAAGTTCAGCACATGGTTCACTTTATCTCCTGGATAATACATATCCTATCTTCATGTCTCCCTTTTATTTTTATGCTCAGTCAGCATTCTAGTCAAGCATCCAGACATCCCTCTTTTGGAAGAAGGCAGAGATGTGCTGGGCTAGCCATCAGGGTACACATAGAAACTTGACCACTCACATTTATCTTCTCTTGATCCCTTCAGCTATGTATGTCTCGTTGCTAGCTTGAATACCACTCCCCTTCATCCCCGTCTTTCACTGATTTCCTTTTTCTTTACATTTTTTATTTAAAGTTTTGAATTCCAAATTCTATCTCTCACTCCTCTTTTCTCCTCTCCCTGAGATGGTAAACAATCAGATATAGGTTATATTATGCAATTATGTAAATATTTCCATATTAGTCATTTTGCACAAGAAGACTCATATAAAAGAAAAGAAAATGAAAAATAGTATGCTTCTGACTGTATTCAGACAATATCAGTTCTTTCTCTGGAGATGGATAGTATGTTTCATCATTAGTCCTTTGAGATTGTCTTGGATCACTGTATTGTTGAGAATAGCTAAGTAACTGGCAGTTCTTCCTTGAAAAATATCGCTGTGTGTTCTGTGGTACAGACATGTTTTATTATAAGCAACTTATTGCTAGGCACTGTTTTGGAATTAATTAGTTATGGATCCTACCCAGTCTTTTGTGATAACTGGAATTAAAGTCAGTCTCTATAAGTAAATTCAACTGTGTAACTATTGAACTCAAGAGTAGAAAGCTTTTACCTGCAAAGTGTTGTTGCTTACACTTACATGGTAGAGCTCTATCCTCAATAGCATCTGATCCTCCTAAAGGAATTGGAATCAGAGTGCAAACTTTTGAGCAAATAACAAGATCAGAAATCCTGTATGTCAAAAATAAATAATAATATCATGGGGCCCTTCGTTTCTTCATTTTTCCTCTTTTCCGACATCTCTTTTAATGCTCCTTTTATTTGGGCCCTGCATATTTAACTTGTTTGTCAGATTTGTATCTCCTAGACTATGCTGTCTACCTGTAGATGGTCATGCAACAAGGATACCTGTTTTACATTCTCCTCATCCCCTGGACTCTGCTTTAGCCTTATTTTACTCTCTTCTCTTACCCTACTCAGGCAGGGACAGTGCCTTTGTCCATTTTCCAATAAAGAAGTATATTCATTGAATGGGTGCATCTCACTCAAAGTAAGAGTGTGGTAAGACCTAAGCCAGAAAGGGCCAGAGGTCTCACATTGCATCTTGGGCCATCTCCAGTTGTCCTGATGAATAAATATCATGCCACTGGACCCAGATGGCTCAGGAGAAGAAGGTAAGGTTGGTGACCTTGCACAACCCTCCCTCACTCAAATCACAGTCATGTCATCATCATTCATAGTCCTCTTTGAGAATGAAGGACAAACACAAAAGAGCATGCTATCCTCCTGGTTCTAAATCACTTTATTATGCATTAGTTTTATGTAAGTTTTCCCTTAAGTAAGGTTTTTCTGAAATTATCTTGTCTGTCACTTGTAATATTCCATTACAATCATATGCCACAGCTTGTTTAGCCATTCCCCAATTCATGGGCATCCCTTTTGTTTCCAATTCTTAGCCACAATAAAAACAGCTGCTTTAAATATTGTATGCATTAATTTATCCTTTCCCTCATTTTTAGATGTCTTTGGGATTATAGACCTAGAAGTGGTAATACTGAATCAAAGGGTATGCCCAATTTAATAGCCCTTTGGGCAAAGTTCCAAATTTCTCTCCAGAATGGTTCAATTACTTTGCAATTTTCCATTGTTGTCATGTTATCCAATCTTATAGGTGTGAGGTGGTACTTTAGAATTGTTTTAATTTTCATATCAATAGTAATTTTGAGCATTTTTTTCATATGACAGATAGCTTTGATTTCTTTATCTGAGCACTTCCTGTTCATATCCCTTAACCATTTATCAATTAGCGTTTTTTTACTTTCAACTTCGTTAATTGTATTTTTATAAATTTGACTCAGGTCTCTACATATTTGAAAAATGAGGCATTTTCCAAAGATATTTGTTGCAAATCCTCTAACCCCCCAGTTTTCTGCTTTCCTTATACTCTTGGTTATATTGGTTTTGTTTGTGCAAAATTTTGAAAATTTTATATAATCAAAATTTTCCACTTTCCATTTTATAATGCTCTATTTTCTTTGGTCCTAAATTTCTTCTCTTATCTCTAAATTCCTGGCAGATAAATTATTCCATACTTTCTTAATTTGCTTATGGTGTAAATCATGTACCCATTTTGACCTTATCTTGGTATATGGTGTGAGATATTGATCTACACCTAGTTTCATGCCTTATCATTTTCCAGTTTTTTCCAGTAGTTTTTGTCAAATAATAAATTTTTAGCTCCAAAATTTGGATCTTTGGGTTTATCATATACTAGATTACTACTATCATTTACTATAATGTAATTTGTACCTAATCTATTTCACTGATTCACCAATCTGTATCTTAGCTTGTGCCAGATTGTTTTGATAATTACTACTTTGTAATACAGTTTTAGATCTGCTATGGTTAGACCACCCTCTTTCACATTTTTTTTTTTCGTTGATTCCCTTGGTATGCTTGAGCTTTTGTTCTTCCAGATTATTGTTATTATTTTTTTCTAACTTCTATAGAATAATTTTTTTGATAGTTTGATTGCTATGGCACTGAATACATTGATTAATTTAGGTAGAATTATCAGTTTTATTATATTGGCTCAACCTACTCATGAAGCAATTAATATTTTTTTAATTGTTTAGATCTGACTTTATTTTATGTGAAAAGTGTTTTATAGTTATGTTCATATAATTTTTAGGTTTGTCTTGGCAAGTACACTCCCAAGAATTTTATATTGTCTGAAGTTTTTTAAATGGAATTTTTTCATTCTATCCCTTGCTACTGGGTTTTGATGGTCACATATAGAAATGCTGATGATTTCTGTGGGTTTATTTTGTATTCTTCAACTTTGCTAACATTGTTAATAATTTAGTTTTTTATTTGATTCTCTAGGGTTTTCTAAGTATGCCATCATATCATCTGCAAAGAATGATAGTTTTGTTACCTCAATGTTTTATTCTAATTCCTTTTCCTTTTTCTTCTCTTTTTGCTGTAGATAGCATTTCTAGTACAATATTAAATAATAGAGGTGATAACGGGCATCCTTACTTCACCCCTGATTGTATTGGGAAGGCTTCTAGCTTATACCTTTTACTGACAATGCTTGCTGATAGTTTTAGATAAATATTATTTATTATTTTAAGGTAAGTTGTTTTTATAATGGGAATGGGGTGCTCTATTTTGTCAAAGGTTTTTTCTGCATCTATTGAGATAACCATAATTTCTGTTGGTATTGTTATTGGTAAGGTCAATTATAGTAATAGTTTTCCTAATTTTGAATCAGTCCTTCAATTCATGGCATAAACTCCAAGAGTCATGATGCATAATCTTCTGTGATATATTGCTGTAATCCCTTTGCTAATATTTTATTTAAAATTTCCATTAATATTCATTAGGGAAATTGGTCTGTAATTTTCTTCTCTGTTTTGGCTCTTTCTGGTTTGATATTAACACCACATTTGCATTATAAAAGGAACTTGGTAGGATTCCTTTCCCTATAGTATTGGGATTAATTATTCTTTAAATGTTTGATAGAGTTTGCTTGTGGATCCATCTGGTCCTGGTGAGTTTTTCTTAGTTGTTTTGGGGGATATCATCCCTCAAAGTCACCTTATATCCACACCCCTTTTCTATATACATATTTCTTCAAATTGCTCTTACAGCAATAAAGTTCTTTAGAGTTACAAATATTATCTTGCCATATAGAAATATAAAGATTAACCTTACTGAATTTATTATATTCTCTAGCTTTTTTAAAAAATATTTTTGTATTTTCCTTGAGTCTTGTATTTGAAGGTCAAATTTTTATTTAGTTCTTGTCTTTTAATTAAGAATGCTTGATAGTCCTCTATATCATTAAATTGACATCTTCCTCCCAAAAGATTATATTCAATTTTACTGGTTAGGTAATTCTTAGTTCTGATTCTAACTCATTTGCCTTCTGGTATATCATATTCCAAGCTCTTCAGTTCTTTAACGTGTAAACTGCTAAATCCTCTGTAAGTCTGACTGTAACTCCACAATATTTGAATTGGTTTTTTTGAATGCTTGTTGTACTTTCCTCCTGATCTGTGAGTTCTGGAATTTGATTATGATGTTTTTGAGATTTTTCATTTGGGGATCTCTGTCAGGTGATGATCAGTGGATTCTTTGAATTTCTAGTTTGCCTTTCAGTTTTAATATAACAGGGCAGTTTTCTTTGATAATTTCTTCAAAGATGTTGTCCAGGCTTTTTTTTTTTTTAGATAATGACTTTAAGTAGTTCAAGAATTCATGTATTATCTCTTCTGGATCTATTTTTCTCAGTTATTTGTTTTTCCAATGAGAAATTTCACATTTTCTTCTATTTTTATTTATTTTATTTTATCTTATCTTGATGTCTTATAGAGTAATTAATTTCCTCTTGCTCAAGTCTGTTTTTAAGGAATTATTTTCTTCAATGAGTTTTTGTACTTCCTTTTTTATTTTGTCAATTCTATTTTTTATGGAGTCATTTTCCTCATTGAATTTTTATATATCTTTTCCCATGCTATTGACTTTTTTTTAATGATTCTCTTGCATTATTCTCATTTCTTTTCCCAGTTTTTCTTGTACTTCTCTAATTTTTTAAAAATCCTTTTAAAGCTCTTGTAGGAATTCTTTTTGAGCCTGAGATCAAATTCCATTTTTATCTGAGACTTTACATATAACCATTTTGACACTATTGTTCTCTTCTAAGTTTTTGCCTTGATCCTCCCTGTCACTATGGTATCTTTCTACAATCAATTTTTTTTTTGCTCATTTTTCTGTGACTACTTGTTTTTATGTGAGAGTTGGGCTCTGGTCTTGCACTGTTCTAAACTTTTTGTGCTGTAGCTCAGGGTCTTACCACTGGCTTTCATTGGACTTCAGGGCTTAGTTGCTTACTTTCATTGGATGGCTAATTGCCCTTCTGGTTTGTACTGGGAATGAAGCCTCCCTGTTGGCATCCCTTGGTGGTGGGGTCTGACTCAGAGATGGGGTCTCTCTGCTCAGTTGCTATTGTAATTGGTGGCTGGCCCTGCAGGAGGGATGTTGTTGCTGATCTGCCCTGGGGTGGGGCCCTGCTTCTGGGTTGCTATGGAAACAAGGTCTTGCTGTTGGCCAGCCTCAAGACAAAGCCTCACTACTGGTCAGCAATGGGGTCAAGGCCTGCTGGTGTGGGACCTTGTTGAGCTGTACAGACTGCTTACTTGCCTAGGGGGCTGCTAGTTTACAGAAGGGTGGGGCCTCATTGGTGGGTTGCCCCCAATTTGAAGCCTCACCTCTGTTGTGAGGTGGACTGCTGCTGCTACTCTTGGATCTTGGACTTCTCTCCTCAAAGACACAGATCTTTCCTGCTGTGCTAGTAGGCTGCTTCCCTGCTCCTAGATTAATTTTGAGGTACATTTCAGGTTGTTTGGAGGGGAATTTTGAGGGACTTCAGGGGGGTCCTTTCTTACTCCTCCATCTTGGCACTGATTTCTAAACTGGAAAAGTAGATGACATGGAGTGATACACTTGGTAGAAGAGGTAGTTTACGATTGGCTGATCTCTATGAGGGAAACTTTTGAAAATAAAAGAAGAGACCCCAATGGGGAGTAGAAGAAGTTTCCTACTGCAGCATTATAGTGAGTCCAGGGACCTCTGATCCTAGTCTCCATGTGGAACATGGACACACTCAGTGGGCCTCCTTTGCCTTTCCTTCTGTTTTTCCTTTCCTCTAGCATGTATCTTCCAAGCATCAAAAAGTCCTTGGAAATATGTAGGCACAGGTAACAAGGGTAGACTTTATCTATGTAGTTGTGTTTATGGCAGCAGCAGTAGCAAGACTGGTCATGCAACAAGGAAAATATTTGCATCAGAGGGAAATGCTTCCAGAAAAGAAGGGTCCATTTGGATATTGCTTGTCTGTTTGATTGGATATTGCCAGTGCAGAGGAGAAATATAAAATGACTAACTAACAGCCTTGTAAACACTGCATTTTATGGAACCTTAACTATTAACCTCCAAACTGATTGTACTAGTAGTGAAGTTAGTCTTCCAATGGATTGCATTGGTAGTAATAAGTCACTGGATTTTGTTTTAGTCAGTTTATGATTCTTTGTTGGCATTCTATTTTCTGTGTTGGAATAAACAACCTGTTCCACACCTGATTCATATTTATACATTAGATACCTTTTATATTACCCACTTCCCACACTCCTTGGTAGAGAAAATCTTAGACTTTGAGCCCATAACTATTTCTATAATTAACATCTTTACAAGTAACTACTTCCCCTGGAGTATCCATGGTGGGAATAATGAATCAATAAATGTGAGAAATGGGGACCCTACTTTCATTGTTGAGAAATTCAGAAACGCCAGAGTAATAAACCTGCTAAAGAACCACATGGCTGGTTATAGAGGTGGGAGAGATTGACACTCTGAGCCCTGTGAGTCGTAACAGTATTGCATCTGGTTTATGTGTGAGACATATAAATAGATGAGATAAAATAAAATTATGCAAATGTCTTTGAGAATTTAAAGGGTAGAAAAAACATGGTAAATAAGAAATGAGCAAAAGATGAAAGTCAACACAGATAAATAGAAAATCCTACACTTTAGTTTAAAAAATGTCAAATACTCAGGTAAAAGATGAAAAGGACATGACTAAACAAGAGTTTAGGTAAAAATGATCTAGGCTTTTAATGGATTATGAGATGAATAGTCTTACAGAGTCCTACACTGATATTTTATCATGACATGAAAGATAATGGTATGTTCTTAGAAACCATGTCAGGAGAATCTAAACTCTATCAGGGTCTAAGATGTAAAGGCTGTAAGTGGAGTCCCAGAAACAGACTATTGTCTCATTAGCAACCTAACTATATATGGAGAGATTTGTTACCAGTAGATGATGAATTCTATGGTTATGGCAACCCAAGAACAAAATAAGAAATGACTTTTAGTTTTTGGTGGCTTCCTTCTGCTTCCATAGCAATAGGAGTGGAGTGGCAGAAAAAAAAATGAGAATTAATCACAGTTTTAAAATGAACTATAAACATTAAGTTGACTGTTTAGACTCTAAATGTATGATGATCTTTATTCACTGATCATTGAATTAACACATTTCCAAAATCCAAACCATATTAATCTTAATATTCTAATGATAAATAAAAAAAGAGAAAAGGAAATCATAGCTAAATGACTGACTTACAGATTTTATATGGTTTGTTAGACAAAGGATTTGATAGAGTTGCCGCAAAGCAATATGTTTTCTGGGAAGAACTGATCATTTAGTCTTGTGCTTATGATGAGCATGAGCAAAAGATGACAGTGAGGATTATTTCAGCTTAGATGAAACAGAGCATCTGTTTCTGTTAAGGGGAATGAAATAAGCATTTCTGTAGTACTTACCTGTCAGACACTGTGCTAGGTGCTTATTTTTAAAAATAAATATCTCATTTCATATTTCCAATAACTGTGGAATATAGGCACTATTACTATTCACATTTTACAGTTGAGAAAACTGAGACAAATAGGGGGTTAAATGACTCACCCAGGGTCACACAGCTTGTAAGTGTCTGAGGCTGAATTTAAACTCAGGACTTCCTGATTCCAGGCCCAGTGCAATACCCAACAGTTGCTTCTCAAAGGGGAGGTAGTGAAATCTTTGAAGAATTTACCAAGATTCTACAAACCAGGACAAAATATACTTTAATATATAATGACTTCAATGTGGAGGTAGGCATGCAGGAGTATGGTGAAAATTATGTTGGAAACTATGGCTCAAATTTAAGAAACAAAAAATGACAGTGGCTCATAGACTGCCAACCGGTCTCATTCCTGTAGATCATGAGTCATTTTCTTAAGAAGTGAGTTGGGAAATGGGTATGCTAAACATGGAGATCATTACAATGAAACTGATTATGTCTTAGTAGTAGTAGCAGTAGTAGTGTGGTCCTACTATCACGACTTTGCATTTATGTAGCAATTTAAAATTTGCAAACATTAGTTTTCTCATTTGATCTTTACAAGATACTTCTGGTTACTGATGTGAGACATACTGGAATCAGTTTACTGTGTGCAGTCTGACAATTGACTTAGTTAAGGTCAAAGTCAGTTAGTATGAACTGATAAATAAATTTAATGATTTGAAGAAGATGCTGTGTATGATTGCAACAGTTTCAAGCTGATCTATTCAAACAAGAAATTGAGGCTGAAAAATAAAAGACAAAAAAATTCAGAAAAGGAAATTATTGAGATTAATTTATCGTTATGCCATGTAGAAGTTTATCTGAGGCAAACAAAGTAGTCACTATAATGAACAGACCAAAGGAACCCAGAAACAGTCTTAGCCAGCAAACATTTCAAACTTTTGTCAAAGGGACAGAGACACGCAAAATTCAAATGGGTTAGAATACATAGCCGAATGAGGCTTTGACTGTGTGTTGTGTGCTGAAGATAACCTGACAAAAATATCAATCTCCGTTTCTCGCTGTTACTGGTGAAATCAGATTGCTTCTGCATTTTTTAACTGATCCTATTTATAAAATATTGATTCTGTCCTGTAATTGCCTACGTCATGACTTTTTGACTCTGGAACTTAATCCAGAAATTTAGCTGGTCTGTAATGAGTTAAATTTAGAAATCCAGTTCTCCTATTAATCACTGTTCCATTATTATGTTAAGGAAATCTGTTACCCTTGAAGGAAGCAGAATACCAGGGAGTCTGGTTTAGTATCTTTATACAACCAAGCCTATCCTTCAAGGATGTTTGGTTTGTTATCCAAAAAAAAGTCTGGTTTACTATCTCTATCCGTGCAAATGCAGCTGGACTCAGTCACAGGAGGGAAGGGTTAAAAAAAGTCACTTGGAATATGTATATCTCGCAGATTACTAAAATTTTCGATATCCACTTTCATTAAGTTGCTGCCACCTTTGCCAGAGATGAAGGAGAATCTTCTCTCTCTAGTCCATTAATTTCCCTTCTCTCAATGTAGAACTGTACATTTTGTTTTTAGCCTTGGACTAAAATCACTATGAAGGCCATATGATTTAACAACCATTTCAAATGGCTCAGAAGCTTCTAAGAATGCAATAGGAAAGCTGGTATGAATCTTTACTCCTCATCTCACCTCTAGTTGGAGGAATAAAAGAAAGTAAAGTGATCATATGTTAAAAGTAACCTCCCAGCATGGATTCCAGTGAAGAAAAAGTAGTGAGATGTTCTTCAGTCATCTCACCAATCATGATCTATTGGTTTGACACCATAGGCTCTGCTGACATGTAGTGTCATCTCTACATGCATGTATGCTATGACGTGCCATGAGTTCTTATTGATTCTTGGATTCCTTTCTTTCTTCTGCATGGGAAGTGGACAATCAGTGCTCCTGTTCCTTGCCAGCTCAGAAGAAATGTGTGTGTGTGTGTGTGTGTGTGTGTGTGTGTGTGTGTGTGTACGTACAATGTGGCCAATAGCCCTCCCTCTTTTCTGTTTTGGTCACTTGGCTTCTTTTCCAGAAGGGAATTCCTTCCAAGGTCAAAAGACGCAGAAACTTGAAGAAACTTTGATCAATGATTATATAACAGAATTCCTGTTTTACCATGACTTCATGGTAATATATTTGCATCCCTCCCTGTGGCACCAAAATGTTTTGTTCTCCTAAAATCATGACGAACATTAGAACTCAATATAGCAAGAACAGTTATGCTAGTATCACATATTACCATTTACCTCAGAGCTTTATTAATATTATACATAGTAGATATAAAACAATGCAATATACTACTTGACAAGCTGCGTCAACTACCAAGTGTCTAAATTATGTGTAGGTCGTATTACATATAGCAACTGGTTTTATTGCTGTGCACGATTTTTTGCTTACATATTAGGGAACATGTTCATATATGGATAGTCATAGTTCAAATCATGCTCCTGTCAGAGGGGTGATGGACTTAAGCTGTAGAATGAAAAATACAGTTTCTCATGCAAGAAGAACTGAGACCTCATGATATGGCATAGTATGCATGTAGGTGGGGAGAAATGACAACAGATATCAACGGAAAGCATATGGTGTTAAACCATCAGACCATGGCCAGTATATTTATTTGGTTTTGCTTGACCATACTCATTTGTTACAAGATTCTATCCACCCTTGTTTGAAGGCATTCTTCTCCTCATTGACTGTTTGGACCTCTTTTGCCGTTTGGATTAATCTATTTTTAAAGGTGTTATTTTCTTCAGTATTTTTTGTGTCTCCTTTAGCAAGCTGTTGACTCGTTTTTCATATTTTTCTTGCATCACTTTTATTTCCCTTCCAAATTTTTGCTCTACCTCTCTTACCTGATTTTCAAAATTCTTTTTGAGCTCTTCCATGGCCTGAGACCAAGTCATATTTTTTCTTGGAGGCTTTGGATGGAGGAACTTTGACTTTGCTGTCTTCTTCTTGTCATGGTTGCATGTTTTGATCTTCTTTGTCACCAAAGTTAAGACTTCATGGTCTGAGTTTTTATGCTGTTTCCTCATCCTCCCAGCCAAATACTTGACTTTTTAACTCTTTGTCAAGGTACGACTCTGCTTCCAGTGGGGGAAAGAGTTGGGGTAGTGGTACTGTCCCAGGCTTCAGGGACGATCAGTCGCTTGATCCCCCATCGTCAATGCAGAAGCAGATGCTGCTGCCGCTGCCACCATGCCATCTCCTCCACCCTGGGGCTGAGTTCAGACCCTAGCAGGACCTCATTCCTCTTTCACCCAAGTCCCACAGAGTTCTCCCACTGACTTTCTATGCTGTCTTTGGTATTTGTGGGTTGAGAAGTCTGAAAACTGCTATAGCTGCCACTGATTCAGTCCCCCAGAGCCTGGTCCAGTCCTGTCTGTGCTGGGACTGTGCTCTGCTCTCTGCCCAGTGCCATATATCCTTCCTGTCCACCTTCTAGGCTGCCTTAGGCTGCAGATTTGTTTCACTCTGTCATTTTTTTGGGTTCTGTAACTCTAGAATTTTAGAATCATTTTTTACAGGTATTTGGAGGGTTTGGAAGAGAGCTCAAGTAAGTCTCTGTTTCCACTCTACCATCTTGACTCTGCCGCTGGAGGAAGAGATTAGAGGCGAAGTAATGGTGGAGATATGGAAAAAAAGGAAGAAGAGAAAGGTTAATGAAACTATACATAGGAGAGCAGAAGAAAGTTCAGAAAGAAATACACAAGCAGGATAATTACAAGCAGTAATGTTTAAAATTTATTATATGCTTTTAAAAAACAAGCAGTACGAAATAAAGATTCATCATTTAATATAAAATCCTCTTTTGTGTTATGTTTTGTTGGGGGGGTAGGGAGCTTCCTGAATTTAGAATAAAAATTTAAATTAAAAAAAATAAAAAGGACATCAAAGCCAGCTACTCTCCAGTTTCATGAAGCTTGACAAAAGAACTTCCAGTAATGGGATAATGGTATAGCCATTTCTTTGTACATTAGGACTTTATTACCTCATTATTTATGTTGCAAGTTCCTTCTTATTTATAATTGTATCAGCTGAAAGGCAATTTATCAGGACTATTTTGATCAACTCCACCTCTGTCTCATCCTCCCTACATATTTTTAGAACACTCAGTTCCTTCAAAGTGCAACTGAGATGACACATCTTAAAGGAAGCTTTTCTTGTCCCCCTTCCTTGAAGGTATCCTTTGTCTCCTCAAATTTTCATGTATTTATTTATCTGTATACATGTTCTCTATATACAGTGGTACATAAGCCCTTTCAAGGTGTAGAATTTTTAAGGTGTAGTCTTTTGTCTATATATATATATATATATTGTAGTCAAGGTGTAGACTTTTGTCTATATATCCTCAGATCTCTCCCTTTGCCTTGCATGTGGTAATTGCTTAATGAGTGAGATTGAAGAGGGATTTGATTTATTCTTATTGCTCTTAGAGAACAGACTTTTGGGCATGGTTGAGCCTGCTCAAACTGCCTGGAAAGGGCAGACTTTTCAGTGTAGGCATTTACACTTTGAAAATTAGCAAATGCTGTATAAATCAGGGCTTGATTTATTGTTTTGTTGATTGTTTAGTCTTAAGAAAATGATGGCAAAAGTGTTAATACAGATTTTAAAGGAGATGAACCAGTTTTTAAACATTTACCAGCATATACTTGCAATGAGTTGAAGTTCAGAAAGTTAAATTTAGGCTTAATATAAAGGAATAAAGACCCCTTCTCTTACTGGTGAAGAACTTTCTGGAATTTTCATTTTGGGAAAAGATGCTATACTAGTCATCCCTCATTCTCCAGATTTAGCCATCACTTCTCAGCTGCCTCATAACTCCATTCCACTACTTCTAGTCCCTTCTCCCATTGATGAGTTCTTGGAACCTTCATTGTGTGAAAAGGCCATAGAATGGTCATCCATCAGTTCTCTGGATTTAACCACCATGAATCTGTCTGGGTACCTTTTTTTTATTCTTTTCTTTTTTTGAACCCTTCTTTTATTGTCTTCCCCCACTAGAGTGTAAGCTTCCTAAAGGCAGCAGCTATTTTTTATTTTACTTATGTTTGTATCACCAGCTAAGCATAGTGCATAACACAAAGTAAGAGCTTAGTAAATGCTTATTGAGGGGGCAGAGCCAAGATGGTGTTACATCACCAGCAAGTAGGACTTGCTTGAGCTCTCCTCCAAATCCTCCCAAACACCTATAAAAGTGACTCTAAACAAATTCCAGAGCAGCAGAACCCACAAAAAGACAGAGTGAAACAAATTTCCAGCCCAAGACAAGCTGTAAGTACAACAAGAAAGGTCTGTTGCACCAATCTGAGAGAAGAACACAGTCCAGCATGGGCCGCACTGGCACAAATGGGGCCAGAGCAGGCCTCAGAGCACTGAATCACTAGTAGCTGTGGCAGTTTCCAGACTTCTCAAACCACAAATGCAAAAGACAATTTAGAAGGTCAGTAGGAAGGTCTGTCAGACCTAGGTGAGAGAAGTCTAACCCCAGCCCCAGGGTGTTGGAGGTGGCAGCAGCAATGGCAGCAGCTGCTTCTAGAGCTCTCTGAACAAAGATGGCGTGTGTGTGTGTGTGTGTGTGTGTGTGTGTGTGTAGGGGGGTGTTGAGTGTCTGATTAGAGGGGGATTGCAGGAATTTCTTTGCTGGCATTAAGGTAGGATTATCTTGTTTGCCCATTCTATGATCTGGGTTGCAGTCCTGGCTGGCAGATTGGGGGTAAAGACAAGTGCTGGTGTGGTGGAACTTGTGGTGGCAATGGAAAGGGAATCCTCCTCACAGTTCCAAGACAGAAAATAGTGCTTGTGGTCACTCAAAGACTAGAGCAAAGGCCAGGATGAGTAAATACCCCTCTTTTGATCACACAACCTTAGAAGAACTGAAAATTTACTGGTCCCTAGAAATATCTTTGAAAACAGCTGACAAAACACTTGAAACTTGGGACAGTACACCCTGTACAATGGAAGCAGAGTCCTACTTCAGCAAAGAGCTAAAAAGTCAAGTAATTAGCCGAGAAAATGAACAAACACCAGAAAAACCAGAGTATAGAATCTTAATTTGGTGACAAAGAAGATCAAAACAGAACCAGAAGAAGATAACAAAGTAAAAGCTCCTATATCTGAAGCCTCTAAGAAAAATAAGACTTGGTCTCAGGCCACAGAAAAGCTCAAAAAGAATTTTGAAAATCAAGTAAGGGAAGTAGAGGAAAAATTGGTAAGAGAAATGAGAGTGATGCAAGAAAATCATAAAAACACATGCTAAAGGAGACCCAAAAAATGATGAAGAAAATAACAATTTAAAAATAGACTAAACCAAATGGCAAAAGAGATCCAAAAAGACGATGAGGAGAAGAATGCCTTAAGAAGTTGATTGGCAAACTAATGGAAGTGAACATTGAAAACTAAAAATAAATTTAATTTTTTTAAAAAAGACTTCCCAGAGGTTCTAAACTATATGAAAAGTACCTTACAAGCTTTAAAGCAAGCATTATGTAGGAATCAATAGTTGATGGAAGAGTTTGTCTATGAATTTGTAATTGTAAAAATAAAATGATCAATCTTTTCAAAAACAAAGCAAAGCAAAAAAACCCCAAAAGTTGAATTGGCTAAGTGGAAAAAGGTCCAAAAGCTCACTGAAGAAAATAATTCCTTAAAAATTAGAGTGGAACAAATGGAAGCTAGTGACTTTATGAGAAATCAAAAAGTATAAGACAAAACCAAGAGAATGAATAAATGGAAGACAATGTGAAATATCTCATTGAAAAAACAACTAACCTAGAAAATCTATCCAGGAAAGAAGGGATGATAAAAGGGAAGGCAGATAAAAGAAGAGAGTGGTCAGAAGCAAAATAGACCTCAGAAGAGAGACAGGGTAAAAAGAGAGAGACAAGAATAAACAGTAGAAAACAAGATGGAGTGAAACAGGTGATAATGGGCATCCTTGCTTCACCTGTGATCTTATTGGGAAGGCTTCTAGTTTATTCCTGTTACAGATAATTCTTGCCCTTGGTTTTACATAGATATGACTTAACCATTTTAACTGTTTGCCTTAGAGTTACACAGATAAAAAGTGTCTGAGGCCAGATTCAAATTTAGGAAGAGATTCTTCCTGACTCCAGGCCAAGTGTTTTATCTACTGTGCAATCTTGCTTCCGCAGTGAATTCTATCAACTATTTAAAGAACAAGTAATCCCAATATAAACTATTTGACAAAAAAAGTTAGGTAATAGAGTCCTACCAAATTCCTTTTATGACATAAATATGGTTTTGATAACTATTCTAGTGAGAGCACAATTTCCTTAATGAATACTGATGCAAGTTTTTAAAATAAAATACAAGCAAGGAGATTGCAGGAACATATTCCAAAAATTATATAGGATGACCAGGTGGAATTAATACCAGGAATGAAGAGCTGGTTCAACATTAGGAAAACTATCAGCATAATTACCCATATCAATAACAAAAACAATGAAAATCAAATCATTATATCTATAGATGCAGAAAATTTTTTGACAAAAGACAATACCGATTCCTATTAAAAACACTAGAAATGGTAGAACTCAATGAGGTCTTTTTAAAAAATGATAAGTAGTATCTGTCTAAAAGTAAGAGCAAACATTATCTGTAATGGGGATAAACTTCAAGCCTTCCCAATGAGATCAGGAGTGAAGCAAGGGTGTTCATTATTACCCTTATTATTCTATATTGTACTAGAAATGCTAGCTACAGCACTTAGACAAGAAAAAGAAATTGAAGAAATGAGAACAGGCAATAAAGAAACAATGTGGAATTTATTTTTCTATCTCTTGTTGCTAGAATTTTTTTGGTAGTATATAGAAATGTTGATGATTTATATGGGTTTATTGTATAGCCTGCAACTTTTCTAAAGTCAATAGTTGTTCCAACTAGTGTTTTAGTTGATTCTCTAGGATTCTTTAAGTATACAATCAGCAGTAAAATAGATGATTTTGATTATAGGAAATTTAAAAAGCTTTTGCACTAACAAAACTTATGCAGCCAAAATTAGAAGGAAAACAAGAAATTGGGGAAATTTTTTGTTTAATAACCAGTTCTCCTTAAAAGAAAAACTTGTGCAGGACACACTTTTTTTGCTTAATTTGCATTTTTCTCCATCACTTTTCAAAGTCTAGACAATTAGCAAAATAACAAATCAAATTTTGATTTGTAGCATTTCTTGATTTCTGAGGTGTAAATGATCACGCTGAAAAGTTAACGATTAGCTCTGAGAACAGGAGTTGGCTCCGCCATAATGGAGCATATAATCCAAGAAGGTCAATAACAAAAAGAAAAACCTCATGTATAGCAAAATATTTATAGTAGCATTTTTTTTGTAGTAACAAGGAACTGGAAATGAGGTAACTATACAGGGTCTGGCATAAGAAATTGTTGGATATGAATGTAATGGTATTCCAATGGTATTCAATGTGTTGTAGGAAATGATGACTATGATGAGGACAGCAAAATATAGGAAGACTTACTTGAAATGATGCGAAGTCAAGTAAACAGAATAAAGAAAACAATATATAAAATAACTATAATATATAAATATATATTTATATATTATATATTATATATTATTCATTATTATATATTTATTTATATATTATATATTATATAATATATTATATGTATATATATAAATATAAATAAAATATAATAATGTTAAAGGAAAGAAAAAAATAGTAAAAAAAAAAAGTGAAACAGAATGCTGAGAAATGATAGCTAAGATTGAGTTCCATGAGAAAATATGAGAAGACACCTCTCACCTCTTCACATTTTTTTTCCAGGGTCGGGGTCTATAGGTGTAGAGCACTCCATATATTGTCAGACTTTTTCAAAATGTTAGTTTGTTTTGCTAAATTTTGCCCCCTTCTTTTTTCCTTCCTTATCATAAAGAGGAGATGAGGAAAATGTCTCATTGAAAAATATAGATTAGTATAAAAACAAAATACATCAATGAGATCTTATTTTTGAAAATGTATTGTCCCTAGCATTTTTCAGTGTTTACTTGGATGAGCACAGTTGCTCTTCTCATCTTCATTTTTATTTCTTTAGTGACATTTCTAGTTCCTTACTTAGGTATTGAGGAATCAGGAAGACCTGAGGTCAAGTTTAGTCTTAGGTGCTTATGAGTTATGTGACACTAGGCAAGTCACAACTTCTTTTTGAATCAATGCCCTCAATTCTAAGATTTCCCAGAATTGAGGATCAAATGTAATTATATTTGAAAAGTGTTTAGCACAGTACCTGACACATAATAGAGCTTAACAAGCGCTTATTTCCTTCTTATGACTCCACTTTTTGATATGGAATAAAATAGATGATGAGATATCACTTTTGTTTCTTTTTATCTATTGTTTTCCTTCCAATTCTATCTTTAAACACACTTGGGATGATCTGGTTTAATTGGGTCTTCCACAGTGTTTTCCTTCAAATTATGTTTTATTTTTCTCCACTGCTATACTAGATACTAGTGGAATACTTAGATTGTCCACCTATTATCTCTTACCCTCTCCATGGGACTAGCACAACTTTTTGGATTCTGTATTTCTCTGATGATATGGTTTACCTCTTCAAAGTTTCTCATTTGTCTTAGTGTTGTAGAACCCAGAGATCCACTATGTGCCTCTCTGTTGTATCTGTGTGATACTTTTAGTTTCTTGGAAATTTCTCTGTCTTATGTCTCACAGTCACATATCCAGTGGAATGTTGATTTTAAAGATATGGAAACTTATTTAAGGAAAACGTTTGAGATCATCAAAGGAATTTTTGCAATTTCTCGAAAGCAATCTAGCCTGTTCTCTCTTTAAATGTTTATTTCTGAGTCAAATTCATAGTCCATTTGTACTGCCTGTTACAGATATCCTGATGGATAAGATTTGTAGATTGTCTGTTCATTACATGGAATAATAATGCTTACAGACATTCTTCATCTACTTGGTCTATGGTATATATCTGATTAGCTGAATTCTTTTCTCTTCCAGGAGGGTCTGCAGTGTTCCTGGACTTGTAATGAACCTGTAACAATTATAATGTCTCCCACAAACAGCAGCATCTGTAGGACCTCACTATCCACAGGGTATCCCTTTTCAACTTGGACACTGTGTTGGATTTCCTTCATGCTGTGAAGAAAACACTTTTTGAACAGATTTTGCACTGGTTTAGGCCTTGTTAGATGTTTGTGATTAAAAAGTCATTGAACAAAGTGATTATTGTTATTCCTTCCAAAGAATCTTGAATTATTTTAATACATAGATGTTAGAAGAGAGCCTTTAAGGAGGCTTTTTGTTAGAAGAGAGACTTTAAGAAGATTTTTTTGTTCCAATAAATCAATTGCTTTTAAAAATAATCAATTAATGGAAACCACACAGTGGGTTGTTTTTGTTTTTTCTTTCAAGGAATCATGAATGATTTTAAGATGTGAATGGGATACACTTTAATGGAAGAAAGCTTTTAAGATAGCATTTCGTTCCAACAAATTAATTGCTTAACAAAAATCAACTAAAAATACAGACAATGGAATCTGTACTTTTGACAACCTTTGGTCAATTTGCTATGTTGTAATGTAATGGTAAAGATGGGGTTTTCCTATGGAATATCACTTGGAAGAGTTTGCCTGTTCTCTTTTAATATTTTCACTGAAGATTATATACATGTAAATGATTCTCAAAAATATATTCTATTGATGAGAAAGTAGGCATATTGTTTGGTAATTCTTGATATTCTTTTGGTCACTCTTCTTCAGTATTAATTAAGTTTCTCACTTTTCAATGCCCATCGTATTATTCCCTTCTTCATATTACTTGTGTGATGCCATCCTCTTAACTGTGTCACCTCTCACATGGATTTTCTCTGTGTACACTTGTTCTAGTATGGCTACTTTCCCCATCTTCATTTTTGCTAGTGTCATTTTTATCTTCTCTATTTGCATATCTGAAGTTGTAACAGTAGATTACAAAAGTGGTAGTTTAGATGTCCTTTATGGAAAAAAAATTAATAAAAATTCTTTGCAAATATTATCTATTTTCTTTCTCTTTGTTCTTCCATTTTCATTCTCCAATGTCCTGGGATGACTTTACTTAGTTTTCCACCATGTCTTCCACCAAACTTTCTTTAACCTCTTTTACCCTCTACTGTTACTCTTCCTTTGATGAGTATCTTTCATCATAATCCTTCATCATCCTTTTCCTTAAGAGTTTATATATTATTTTTATTTTAGATTGATTTTGCCTTTGAATACCATTTTTCTGTATCTAGTAAGTCAAGTGTTTGCTCACTAATGTCCTTTTAAGACTCTTTGGGTATTCTTGTTATGGCTATGTATTTATTGAAATATATGTAGTGTGGAATTATGATCTGTATCAGTATTCTTTCTTAAATGAACAATTTTTCTTGCTGATACATTGTTTAAATAAGTCAGGACTGAAGTTTTTCAACTTGTATGCCATGTCATTTTCTCATTTTTATTCTTTTTTTTAACTTTATATTAATTCTTATTTTTGATGCTTTATCAAAGAATACTTCTCATTATCTTTCAGCATTCTCTTCCAGAAGAATTTATAGATGAGTTTATATAGTTTAAATTAGTATTGCCTCTCTACAATTTGTACTTTTATAGAATTTTCTGGGGGACTCAAAGATTAAATAAATTGTTCAGGGCCACAACAAGGTTGTTATGTTCCAGTCAGGACCCAGGTCCTCTAGTCTTTGAGGTCAACTCCATATCCATTATGCCATGGTTAGTGTTTTTATTCTTATTTTTATCCTTATTTTACACATAGGGAAACTGAAAATGAAGGAAATTTTTAGTGACTTTCCCAGACTCTTCACACTAGGAGAGCCAGAACTATTCTTGGTTAAGGTTGTTTCTATCACACTAGGTGGATATTCTTAGCTGCTGCTATCTGTTGGCTTCAAATTAAAATGAGCCATGTGAGTAACCAAGAAGATGGAAATGATCACTTCTGGATCCATCGTATATCCTAGTCTCATGCTGTGAACTAGGGATACCCAGCTCTAATCCTTACATGCCACCAACTCACATTGTTTTTTAGTCATATCTCACTCTTCATGACCCCATTTGGAGTTTTCTTAGCAAATAGACTGAAGTGGTTTGTCATTTCATTCTCCAGCTTCTTTAACAGAGGAGGAAACTGAGAAAAACAGAGTTAAGTGACTTGCCCAGGGTCATACAGCTAGTAAAAATCTGAGACCAGATTTGAACTGAGGAGTATGAATGTTCTGAGTCTAGGCCTTCATCTATTTTGCCACATAGCTGCCACCAACTTAGTACGTAGGTTTTATTTTTCTAGAGTGTACACCTTCTAACATCTAGTAATGGGTATAAGTTTATAGTATAGATTATAGTATAGATTTATAGTATAGTAAGGTAAATCACCTTAAAGATTGCTTTGTGTACTGAGTTGATGTGTAGGCTGGGCATTTCCCATGCCTGTTTGACTTTTCTGTTTTTAAATATATTTTTAGTTTTCAACATTCACTTCCACAAGATTTTGAATTCCAAATTTTCTCCCCATCTCTCCCCTCCCCCACTCTAAGACACTGTGCATTCTGATTACCCCTTTCCCCTTTCTGCCCTCCCTTCTAACAGTGCCCCCCCCCACACTCTTCTCTTATCCCCTTCCCTTCTATTTTCCTGTAGGGCAAGATAGATTTCTCTACACCATTGCTTGTATAGCTTATTTCCCAGTTGCATGCTAAAACAGTTTTAAACATTTGTTTTCAGAACTTTGAGTTTCACATTCTCTCCCTTCCTCTGTTCCCACCCACCCTCATTGAGAAGGCAAGCAATTTGATATGGGTCATACATGTGTGGTCAAGCAAAACACCTCTTTAATAGTCATTCTGTGAAAGACTAACTATATTTCCTTCTATGTCAACCCCCATTTATTATATTCTTTGCTTTGACTTTAACCCTTCTAAAAAGTGTTTGCTTCTGGTTATCCCCTCCCCTCATTTGCCCTCTCTTCCATCATCCCCTCCTCTCTTATCCCCTTCCCTGCTACTTTCATGTAGGTTAAGATAGATTTTCATACCCAATTGAGTGTGTATGTTATTCCCTTCTCAAGTCAAATCTGATGAGAATAAGGTTCACCCATTCTCTCTCACCTCCCCTCTCTTCCCTTCCAGTATAAAAGCTTTTCTTTGTCTCTTTTATATGAGATAGTTTACACAATTCTACCTCTCACTTTCTCCTTCTCTGAGTATATTCCTTAATTTTAGTTTTTAGATGACATCCCTTTATATTCAACTCACCCTGTACCCTCTGTTTATATATATATATATATAATATATAATATATATGCACATATGTGTATATGAATGAACATATGCATGCATATATGTGTATATGTATGTGTGTGTGTATGTGTGTATATTCACTGCAACTACCCTAATACTGAGAAGGGTCTCATGAGTTACAAATATCATCTTTCCATTTAGGAATGTAAACAATTCAACTTTGAAAAGTGTCTTATGATTCTTTTTCTTGTTTACCTTTTCATGTTTCTCTTGGGTCTTGTATTTGAAGGTCAAATTTTCTACTTAGCTCTGGTCTTTTCAACAAGAATGCTTGACAGTCCTCTTTCATTGAATATTCAGTTTTCTCCCCTGCAAGATTATACTCAGTTTTTCTGGGTAGATGATTCTTAGTTTTAATCCTAGCTCATTTAACCTCCAGAATATCATATTCCAAGCCCTCTGATCCCTCAGTGCAGAAGTTGCTAAATGCTGTGCTATCCTGATTGTTTCCACAATACTTGAATTGTTTCTTTCAGGCTACTTAAAGTATTTTCTCCTTGACCCAGGAACTCTTGAATTTGGCTACAACCTTCCTGGGAGTTTTCTTTTGGGGATCTCTTTCAAGAGATGATCAGTGGATTCTTTTGATTTCTATATTCCACTCTGTTTCTAGAACATCAGGGCAGTTTTCCTTGATAATTTCTTGAAAGATGATGTCTAGGCTCTTTTTTTGATGATGGCTTTTCAGGTAGTGCAGTAATTTTTTAAATGATCTCTCCTGGATCTGTTTCCTAGTCAGTTGTTTTTCCAATGAGTTATTACATGTTGTCTTCTATTTTTTCATTCTTTTAGTTTTGTTTTATAATTTTTTGATTTCTTATAAAGTCATTAGCTTCCATTTGCTCCATTCTAATTTTTAAGGAATTATTTTCTTCAGTGAGCTTTTGTACCTCTTTTTCCAATTTGATAAACTCATCTTTTTAAGGCATCCTTCTCCTCATTGGCTTTTTGGAACTCTTTTGCCATTTGGCATTTTTAAAGGTATTATTTTCTTCAGTATTTTTTGTGTCTCCTTTAGCAAGCTGTTGACTCATTTTTCAGAATTTTGTTGCACCATTCTTATTTCTTTTCCCAATTTCTCCTCCATATCTCTTACTTCATTTTCAAAATCCTTTTCGAGCTCTTCCATGGCCTGAGACCAATTCATATTTGTCTTGAAGGCTTTGGATGTAGGAACTTTGACTTTGTTGCCTTCTTCTGGTGATATGTTTGGATCTTTCTTGTCACCAAAGTAAGGTGCTATAGTCTGAGTTTTTTTCAACTCTTTGCTCATTTTTCCAGTCAATTACTTATTTTTTTAAATCTCTATTAAGGTAAGATGCTGCTTCTAGTACACCTCTGGGGGCTGTACTGTCCCAGTTTTCTGGGATTTTGTGCAGCTGTTTTCAAAGATACTTCCAGGGATCTGAAAAGTTTCAGTTCTTTTAAGGTTGTATGATCAAAGGGAAAGTGTTTACTCCTTTCCTGGACTGTGGTCTGATCTGTGAATGACCACAAGCACTCTTTTGTTGTCTTAGAACTGTGAGGATTCCCTCTCCATTGCAGTCACAAGCTCTGCTATACCAGTACTCCTCTCATCCCCAGTCTGCCACCCAGGACTACAACTTAGATTAAAGAACAGGAAAAGCAAGAGAATCCTGCCTTACCATCAGCAACAAGATCACTGCAATGCCCTTCCAATCAGCCACTGGATCCCCCCACTATCTGTGGGCCAAGAACTCCAGAAGCAGTTGTTGCTGTCGCCAATGATGGCATTATTGCCAATGCTTCTGCTGTTGCCACTGCCCTGGAGCTGGGGTCTGACCACACTCCTCTTTCTGCCCTAGGGCTGGGGTTATGCTGTGCTCTTTCCTCACTCAGGTTCAGCAGATATTTCCTACTGATCTTCTACATTGTCTTTGGTGTTTGTGGGTTGAGAAGTCTGGAAAGTGCCACAGCTTCCAGTGATTCAGAGCTCTGAGGCCTGCTGAAGCCCATCTATGCCAGTGCTGCCCATGCTGGACTGCACTCTTCTCTCAGACTGGTGCAAAAGACCTTTCCTGTTGACCTTCCAAGTTCTTTTGAGCTTGACATTTGTTTCACTCTGTCATTTTGTGGGTTCTGCTGCTCTAGAATTTGTTTAGGGCTAATTTTTATGGGTATTTGGAGGGGTTTGGGGGAGAGCTCAAGCAAGTATCTGCTTTTACTCTGCCATCTTGGGTCCACCCCTCCCCCATTGTCATTTCTGTTACTGTCTGTTTATCATTTCTGTTACCTAGATCCATAGAATTTTAGAGAAGAGAATCTTCAGACTCTCTCATATAACCTCTGCATGTTATAGAGGAGGAGACTGAAGGCCAAGAGAGGTACAGTACTTACCCAAAATCAAATAGCTAGGCATTAGCAGACCTTGACCTTGAATCCCTGGCTACCTATTCTGGTCACTAAATCTGGGCACTAAAATCCCATTACCTGATAACTTTTAATAAAATGCCTTAGTTGAATTTTATATTTTCTTTTCTTCATTGGATGTTGAAAAATCTAAATCTAATTGAAGTAGGATCAAAAACTGATGAGTATAGAAATAAAAGAAGACTCCCCAAAGGGAGAAAAACTAAAGATTTCCCACTGACAGTATTACTCCCTACAAGAAGACTTTTATGATTCCCCTAGTAGTTAGTATCCTTTCCTCACCCCTGCTCCCCCATGCTATTTTGGATTATTGACATATATGTCCTCTCCCCACCCCCCACTCTAGGCAGAATGTAAGCTCCATGAAAGTAGGAGCTGTTTCGTTATTTATTTTGTATTCCCCAGTTCCTAATTCATACTAGATACTTCATCATTGCTTATAGTATTACTTTCAAACTCCTTATTCACTAGACAGGACTGGCTATTAGTGTAATGGTAGAAACATTATCACTAGGTACTGATAAAAATCAATCTTTATTTCCTTCTCATGCAGGAGGAAGATGTTGCTGCCTTGGGTTACTTTACTGCTTTCCTCTTGCCTCTCAGTGGCCCAGGCATGGGGAGGATGGGATTTCCAGAATGACAGGGTCCGGAGATTCAAAGCACTAGGGATCCAAGAAGAAAAGAATTTGTTGGTGCTCACAGCAACAACACTGGCCAGAGTGCTGAATGAGACTCGGTTCTTAATGGTGGAGTTCTGTGAGTAATTTAGTTTTTCCCAAAGAAATGGCCTCAGCAGTTGGGATAGATTATAATTCACATTTCTATGGCATTTTGAGGGTCATAAAACTTTTAAAGTTTGAGTAAAAAGGAAGGAAAGGGTTTTGCTTTTCTTAGGACAGTGTGTGTGAGGACAGCTGTATGAGCCATCTAATATTATCTGTGAAATGTGAGGTATAGGCATGTTACATGGCTTATGGTATCACAGCATTTGAGAATTGGAGGATATCTCCATGGCCATATCATAACCTAGTCATACACTAAAGGAACCCCACTAGTACTTACCTGGCTAGTGGTCATTTAACCTTTGTTTGAAGACCTCTAAGGGTGGGGATCACCACTCAAGGCTACCTATTTCACCTTTGGACAACTCTTAAATAGGAGGTTTTCTTGACATGAAGCCTAAATTTGTCTCTCTGAAGCTCCTTCCCATTGCTCCTGCTTCTGCCCTCTGAGGTCAAATAGCGGTAGTTAAATTCCTCATTCACACAACAGCTCTTCAGATATTTGATGTCAGCTCTTACATCCCGCTGTCCTAGTATTACCCTTTCCAAGGTACACATATCTAGTTCTATCTTTATATCATTTATTCTCATATGCTGACACCCTTCATTATTTTTGGTTGTCCTCCCTATACTCCCTTGCTTGTGAATATCCTTCTTAAATTGCCCAGTTCAGAACCAAGTGATGGTACCGGTGATGTTTGAAAAGAGCTATTACTTTCCTGTGCCTGGAAGCTATACATCTCTTAATTCAGTCCAATATTTATTAGGTTTTTTGGCTACTGTATCACATGGTTAACTTATATTGGGTTTGTATCCATTAAAACCTTGGTCTTTTATTTTTTTCCAAAACAGTTGGAGTCTAAATATGTCTTCTCATCTTGTACTTGTGAAGTAGGGGCATTTTCAAATATCCAAATATAAGATTTTACATTTATCCTTATTGAACTTCATCTTATTAGATTTGAATTAATTCTTAATCGTAGATTAAGAAATTTTTGCATACTGAGCTTGCTCCTGTGTGTTAGTGATCCCTTTCAACTTTATGTCACATGAAACATGTTCATGCCATCTGCCTTTGTCTAAGTCATTCATAAAAACATTAAATAGCAGCATAGGACCAAGAATGGAATTCTAGGGAATTTCACTGGAGGCTTTCTGCTGAGCTGATGTTGACCATTAACAAATGCTCTTTTAGTCTAGCCATCTTTAGATTGTTTACAATTCAGAATCTTATTATGCTATCCATTAGTCCCAAAGTATCCATCATATCCAAAGGAATGGATATGAAATACTTCATCAAAACCTTTGCTAATAACTAAATAAATTATATCTGCAGTATTCTAATCATCTGCCAACTTAGTAGTGCTGTGCATCCCACCCCCACCCCCAAACAGGAAATGAGGTTATTCATTCAAGAAATTTTCTCTGAGTAAGCAGTGATCTTGCCCTGTTAGTGCCACATCTAGCACTTTGAACATCTCTTCTGCATTTATCCTTTATTATAGCTGTTTTTTTTATTTGTCACATCTATCTCTTTTAATTATATGTAAACTTTTTCAAGATAGGAACTGTGTCATATAAATTTTTAAAAATTTTACCCAGTGTCTAGCATAGTGCTATGTATTGATAACTTTATCCACTGAATTCATTTGAAATGTCTATCTATATAGATACAGATATAGATGGTTTACTTAGAAAATCCCCAAAATAATCAAGGAAACTAAATGAAACAATTAATAGCTTTAGTAAAGTGGTAGGATGTAAAATGATTTTTAAAAAATCAATATTTATATATATCACTAATAGAATTCATGAGAAAAGAGTATTAAAGGAGTCATATTAAAAATATTACAAAATGCTTAAAATATCTAGGTAATCAATCTACCAAGGCACATGCCAAACATATAAATATCATTACAAAATATTATTTAAAGAAATAAAGAATTATTTAAAATTGGAATGATATTCTTTGCTCATGATAAGGCCCCATACATATAATAGAAATTATATTACCTAAACTAATTCATAGATTATTGCTATACCAATCAAATTACCAAAGAACCAGATAAAATAGTAACAGAATTCATTTAGAGGAATAGAAGGTCTAGAATCTTGAGAGAAATCCTGAAAATAAGAATGCAGGGGAACAACAGAACTTCCAGACCTCAAAATATATTATAAAGATAAAATACAAAATTGTGTAATATATGTAATATATAAAAATATGTAATATAAAAATATCTTAAATATATTATAATAAAATCATTTTGTATTTTTAAACAAACAGAAAAGCAGATCACTGGAACAAAGTAAAAGAACAACCAGAAACAATTGGCTTCAGTAACCTAATGTTCAATAAACCTTTGGACATAAATTACCTGGGGAAAGAACTTCTATTTGACAAGAACTGCTGGAAAATTGGAAAGCAGTTTCATAGCAAACAACATCTTACATGATATGCCATAATGAGCTCAAAATAGGCATGTGATCAGAATGTAGAATGCCATATCATTAAAATAGAAAAGAAGTAGATTAAGTACCTTTCATTATTATTAAGATGACTAAGAAGAAGAGTTCTTAACCAAAAACATTATAGAGACAACCTCAAAATCAAAATGACAGTAGAAATTAAATAATTAATTTAATTAAATAGAAAGAATTTCATCACCAAACCAATGTAGCTAAAACAGAAGGGAAATTATTGGTTGGGAATTTTTTTTCACATCAAATATCTCTGACAAAATTCAGATATTCAAAATAGTAAGGGATTAACACAAATACATAATAACAAAAGCCATTTTCCAGTGGATAAATAGCTAAAGGATATGAACTGATAGTTTTCAGAAGGGCACACTATTAACAACTCCATGAAAGATTGATGCAAATCATTAATAATGGAAATATAAATCAAAACAACTTGAAGATTTCACCTGATATCCAGAAAATTCACAGATGACCAAATATGGAAACAGTCAATGGTTGAGGGACTTTGAGAACTCTTATATACTTGTACACTACAAATTGGTGCAGCCATTTGGCAAAGCAATTTGGAATTATTCCGAGAAAATAATTAAAATCTAAACACGTTGACCCAGAAATCTTACTGCTAGACATATACCCCAAAAAGGGTATGTAAAGATATAAAGAAAGGCTCAATATACACTAAAGTAGTCATAGCAACACTTTGGGGGATGGGGCAAAATCATTGGGTGATACACAAGGAATAGGAAGTGATTAAGTAAATTGTGATACATGAATCTAATGGAATATTCATAGTAAGAAATGTTGAATATGAACAATTCAGAGAAACATGAGATGCTTTGAACTTAGGCAGTATGGAGTAAGCGGAATTAGGTAACCAATATATACCATGACTGTAACAACGTAAAAAAAGAATAATCACCCAAAATGCAACTGACTGCTATATAACTATAATGTCCAACCTTGATCTCCAGGAAGAAATAGGACCTTGCTCCTTTCTCTGCAATAGAGAACTATGGGCATGGAGGATTCCCTATATTGTTAAATACAGGTTAATTTTATTGAACTGCCTCCACCACCCCTCCTCCCCCTACCCAGGTAATCTATATTAAAAAGGCTAGATATTTGGGTAGGGAACCAGAAAATGATATATTCAGAATCAAAGATGATATGAGGAAAAAGATGTAAATAAAAATACAAAAAGAAAAAAGTACATCTGATTTATTCTTCAATAGGTTTTATATAATGGAAAGTACAGAGCTGTCTATAGTAGACTTGGAGTCAGATGACTGTTGTTTGGTGGCCCTTTTCTACCATTTATGACCTTCGAGTCCTTCAATAAGTCATTTATCCTCTTTGCTTGTAAAATTGAGAAAATAATATTTGTATTTTCTACCTCAAAGGGTTGTTCTAAGATTCAAAAGATATGAAATCCAAGATTCTTTGTAATTATAATTCAATAAACACCTAAAATCTACTACTATGATATTATTTCCTGCACTTTACAAAAATCTACATTTAGCTTGATTATTTTGTGGTCTCATAAGGAAGGAAAATTCATTTTTGGACTCTGAAAGAAATCATACATTTTAAAGCACATTAAGGTCTTTAGATAGATTTTATCAACAAGGATAGAAACATACTTTTCTACTCAAGCTTCATTTGACTAAAATTTTAAATTAAAACAGCATCAGCTAGCCTCCTCCTGGGTCAAATATTCCTTTTAAATCAAGTTTTATGGCACTTCATTTTAATTGGCCTAAAATGACTGGTTTTAAAATTTCAAAGAGATATCCCTTCTTCTAGGGTTGTTGGAATTTGGTGACCAAGTTCATGGTCGCCTTAGAGATAACTGATATTATAGTTCAGCTTAGTCAGCTTAGCTTCTATCCAAGTTTGTAAACTGACCCAGTTTGGGCTTCAGAGGAGATCTTCTGGCTCTTGCGAACTCTGTTATAGGTAGTCTCTCTCCCTCTCAGTAAAGCAGAAAGTTGAAAATGAAGAAAGAGAAGAAGACAGAGATGAATTGAGTTTAATAAGTCATGGGTAAAACATTCACATAGACCTTACACAGTTACATAAGCTTTTAGTATTTTGATACAATGATTTCTAGTACTGTTTTACCAAACTTTATGACTTACACAGAGAGGCAGGGTAGGTTAGTGGTTAACTACTTTTGGAGTCAGGAAGACTCAATTTTAAATACTGCTTCTGGCATATGGGGGCTGTATGACTGTAGTAGGCATATCAATGAATCTCTCAGTGTTCCTAAGTAACTTTCTAAAACTATATTTTGCAAGACTGGTATTGGTATTGGTAGAGGGCCCCTATACTAATGCAGTCATAAATGATTTATTTAAAAACCACCTAGACATAAAATAATATGGGAGTAGGGGGAGTTGATTTCTGTTTCTTGGTGTTTTACATTAGCCAGCTTGAGGCTGACCTCCTGACTTTTCTCTTTATAGCAATGAAACATTTTGTTCCATTTGCCTGTGTTTCAAGGAGACAAGATAGGGATGAGGAAAAAGTAAGCTATCCCAAATCCTAGGATTTTGAAGGAAATTGTTCTTTATTCTATAAGAAGGAAAATGAATTCTAGAGCTCCTGTCTTTTTGTAATAAAAACATTTACCTTAAATACTCTCCAAATCAGGATATTCCTTTTCCAAAGCATTCATAGGATTATAGAATTAGAGCTAGAGATCTTTGAAGGCATTTGACAGTTAAGGAAATGGAGGCACAGAAAAGATAAATGATGAGTCCAAGATCTCATAGCTAACAAGTATCTGAGTTAAAATTTGAATACAGGTTTAGGTGGAGTAGTGGATAAAGTACTAGACCTTAAATCAGAAAGACTCATTTTCCTGAGTTCAAATCTGATCTCAGACATTTGCTAGCTGTGTGACCAAGGGCAAGTCACTTAACCCTCTTTGCCTGAGTTTTCTTATCTGTAAAATGAGTCAGGGAATGAAAGGGTGAAACCATTTCAGTTCCTTTGCCAAGAAAATGCCAAATGGGGTTAATGAAGAGTGAGATCTACCTGAACGACAACTTCCAGATTCCTTGTCCACTTCCCTACCTATTATTGCCTCAGAGATGTCTCCATAAGGTTATTTATTAAACTCTACCCAAGAAACTTCTGCTCTCTATTGCAGGAAAGCTAGAGAAGATAGAACTTTTTTGAAACATTATTTTGATAATTCAGAATTGAACCTCAGACCACAAGGCTATCATGGTTTTTTGGAGATCATAGACCTACTCTGGAAGGGTTCTCACAGAGCATCTATTTTACCACCCCTCTCTCATTTTGAAGATGAAGAAATGGAGATCTAGGGATGATTGATGATTAGCCAAAGGTTGCACAGACAGTAAAAATCAGAAGTGGGGTTTGAACCCAGGTCTTTGGAGGTTAGCATCAGTACTTTTTTGGTCATATCATGTTGATATAGTTACTGCCTCACTTAAATCCAATTCAAGGCATGTCAAATCATTAGCCTCATGATATCACTGGTTCTCTGGGAGAAAAATAGCAGTCATTAGCCCCTTCCCTTCATTCCCTACTTCTATGATGAAAGACGCTAATCTGGGGTTCCAAGTTACAGCATTCTGGGATCGCAGCTCAGTGTCGTCAATGTCCTAAAGCACTCCACTGAGCTGTTTGTAATGAAACAGCCTTGATACCACCGCTCTTTTTAGGGGGCCACTCCCACAGAGTTCAGAGCCAGAAAATCCTAAAACTATCTGAAAAGCCAAATAGAGCAAACATTTTCTTACCCTTTCTTTTCTTCTCTGTTTCCTGATTTGCATTCAACTCCACACTCAATCCACTCCTCTCCTTTTCTCCCTTGATTGGTTTGAGACCTGGTCCCTTTTCTAATATACTTCATGAATTTAGAAGACTTGGGTGCTATCTCTGTTTTCAATGTGTCCTCAGATGGCAGCTGTTCAGAGACCCACTGGTCCATTCTGTGGACCTTCTCCTGCTGTGTTACACTTTGAACTGTACACAATGTTCCAAGGGCAGGCACATCATGGCCTTAGACCAAGCGTTTTCTTGGCATCAGCACAATCTTTCTGACTGTAGCAGCACACTGGGCAGATGACTTCAGAGAACTGTGAGTGAATGATAGCTTTGTCATCTGTGTTGAAGGTATAGCCTGCTACTCAGTAGCCACTTATTCAGTGAAGAGTTTCTGGTGGTTTGAGTTTACCATTCCATTCTGGAATAATTTTGCCCTCTTCAGCAAATACCAACGAGCTGGGTTTATGATGTTGTGCAATTTATTTCTCTTCTCTGGGCCTCAGCTTCCTCACCTTTAAGATAAGGGGTTCAGACAAGAGGACTTCTAGTTAGAAAACTCAAATTCTATGACTCTCTCCCCTTTGGATTCTAAACCTGGAATAATGCCTATTTTTTAATGCAGAAACTTGATCTGACTTGGTTATGTTTTGTATGAGGTTGATTATGGTTGGTTATATAATGTAATACTTTTAAGTATCACATTGTACCTATGTTCTTGCCCCAAAGCCTCACAATTCACTTGGTCCAAAGCAACAGAACTCTTAACCTTCCACAAAATAATGAGCAAAGTAGCTTTTGTTGTTGTTTAGACATTTTCAGTCATGTCAGACTATGTGTGGCTGTATTTGAGAGTTTTCCTTGGGCGGAGATACTGCAATGGTTTGCCATTTCCATATCCAGCTTGTTTTAGAGAAAGAAAACTGAGGCAAAGAGGGTTAAGTAACTTGTCAGGGTCACACAGCTATTAAGTGTCTGAGGTCAGATTTGAACTCAGAAAGATGAGTCTTCTTGACTTCAGGCCCAGCACTCTTATCCACTATGTCTTCCAGCAGCGAAGTAGCTTAAGTACTCCAAAATAATGGTTAGTCTAAAATAATTCCTCTTTGCCCTGGGAGTTCATGTTTGATCCCTACCCTCCATAGATTAATCTTTATTGTGTTTTATTCAGACTAACATTAAAATGAACTTTCAGTCATTATGATAATAGAAGAGAAAAGATGCATATGGGGAAAAGAAGTATAGGGAAAGACTACCACCAACTACCCAACTCATAGGATTAAAGGTTGGGTCATGGATTTAGAAATGAAAGTAACCTCAGAGGTCATCTATTCCAGTCTCTTCATTTTGCAGTGTGGAAAATAAGTCCAAGAAAGGCTAAAGTCACACAGATAATAAGTAGCGGAATGTAGGTCTTCTGACTCCAATTCTTTCCCACTTACATATTCTACTTGAGTCATAAGTGATTGAGGAGGAGCCAGCCAAACTTTTCCAAGGACATTCATGTTCGATAGGCCTTATAAAGCAATATACCTTAGGCCTCAGAGCCTTCTATTGTGAAGAGAATGTCTCATGAAATAAGATTTTTAAGCTAAGCTTCAATTCACATGTATTTGGAACAAGACGATATCACCTGGAGGAATCAGGAAAAGATTTATTTATGAAGGAGGTGGCTCTGGTTAAGCTTTGATATAAATGAACTTCAGATTATAAGAGGCAGAGATGAGAAAGAAATCCTGTGCTAAAGCATAGACACATGTAGCAAAATGTTGTAATTAGGGATTGATAAGCAGGCTGGTTTGACTGGTTTGAAGAGTGAGAAGAAGATGGATGTGTGATAAATCATGGGGGCCACAGTATCTCCATAGACCTTCCCAGCCAAAGCTGTCCAATGTTGTCCCAAAGAAAATCCTACTTTAGAGGTCAGCTGGGCATGTGTGCAACAGCCTCTGGGGATAGACCAGTACTTTTGGCACATGGGCTATCAAAGGAATTCAACAAGACTGAATTTTTCTTCCTGGAACACTTTTTGGCATGTTTACTTCTCCTTTTCCTTCTCTTTTTTCAAAACTCTTCAGCAGCTGTTAGCTCTAAGGTGGACCTGGCTCATGGGAGCTATGCTTGTGCTGGACATAGTATCATGGACAAAAGCTATAGATTTGGCTGGGCCTGGGTCTGTGGCATCCCAGGACTGACAGCAGATGCTGACAAGGTACGGGTCCTGGAACAAGTGGAGGCCCAGAGAGTCCAGACAAGTGGAGGAGGTGCCCAGGCACTCAGATAGAACACTCCTTTTTGCACCGAAGGACATCAACCTTGGTGACAGTGCTCTGGTCTCTCATTGTTGAAGTCGTAGCCAAAACTCTGATCCTAAAAAAGTAAACAAATGAATGAATAGTTTAAACAAATGCTCAAACCTTGTCTTGTATTTCATGTGAGTGTGGCATGGGTCGCCTGTGACATTAGTTCGGTGTCATGGTTCAGTGTGACTATTTGGAGAATTAGTTCTGAAACTCAATTCTTAAATTCTCCCATCTAGTACAACTCCCTGTTGCCTCGTCATAAAAAGAGTGCTTAATACAATAATAAGAGTATCTAATTAAAATGTAAAAGAAATGTTAGAAACAAGAAAGGAATCATATAGTCATTTTTCTCTGCAATATTCACACCAAAGGACAATTTCTCGCACCTCCCTAGATGGAAGAATAGGATAGAAATCTCCTGGGGGAATTTTAAAAGGATTTGGGAATGTTGTCTTCCAGTGCATGGTGGGACAAGGTTAGGAACTGTTAATTGCCTCTCCTCCACCCCTGTCTCCTCTTCTCAGCAGAGTCTCAGTGGTCAGCAAGGAGATCTGACAACTTCCTGGGAGAGGAGTACACTTTAGGATCAGCTCAAATATCTTGACTTAGTTCTAGAGCCATCAGAATTTCTTTCATCTTCTCTGTGTATCTGCTCATTCCCATGGCCCTGGCAACCCCTCCTTTGAAAAAAAGAAGAACTTTCATATCATTTTCATCTTCTATCAGCTCTAATCATACTTATTCAGAAATATCCCTGGCCTTCCTGAAGAAGCCCAAACACTTCTTTTCCCTTACTACATGACTTCTCCTCTCTTCCTTTTCCAAATTTGTTCCAGCTGACACCAATCCACACATTCAAGTGCAATGCTCTCAGAGAAACCCAAATCTTGGAGATTTCGCCAAAGAAAAAGACTCCCTGTCCCACAAGCATATAGAATTCAAGCTGTATTAGAGTGTCCATTAAGGAAACAATGGGCATTTTCTTAATTGTCTCTTAATTCCTTAATTGCTCCGTTACAAGAGCCATGTCCTTTCCCTTGATGCTGAACTAGGGTACAATTGCCCAGAATCTTGCTGATTTTATTTTAAATACTTGGAGCTAGTATTTCTTGTGCTTGGTATACAGCTACATGTAAAACACTGTCTTCCAGTCCAGAGGTTCCCAAACTTATTTAGTCTACTGCCCTCTTTTAAAAAAATTTACTCAGTGTCCCTATGAGGTACTTTCTTTAACTCTTTAATGGTTTTTTTTTTCAAATTTGCATCCTCTGAAAAAAAGCATAAAATGTTTTTTTAAAAAGACACATCTTAAATGTAATAATTTATTGTAAGTTTGTAGCTTTTTTCCTACATTGAAATTCTGATGATGCAATATTTATTTCATGGCTACCAACACTTGCTTGTTAAGACCTGTCCCAGACTTGACCACTGATTGGTTATAACTTGCATTTTTTGTGTTTATTTGGAAAATAATGTAATCACTACAACTTTAACTCTGTTACGCGACAAATGAAACATGCATGAATGATTTTTCAAAATTTCCTTCTCTTCTTTCCTTATGTTTCCACCATCCCTTTATTTTTATTCAATGCCCTCCAGTTACGCCTGAGGCAATTACCACCCCCCTGGATCATTCCAGTGCCACCCAGGAGGTGGCATCACCCAGTTTGGGAACCTCTGTTCTAGCCCCCTCTCCCTTCCTTTCACAAAAATATTCAGGTTTCCCCTATTTAAAAAAAAAATCACTTGATTCCTTGGGTTGTTTATCTAATTTTTTTTCTCTCTATTAATGGCAAACTCTAAAAAATGACTAGTCTGTATTTACTACTCCCATTTCTTTAATGCTTTGCAATCTGGCTTCTGATCCCACCATTTTAATAAAATTATACTAAAAAAAAAAGTCACCAGTGACCTTTAGGCAACTGAATCTGATAACTTTTCTTGGTTTTTATAATTCTTAATCTTTCTGAAATATTCCGTGTTCTATTGTCCAATCTCCTTTTCTTCTTCCTTGGCTTCCATAGCATTCTTCTCCCCTTTGTAGTTAGAAATAATTACTCTTCCTCAGTCTCCCTTGATTGTTTATCGATACATTCTCTACTACCTAAATTTTGGTGTCTCCCCTCATCTTCTATACCCTCTCCATGGTGATTTCATCTCAACCATTCACTGTGGTTATCACCTCTAACTTTTATGCAGATACACACATATGTATATATGTATATGCACATACACAAATATACATGTGTACACACATATACATATATACACATGTACATGCATACATATATACACATCTCCCTAATCTTTCTTCCTTCTTAATTTCACTTTCATTTCTTCAACTCCTTGATGTTCTTTTGGAAGCTCAAAATTAATGTTCAAACTGTGTCTACCTCATCATCCCCTTAAACTCTCCTCACCTCTCAAATCCTTTATTCTATTAGTGGTCACTCAGGCTTGAAAAACTTTGGTGCTGTCTTTGACTTTTCCCTCTTGATCATTTTCTACATCCAATCAGTTGTTAAATCCTATCGGTTTTGTCTGTAGGTGTCTTATATTTATCTCTTCTCCACTCACAGAAGCACTATTCTAGTTCTTCAGCTCTCATCTGTGCAGTGAATAGAGTGCTGGATGTCAAGTCAGTAAGACCTGAGTTCAAATTTGGACCCTTACTAGCCATGTGACTTTGGGCAGGTCACTTGACCTCTTTCTGCCTTAGTTTCTTCAACTATAAAATGAGGATAGTAATAACATCTATGTCCTAGAGTTGTAAAGATCAAATGAGTTAATATTTGTAAAGCACTTAGCACGGTGCCTGGCACATAGTAGATGCTATATAAATGTTAGTTATTATTTTTGTTATCATTATTATTTTCCTGGCCTTCTACCTGGTCTCCCTTTCCTCACCCATCCTTCACATGGTTTACAAAATAATCTTTCAAGGTACTTCGCTACTCATAGACTTTCAGTGACTATCTTTCGCAGGAAAACTTCTAGGAAAAAGTTGGCTAAACTCCTTGCTTTCATATCTCTTCCACTCATTCCCCACTTAACCCTTTGAAATCTGACTTTTAACATCATTATTCAACTGAAACCTCTCTTTCCAAGGTTACCAATGACCTCTTATGTAGCATTCCTTCCTCATTTCCTCTCCCAAACGATAATGGGAAGCTGATTTCGCTAAGGGATGTATACCCCAGCTTCAGGATACTCTGTTGATTTGTATTCCTAAAATTATAGCTCATAGGTTTTCATCCCCAATCCCAGCTCCTGTACATGTGCAATATTTTGAAATGATGTAAAACACTGAGTCAAGTAACTTTAATAATCAGCCCTTTGACACAATCAGCTCAAAGCAAAAGTGTTTAAAGCAATAGTAAAGCATAATCAGTAATAAGAAAACATTGCCCCCTTATACCTGGGGCACACTGTCCCCAAATACATAAAGTGTCAGTGAGAAGAGTAGCCATACATGTAGATTATTTAGTAGAGAGGAAGATGCAGTGTGGGACTCCTGCCCCTCCCTCCCTTCAGGTGAGAAATCAAACTGTCCTCAGGTAAAAATTCCTTTCAGAATTTACATTATGATAACTAAATTTTTTCCAACTCTTCTTTGCAACACATAGAATATTCCAGATGCAGGTCCAAATTTACCCCTCACTAGGAGAAGCAAGTCAAAAGAGCAATATTCTGGAGACAATGGATCTAGGTTCAAATCCCACCTGTGATTACCGATCCCTCTGTGACCTTTGGCAAATCACTTAACCTCTCTATGCCTTGGTTTCCTTATCTATAAAATGAGACAATTACACTAGATGATGCTGATTCCCAGTTCTAAATCTGTGAACTGTGAACTTAATCAATAATGAATCTTTTCATAGGTATAAAATATCAAAATATTTTAGTAACTTTATTTAAAATCATGGAAAAAATAATGTGTAAAAACTTGAGTTTGCCCTAGATGACTCATGGCTTCTGAACGTATCTCAGGAAAACTTCCTCACAAGCCCTTAGGAAAGTTTAAAGGCTAATTTCAGTGTGTTGTGATCTATATGAATGTTCTATATAACATGTTTTTATTATCAGTTTGATATCAGAATTCTTCTGTGTTCTCAGAAGTCCTTTATTATTTTTGAATTAATTTATCCTTATTCTTATGATTTCAAGTCATTTAAAAAAATATTGTCTGGTGTTGTACAATGTTTTGAAGTTATGTAAAACACTGAGTCAACCATCTCTGCAGTCACCATCATTTTCTTAGGAGTCAGTCAGTCACAACTAGCAAAAGTCAATCACAATCTTGCTCTAGGAAACAAATAAATTGTCAAATTCAGTTTAAACCTGTCCTCTTGGTTGCATCATTTTCCCTACTCCTACTCATTTAACATATCTGTTTTCTCTGTCTTATCATGTTCCTTAGAAAGGGAAGGAAGGAAGATAGGAAGGAAGGAAGGAAAAGGAAAGGCTAACTTTAAAAGAAATTAAACAGGTTCACAACTGCCCCCAAAGAGGTTTTGAACTCCCCCAAAAAGGATCAAGCATATGGTTTAAATGACATGGCACTTCTAGACCATCAGGTGAACCTTTGCCTATAGACTTACAGTTCATAAGGAGTGCAGATAAACTGAAATCCACAATGAGCAAATAATTTAGGCCAGCTCAAAGGGAAAAAAAAATTACATGTGCTTAGGAACATTGGTGGGTACCAGTATTTTGGGTCTCAATATCGATACAGCTCATATGAGTTCTCTTCCCATCACATTGAACGCTCTTTAAATATTTGCATTTCCCAACTAATCAACACGGTAACAGGTATCAGTACTTCAGCACTAAATCATGAAAAAGTTAAATAAATGTATTTTATGTGAAGAAACACATTGAGAAACAATCCATTCATAGTCTGAAAACAAAACAAAAATACCAATTTTCTGTTGGCTAGTCCTTACAAGTACGTAGGATTTCCCAAAATATCCCAGATAAGCTCCCACTGTCCAGTGCCGTCTCTGAGCTCCCATCTCTAATATCACATCAACTTCCATGGATTCATTGATCTTGTCGTTGATGACTCCCAGATCTACCTATCTAGCCCTATTCTCTTCAATCCCACATTACCAAGTGTTGATTGTACACTTCTAACTGAACATTCCTCAGCCATCTCAAACTTAACATATCTAAAACGTAACTCACCATCTTTCTGTAAAGGTTGTCTCTTTCTCCATCATCTTTCTGATTACCCAGATTTGTAAATTCAGAGTCATTCTGGTCTCTTCACTCTCCCTCGCCTTACATGTCCAGATTGGTTGAGAAGTCTTGTCAGTGCTACTTCCTCAAATCTTTCCCATACATCCCTCTTCCTTTAACTCACTCAACCACTATCCTAGTCTGTTGGGACAATTGTAATATCCTTCTAATTGGTCTCTTCCATTCTATCTCTCTCTAGTTCATACTACACACATCTACTTACGCTTTAGATATTTCTGAAGCATAGATCTTACCATGCCATTCCCCTGCTAAAGAAACACCATTGTTCACTCTTGCCTCTAGGGAAAAAAATGCAAACTCCTTTTTTATTGGAAGTTAAAGCCTTTTACAATCTGACTCCAATCTGCCTTTCCAGACTTATTATAAATTAATCTCTTACCTGTGACAACTTGCACATCACAACGTATCTCCTATGTCTGTAGGATCATGAATCTAGAGCTAATAGAGACATCATATATCACTGGGGCTAATGACCATATTTTACAGGTAAAGAAATTAAGGCCTAGGAGGGCTTTTGACTTACCCAAGATGACACAAATAGTAAGTGACAGAGATGGGCCTCTGGTCCAGAGCTTCTGAAAGCAATGAGCACTTTCCCCATAATATTGTGTGCTTACTGAGTCTTTGAATAGACTTTCTCCCATGCCTGTTCACCAAATTACTCATTTCTGCTTCATAAAATCTCTAGCTTCCTTCAGAGCTCAGCTCAAATGTCATCTTATATGCCATGATTCCTGAGGTTCCAGCCACCATGGCCCATCCAAATTATCTTTTACTTTATGTTGATTTTTATATCCACCTATAAATACATGTGTTTTCTCTGATAGGATGTCAGGGCCATCTCCAGTTGTTGTGATCTATAGCTCGCCGCTGGACCCAGATGGCTTTGGAGGAGAGAGAGTAAGGCTGGTGATTTTGCATAGCACTGCCTCACTTAAATCCAATTCACTTGCATGTCATGGCGCCACCTACCTGATGTCATAGTCTATCTATACTCTTTATCTATGTTTTCATGGTTGTGGTTGTTCAGTGGGTTTTCATTTGTATCCAACTCCTTGTGACCCCATTTGGGATTTTCTTGGCAAAGATACTAAGAGTAGTTTGCCATTTCGTTCTCCAGCTCATATTATAGATGAGGAAGCTGAAGCAAACAGGGCTAAGTGACTTGCCCAGGGTCACACAGCTAGTAAGTGTCTGAGGCCAGATTTGAACTCACAATCATGAGTCTTCCCGACTCCAGGTTCAGCATTTTGTCCATTACACCACCTGGTTGCCTCAATGCTTATGTCCTTCCATAAATCCTGCACAAGAATTGTACCCAATCAACTTGCTTGGAGGCCTTCCTTTTGATCTCTTGATATTTTATGGATACCAGATAGAGCATCTGGGATTATCCTTTGATTATCCCTTCCTCTTGCCACATGACTAGTTCACCTCCTTATCTAGCTATATATCTCTTTGATAGTATATTTTATGCTACCTTTTTTCTACACTGTAAAATATTGCCACCTATTCACAACATAGGCTTCTCTATTACTCTATGGGTGACTTACAAATTTCATTTCTTCAAGGACTGTGATATTTCAGTCATACAGAATCATCAGAAGAATATTGATAATAGAAAGATTGAGTTATTTCACAGAGAAGGGAAGCATAATTTGAAACACCGTGTAAAGTCTCCAAAGCAATGTGGGTCATTTTCTTTTTCCTTTTCAATTCTCTGCTGTGTTTGTTCAAAATTTCTCAGTTGATGGACCAGTTCTATAGGCTGTCCATATAACCATATGACATGATCTGTACAATAGTCATTTTTCATTGACTTAATTTTTCCAATGTAGATGATTAGACCAAATACTTTTACGATCTCATTTAGGAAATTTTTACATTATTCTGGGACTTGACATCATGTCTGCTGAAAATGGGTGCAGTTAGGTGATATCACCATCCACAGGGAATCCTTATTCCATTTCTACTCTTCTCCAAAAGTAGCCAACATCCCCACCTCATCCCCTACATATTCCTGTTTCATGACTTATTTTGTGTTTTGTGTATGCATAGCTTCTTTTCCCGAATCCATCTGGATGATTTTGTTTGGCCAAACCTTACCCATCTGAATCCAGAGAGACTGGTCTTGAGAAGGAAACCTTGAGAGGTGATTGCTGAACAGAGCAGCTGGTGGAGAGGTAGTGGTTGACTGCACATGATGGATGGGAAGTATTGAAAGCAATGATGATGATAAAGCAGGCAGGGGACTGAAATCGATCACAAAGTAAGGGAAAAGTTTCATTTTTTTACGCATTGATTGGCAATGTAATGAAAATGATTATTCACTTTCTGAGGCTGTTATGCAAGTAGCCATCCTGATTTGAGAACCAGTACCTGAATATTGTTCCCTCCATCATCTGACTATTATTTCTGCTAAAGAACAAAAAAAACCTTATAGAAACTGGATTTCTGTTGGACTTGCGATTTGTACCCAGTAACTGAGGCAATTTGTACATTTTTCTCTCTGTCCCCAGATGAAAAGGATATGGATAAAGATAAAGTGTTTTGGTTTTTCAGAGAATCAATACCATTTTCCTTCTCTCTTTTTTGCCCTTGAGCCCCTATTTTGTGGACACTTGGGTATGAAAGCGAAATAAACCAGAGTGGCAAATAATACATATGTTGAATGACCACGCTATCAGATGAAAAAACAAAACCGACTCTTTTTCTCCTTTTCAAGCTTCTAATGGTGTGAATAAACCTCCCAAATAGAATTATGGGTGGAGGGAAATATGGGTGGGGTTGACTGTGACAATTTCGGTGTTTCCCGGACTTTTCCCTCAAATCTGAGCATTCTAGGTCTGGATTTCCCCACCAGAATATTGTTGGTGCCCAGGGCCATCTCAAAGACTCATCTAACAGGTCACAGTTTGCTAGTCTTCTCTCCAGGATAGGGTATCACTGGGGTTGGTCCTATTGCCTTCTATCCTTTCTCCTTCTGTTCATATATCCAGTCTCTCAAATCTATTCAGGGCTTGCCTTGATGGCTGAGCAGTCTTTAGTCCAACCTATACTTCTGGATCTCAACGTTCCTCCTTCTAATGGAGGTCTCCCTGAGATTTCATAAATTGAGCTGATTCTTCTAAGCCCTGGGCCTCAGTTTTGTGCTGTTGCAGAGAACAGAAAGGTGCAATTGCCACAAGGTACCATGTAGAGGAAGAAGTAGGTGGCTCTGAGAGATGGTATTTTACAAAAGACCCGGAGTCTGAGCTCATTAGAATGTAGGAGACTGGGGCAAATGGGCTGGGATTAAGATAATGGCTGCTTGGCCAAACACCCCCTCCTCCCTTTGCAAAAACAACCAGGCTGCAGGTGGGTTTCTCCCTTTTCAAGGATGCTGTAGATTTCCCTCAAATATACACTTGGGGGGAAGTTACATGTCATTCCCCTAGGGGTGGCTTGAATAGCCAAAGATACCTTTGTCTCAGAGAACTTCTTACTGACAAGGAATTAGTCACCCATCCCCTAAGAACTACATCCTCTGATACTGAAAGAATGGATGGTTGTGATTGCTGAGTGAATGAATGTTAGTGATCTTTGAAAGATCATGGTAAAAAGGGAGAACACCCAAGATCTGGATATAGTTGAGTTCAGGACTCAATCATGCTAGAGAGAGCATTTAGCAAACCTTCTACTCATTAGGATGCCTCAGGTCTTGGAAGGTCACAACACCACTTTCCATTTCAGGAGGAAGCAACGAAGATTCATGCGATTGTTGACAAGGTTTCCAAGGAAGTGCATTGGCTTTTGAACCCTTCCAATCCCTCTTTCTGAGCCTCACAAAGGCACCGAAGTGAGAAACCATGAGAATAGCCTCTCAGTCTTAGTACTCAGTTGTCTGTCAACCAATCCCAACTCAAACTTTTGATTATTAACAATTTAAACTATCAGTCTCGGTATTCCAGTAAGCATAAAAGACTTTTGTCCTTCTGATCACACATATCTGATGGCTCCTTTGTTACCTTTGCTGGATCCTCACCCATATTGGACACTCTAACAGATAAATATTCCTCAGGGTTCTGTCATCTCTTCCCCCTTCACTCCTTCACTTGGTGATCTCAAAATCTCCTATGGATTTATGCTACGGATGCTATCTCTATGATGATGACTCTTAAATCTACCTTTCCTGCCCCTGTCTGCTGCCCTCCAATATTGCATCTCCAATGCCTTTCAGGAACCTTGAACTGGATTTCCAGTAGACATCTTAAACTTATTATGTCCAAAACATCTTAAACTCATTATGTCCAAATCTTTCCCCCTAAATCTTTCTCCCTCTCCTTTAACTTTCTTATTTCTGGGGTGAAGGGGGTAAGTCTTTCCCATCCCTCAAGATGAAAACTTAAGAGTCATCTTGGGTTCCTCATTATCTCTGACCCCAAACAATCCAATCTGTTGCCAAAGCTTGTCGATTTTACCTTTGTTGCATCTCTGGAATGAGCTTCCTTATCTCCTCTGACTCGGCTGTCACTGTTGTGCACGCCTTTATTATCTCATGTCTGGACTATTACAATAGCCTGCTTATGGATCAGCTGCCCCAAATCTCTCCTTATTCCAGTCCACCCTCCATTCATTGACCAAAGGGATTTTCCTAAAGTGTAGGTTGTATCATGTGACCCCTCCTAATTGATAAACTCCAGGGGTTCCCCCTCATCTCCAGTATCAGATACAAAAGACTTTGTTCGGCATTTAAAGCGCTTCACAACCTAGGCCCCTCTTATCTTCCCAGTTTTCTTATACAGTTTCCTTACATGTTCCCTTCAATTCAGTGACACTGGTCTCTTTGCTGTTCCATGAACAAGACATTTCGCTTCTCAACTTCTGGCATTTTCTTTGGCTGTCCTCCAAACCTGAAATGTTCTCTCTCCCTCTTCAGCTTTGGCCACTGAAGTCCCATTTTTCACAGGAAGCGTTTCCCAATCCCTCTTTATTCTAGCACCTTCCTTCAACTAATTATTTCCTATTTATCCTGTGTATGATATGATATGTTTGTATATATTTGTTTATGTATTGTTGCTTCCATTGGATGTAACCTATTTGAGGATGAGGGCTACCCTTTGCTTCCTTTTTGTATAATCATCACTTAGCGCAATGACTGACGCCCCAATAGGAGCTTAATGAATGATGATTGATTGATAGGCAATCACCTACTCTATCTTCTCATAAAAATGTTTGTTCATTCATGTCCAACTCTTCATGACCTTGTTTGGGGTTTTCTTTGCAAAGATACTGGAGTGGTTTGTGCCATTTCTTTCTCTAGACTCACTTTACAGATGAGGAAACTGAGTCAAACAGGGACCCTGACTTGCCCAGGGTCACATAGCTAATACTTGTCTGAGGCCAGGTTTGAACTCAGGAAGATGAGTCTTTCTGATTCTAGGCCCTGTACTCTATCCACTGAAACACCCAGCTGTCCTACACCAACCCTATGCAGTAGGTATACTACATTTCCCCTCTGTTGTTTAGGGGCACCAAAGAAGGTTACTTTTTATTCTTTTCATCTCTCCCATCTTTAAATTTATGCCCTTCTTTCATCATCATTTTTCTTGCCTTGTTTCTGTTCTAGATAATCCTCTATCAAAACAATCCCAAAATCTGATAAAGGAAATGGGCAAAGCAGTGGATATAATGGGAAAAGAAAATACTGGAGTCTTGTTTGGCAAAGTGAACATCACCTCTGAGAAGTTGTTGGAACAAGAGTTTGCTATCAAAGATGTCCCTACAGTGAAGCTTTTTGTTGAAGGTCAAAGACAGCAGCCCATTGATTGTGGAGGTAACTGGCCCCAGTCCCTCCCTTGCAGATTCTCACTCTGGATGGAGCCCTGTTTTTCCTGAGAAAGGATTGGGGAAAACAATAGCTGGACTGAAGGAAGAAGAGCTCACTCATTCCCTTAGGCTGTTAGCCTAGCTGGGCAGGACTCCAAGCTATACTTTGGGTCCAATCTTTTGTCACCAAGTCTCATCAAAGCTTTCTCTGTTGCCTTGGCTGACCATGCAGTGCTGGAAGCAGAGGAGAGGAAGGGAGGGCAGGGAGTGGAAGGACAAAGAGTGGGAGGGAAGGGAATGGAAGGGAAGGACAGTGAAGGATGGATTTTTTTCCTAGAGCCTGTTCCCCACCCCTGATCCCCCCCATCCCAAGTCACTTTTAGCCCATTTTGTTTTGCAATTTATAATGATGTTCAGAGCTCATTGTGGTCCCTAGACTTCCTGGTTAACCAAAGGGGACGCTGAGTCACACAAGAAGAATATAGAGAATAGAGAAACTCCCAGAAAGTCTGGGGCATTATTCAGATGAATCTGAAAGAATACCAGGCTGGGACTAAGAAGCCCTGGACCAGCTTGGCATGAGAGTGACTAGATGGATTACTTTGATGTCAGTTTCCTCTGCCCGTGTCCCAGCCTTAATTTCTCTTCTGTCAAAGGAGAGGGTTGCACTAGCCGATTTCTACCATCCTATCCCTTCTAGCTTGATCTTTTTTTGAGATGATGAAAAGAATTAAGGATAGGCCTGACTCTGAATCGAACCTCTGAATATTAGTTTACTCCCCTGTAAAGTGGGGTTAAGGATATCTACTGTACCCACCTCACAGGATTCACATAGGGATCAAATGAAACAATATAGAGAAAGTCTCTTCCAGTTAATAAATGATATTCTATGAAAAGGAAATTTTTTCCTGCTCAAACTTCCAACAATGAGAACTAAAACTCCCGAGGAGAGTAGAGGAGGGGAGGTTTGAGTATGTTGGATCAGGTAAGGTTTTGTGACCCCTCTTATTCATAGATAGAGGCTCTGGGTCTCCATCAGTTATGATGGTAGTCTTAATTTTTTAATACCGAGCCTGAGCATTTAGAGATCAGAATTCATGTTCTGTAGGACACATAGGGGGAGAGTGGGGGTTGGGAGAATTTGTCAGTGGGATCCACAGGAGGAAGAGATGTGGGTGGGTTAAGAAGTGGATCCTGCTGAGGAACAAGAGTTTTTAAAGGAGATAAAAATCAAGGGAGAATTTCATTAGCAGAGATTCTGACTCCCAAATTGACACTTGGGAGGCAGCATAAAACAGTGGAAAGAGGCCTAGATTTGGAGTCACTTGGATGCTGTTTTAGAATCCTGCCCCTGCAGTTTATGAGCTATGTGACCTTGGGCAAGTGATATGCCCTCTCTGGATCATATTTTCCTCAAAATGAGGTAACTGAAATTGACCTCTCAGGTCCTTTCAAGCTATGATTCTAATGGTCTAGCAATTAATTAACCATTAATTGATCTATGAGCTCAATGACTGATGGATCGCTACTAATAGATCCTAATTTGTGATCTAACCTCTGACCACAGAGAGCAGTAGCACAGGTACAGGCCAGAAACAGGGGAGACAGAATGGTATGGTGGGAAGGACGTTAATTTCTTCTAGTTTCTAGTCTTGGCATGGGCACAAATGAACTGTGTGCTCTTTAGCAAATCTCATACATGTTTGAGGTTGAGTTTCCTGTTCTCTGTTCTGTGAAGTGGCTATGTGGCCCTCCGACAACGTTATTTGAGCTCCAGGGTGTTATTGTGAAGATTAAAAGATAAAGGATTGTGAAAGGCTTGCTGCTATTGTCATAGAGCTAGGTAGTCAGGGCAGGACTCTCTCCCAGGAATACAAGGGCAAATGCCCAAGGGTTCAGTCACTAGTTTAAACTGCTCCTGTTCCTCCAACATCAGGTGCTATTATAGAGTCATTGGAGCCAGCAGGTATTTCAGTGATCATCCAGTTTACTTTCTTCACTTTACAAAAGAGGAAACTGAGGCTTAGACAGGTTTAATGGTGTGACTTGCCAAAGGTCACACAGGTAGTATCAGAGGCAGGATTGGCATTCAGGTCTTTTGACTTTAAGTGTATCATTTTTTTCTGCTACCTCTTATGTCTAGGAAAGAGAAGCTGTAACTTTCCTCCAGACTGGGGGGTTGGTGTGGGGAAGTGTGGGGGAACACTGGATTTAATGGACAGCCTGATCTTGCTTCCTGGGTCACCTTCTCTGACCCATCAGAGGGAAGGAGACATGCAGAAAACAAAGGCTGGGTGGAGAAGTCTCTGGATTCTTCCTAAACAGTTCTCCAAACCTTTCCCTCTGTACCCATGGTATGCTGGGTCTGTCTCAATAAGCATTGTTTTCTGACTGTTTCACACTTTGTTGGAAATTCCCCAGTCAAGTCACCATCCTCCTCAAACATTCATAGAACACCTATCATATACTAGGTCTCTCAGATTGCAAAGGTGTCTCTGACATGGAAGAGTTTGCTGGCTGGTTAGAAAGACTAGATCAACCTTCGTCCCCATCCTCCCTCCTTTTATAACATTATAAGACAGCATACATGTAGTCTCAATCTATGGGAGACACAGGATTGTCACAGCATGTTGGAGAATAGAAAAACAGATCATTTTCGGCTGAAGGGTGAGGATGGTCGGGGTAGGATTTAGGGCCTTCAGCTACACTCTTTGTCTAAGTGTTTCTACAGCCCCTGTCCCTGCATTCCTCCACCCAACTGGAATGGAACCTGCATCTCCAAGCTAGAAGTGGGGCACTGGACGACAAAGCACTAGAGAAAATGGGGCAGGCGATGTGTGTCTAGGATTGATTTGTTTCACTGAAGTTCTCTGAGAGGCCAGCAGAGGGCAATGGTTTCATGTACCAAAATTGCCAGACCAGCTACCAGTCAAATATTAACACCTGTCTAGGTTATGTAAGAGGCAGAGCAGACACCATGATCTGCATGAACAGCAGAGTTGTGGGGCTGCTGGGGAGTGAGGAGCAGGAGAGGGAAACTGATTATGGAAGGGAGGATAACCACTTTTCTAACAGGCCACTTTTTGAGGGAACTTGTCATCAAGGAGAGGGCTTGTTTCTTCTGGAGTCCATCTGCCTTACAATGAAAGCCTAGAAAATCTCATTCTAATATGTTTACTTCTGGGCTCAGGATTTAAATAGAGAGTTGTTGGTGAGGAGGAATCTAACAGGGAATTTTAAAAAATTGCCCAGAGTGGACAGCTGGATTTCCATCTTCTTAAAGACTCACTCCAAAGATTGGGGGATTATGTAGGAAGACAGAAGAACGGAGGAGCTGAAGCATCCCTACAAGGGTTCAAAGATTGCTCTTCTCAGCTAGTTTGGGCAGCTTTTGGTCCTCCATTTCTTTTGTCTGGAGCGATGGGCCTGAACCATGGGCCAGCTTTCTTTCTGGCATGTCTAAATTAGCCTGAAAGCAACACAGTAAAGTTATTGCAACTTTGACAAGTTGAGTGGACTTAGACAGGGATCTGTGAGGGTAGAGAGGGGAATCTGGAAATATTTCATCCCTAAGACCTCTCTATGAGGTTGAGTGATTTGGAATTTATCTGTAAGCTATGCAATGTTAGAGGCATGTTAAAGATTCCCAAACCCCATTTCATTTGGGGGGTAGCCTTTCTGGAACACAACCAGAACCAGATGATAGGAATAAGCTGGGGAACCTGGGTTCTAGGCTCAGCTATGTCATTAAGCAGCTGTATGACCTTGAGTAACTTGCTGAATTTCTCTGAATCTCAGTTTTGTCAGTTAACAAATGGGAATAATAATGTCTGCTCTAACCAAATGAATATCATAATATCTGCCTGACATTCTTCAAGGGATTGTATGAAAATACTTGGAACAATTTAAGAGGGAAGTATTATTAAAATATAATAGGCAGATGGAGTTTTGTGCTACTTATTTAAAAGACCCATCAAAATAGTGCTTACTCCCATAATGAAATTTCTTTGCAGAGGCATCTATGAATAAATGAGAGAAGCAAACAGCCCAGTGCGGAATCTCTGTAAATTATTCACAAGGAATTTCTGGCTCAATAATTATGGCGTCATCTGACTTTTGAAAGACATGGACTCCATTAAGCCAGTAGCCAGGAAATGGGCTGAATCAGAAAGTGTCCGTTGCTTTCATTTTGTTGTTCTGTGTGTGGGTGACCAAGATGGCCGTGGTGACCTAGTAGAATCAGGACATATTGCCAGGCATTGGGGCACCTCAGATCTGTGAAGTTTAGAGGTATCAATAAACGACCATTCTTTTCCTTCTTAGGGAGAATATTCAAAGGTCATTTGGAACACCTAGTTTCTGAGAGTCACATCAAATGCAGTGCTTATGGAGTAGCTACCCTGAGATGTGGTTTAAGCTGGAAATATAGAGCAAGGCAAATTCAGAGATGTTGACTACATTGTAGGTTATTAATTTCCATGAGGGTTTAAAAAAGAATTTCATTTTATATATATATATATATATATATTATATAATACTTAAAAGTAACCTCAATGTTTCACCTGTATTATCTTCTTTGAGCCTTACTGAACAACTCTGTGAAGTTAGACACTAAAAATATTATTATTCCTATCTTTAAAGACAAGGAAACTGAAGAGGGAGGGGTGTTAAGTGATTTGTCCAAAGTCACATAACTTTTACCGGAGGTGGAGTTTGAGATCAGGTTCTCCTGCTTCCAATCCAAACATGCTGTCCTCGACGCTGTGCTGGCTCCCAGGGCAGATGTGGGACATATTATGCTAGCAGAAAGTAACAATCCATTTATTCTCCAATTATTTATTGAACACCTAATGAATGTAAGGTACACAGATAAGAGATATGCCTCATACATTCCTAGTTTCAATTGATTAGCTATTATGGCTTTATTATCCATGAATTTATACTGGTTTTCATGAATCACAAATACCTGGACAGAACTCTCCCCTTCCCCTGCATTACCCTTCAGAGCTAACAAGTCATGCAAATCAAAGTTTATTGCAATGGTCTGTCACCTGTCTGGCACCCTTTACCCTTTACAGGATCCTGGAGGGGGGGAGTGCCAATTAACTGATTTTTTTCCTCAGTTTTTTGTCTGATCGTTATTCTAATGATTCAGATCCACTGTCTGCTGAGGGGATGATTCTTTGTCCCCAATACTTCTCCCTTTAATTCTCATTTCTTTCCATTTTAGCTGGATCTCTACATAGTCTTCCTGTTCCTCCATAGTCCTCCAAGATCTCTGCCCACTAGTTAATCTATGTCCTATAGAACTCTCATTTTATTATAAATAAATTCCACTTTATCTATACTGTGCCAGGAGGTAGAAAAAAGCCTATTTCCTTGTCCTCATTGCCACTTTCTTCCTTCCACTTTCTTCTTGACTTTTGCCACTATCATTTAGCATGTTTTCTCCTAGGTTCAGTTTAACTGGTTATATCCCATTCTTAGATACTTGTTACAATCATTGATTGTAACTCCCCCTCCATGCATTACCTAGCTTTGAGTCTTTCTCTCTATCCCAACAATTCCCTTAGAAACTGGTCTCTCTTCCCTTCATACTGAAACTGCTCTCTAAGTTATCAATCAAGTTACTGGTGTTTTCTCAGTTCTTACCTCATTTGACCTCTTTGCAGCTTTTGATACACTTGATCATCACATCCTCCTGGCTGTTCTCTGCTTTTCTGGCTCTCCCCTCTCTCTTCTAGCCATTCCTTCTCAGCCTCTTTTCTTGGATCCTCAACCATTTTCTATCTACTAAGTGTATTGCCCAAAGCTCTGTCCAGGGCCCTCTTCTGTTCTATCTCCATATCTCACTTTTGTTTTCTATTGTTTCATTCTTCATTCTCAAAGAGGACTGATGACATCAGGAAGGTGATGTCTTGATTTGGCAAGTGAATTGAGGCAGAGCTGCAGCCTCACTAATCTCATCAGCTTCCATAGATTTGTCATCTCTAGATAGATGACTCCCATGTTTATATATCTATCTCTAGTCTCCTGCCTGAACTATGGTCCCATGTCATCAACTATTTACTAGACAACTATACCTAGATCTCTGGTTGTCATCTCAAGGTCCACATGTCCAAAATGACATTTCATCTTTTCCTTTAAGGTCTCCATCAAAACCTCCACCAAAATTTCCTCTTTCTATTGATACCCCACCATCCTTCCATCCCCCATTCACTTAAATTTGTAAACATGAAATCCTCCTTGATTCATCTCTGTGCCCCATAACCAATCACTTGCCAAGTCCCATTCATCCTCTCTCCCTTTTTATCTCTCTCATCTGTTCCCTTTTCTCCATCTACCTAGCCATCACTCTAGTTCAGATCCTCACTACCTCCTGCCTAAACTATTGTAATAGCTTCCTAACTGATCTCAGTGCTTCTAGTCTCTCCCGTCTCCAATTCATTCTCCGTGGAGGTATAAAGTTAATCTTCCTAAGACACAAATCTGACCAGTCCTTTGCTCAGAGTTTCAGGGGCTCCCTATAGCCTATGGTAAAACACAAACTCACCTGATGTTTAAGACATTCACAGTCTGACTTCCGTCTACCTTTGTAGATGTATTTTATATTATCTCTCTTGAGGAATCTGTGTTCCACTCAAAGTAGTCTCCTAGCTATTCTCTGAACTTGACCTTCTATTTTGCATCTCCATGTCTTTGCATAGGCTGTCCCCTTGCCTACAATATACTGTCTCCTTATCTCTCCATTCAAGGCTCAACCCAGGTACTCCCTTCTCCCATGAAGTTTTGTCTAACTTCTCTAGTTACCGGTGTTCTCTTTCACCTCATATTATCTTGTATTTGAATATTTGTAGATGTATATATGTATGTATATATATATATATATATATATATATATATATATATGTGTTGTGTCTGTCTTCTTTCCTTCCTTCCTTCCTTCCTTCCTTCCTCCCTCCCTCCCTTTCTTTCTTTCTTTCTTTCTTTCTTTTCTTTCTTTCTTTCTTTCTTTTCTTTCTTTCTTTCTTTCTTTCTTTCTTTCTTTCTTTCTTTCTTTCTTTCTTTCTCTTTCTTTCTTTCTTTCTTTTCTTTCTTTCTTTCTTTCTTCTTTCTTTCTTTCTATGTTTTTTATCTCTCCAGGAGGTTGTAAACTTGTCAACGGATAGGAACTGTTTCTTTTTTTTTGTCATTTTATCCTCAGCTTCTAGTATATGGTCTTGCAATATAGTAAGCACATAATAAAAATTGGTAATGATTTAAGTTGAGTATAAGGTGGCTCAATGTATCTTTTTATAAACTTTTAAAAAAATGTTCTTAGAAATGAAATGTAAAGAAATAGATCACAAAGGACTAATTCCTTTCCAATAAATTAATTCAACTGACATTTATTAAGCACCTATTCTATGCTCAATACCTCTCAGGCTTTTGCACTGCTAAAATAGAATTAGAAGGAAGCTTTCCTGCCCTTGAGGAGTTCATAATCCAGTTCTCCCAGACAGTTTAAAGTGAGGAGGAAATAGATGGCCCAGGGGTTTATGAAGGATGATTTGGATCTCTAATTACTTTTCTCAGGAAGGCTTGGCAATCAGCAGTGGCCAGTGAACTCTAGACTCTCTCTTTACTTATCTGGCATCCCTGAAATTTGCTGGGCCTGTTGTAAGGCTGTTTTCCTGCCCTTTTGAATAACTGATGCTTTGATTCCCATCTGTGCCCAGGAATACCAAGACTGTCTCTAGTCATCACAATTAGAATTGGCATGAAAAATTGTCGTAAAACCACATTAATTTAAGGTCACTGTTATAACTTTTTAAAAGTGCAGACTATGACTTGAATGTGGAGAAGGTCTGTTGGAAGAAAGAAGAATCTGGAAAAAAAGTACGAAGGATGGTAATAAACATTTACATAGTATGTATTACGTATTGATCCTCCCAACAACTCTGTGAGGTAATTGCTATTGTTGTCTTCACTTTATAGTTGGGGAAACTGAGTCAAATAGAGTTTAAGAGACTCAGAGTCACAAAGCTAGCAATCTGTCTGTGGGCAGATTTGAACTCAGATCTTTCTGATCACAGGCCCAAGTCTCTATCTACCATGCCACTTAGCTGCCTCAGGAAAGAATGGATCAAGTTTAACCTTTGAAGTCAGGTGATCTGCAGTCTGAATCCTAACTCAGACACTTACTAGTTACATGACCCTGGGTAAATCGCTTAACCTATTTTGCCTCAGTTTTCTCCACTGCAGTATAATAATAGCACCTATCTCCCAGGGTTATTGTAAGGATCAAATGAAATATTTGTGAGGTGCTTTGCAAAAGTTAAAGTGCTATATGAATGCTATTATTAATATCATTGTTGGAGGAAGACAAGTCCAGAGCAGTGCAATAGTGGAAACAAAGGTCTGAAGAGGTAAGAGTTGGGAAAGATGTAAAATGTGTAGAAAACCAGCATAGTTCTAACGGCCCATTTTACAACTTTCCCAAGACTGGCTGTTACTCACGGACACAATGTACCTGGCTGATCATTTTGACTGTTTCTTATTCCAGGTGTCATTGAAGCCACAGCTCTTGTTGCATGGTTGAGGAATCAAATTAGACTCAGTATCCTGTTGCTCACTAGCAGAGAGCAGACAAAGACCTTTATCAGCTCCCGGAAGCTGAGTGTCATTGGCTTCTTTGAGGTAAGAGGAATGGAGGGCCCCATCCTTGAGCTGAGTGCATCATCCCTAATTCTAGCACTATGAATCTTCCTATTGGTTGGAGTGGAAGGGGTGAAGGGGTAAGGTGGCACAGTGGAAAGACCATGAAAGAAGGTTGTATATATCCCAGAAGCTCTACTTTCAAATTCTATCAAGTACCTGCAGGATCTTCAATCCCATGTTGGAGATGCATTGCTTTCTATTCCTCATTTAGAATAATTATACATCTTGGTTTGTAGATAGGATTTCATTCAAATCCACTGAATATTACAGAAGAATCAGAGGATTTTAGATCACAGAGCAAGAAGAGACCTCTAGATGAACTAGTCCAAACCCTATCATTTAAAGATGAGAAGACTGAGGCCCACAGAGATAAGTGATTTGCTCAAGATCCCTAGATAATAAGGATCAAAGGCAGATTTTGAATCCAGGTCATTCGACATCAAAGTCAATGTTAGTTCTAAACTCTTTGGCTTTCATCTTGTTTGAAGACTCATCGTGGCACGGTAGAAAAACCACTGCATTTGGAGTCAGACAAGCTATAGTCTAATAATAATAACAATAACATTTATTTTTTTTTTTATTTTTATTTTTATTTTTATTTTTTATTTTTTTTTTTTAATTTATTTATTTAGCTTTTTACTTTCATTTTCACAAATTTTTGGGTTTCAAATTTTCTCCCCTTTTCTCCCCTCCCCCCACCCCAATACCCCAAGCAATCTAATTTTCCCTATCTTCAATCTGTCCTCTCTTCTGTCATCCCTCCCTTCCCTTGTCTCTATCTTCTCTTTTCTCCTGTAGGGCCAGATGACTTTCTATTCCTCATTAACTGTATGTCTTCTTTCCTAGTTACAACAACAATACTAAACAATTGTTCCTGAAACTTTGAGTTCCAAATTCTCCCCATCCCTCCCTCCCCATCCATTCCCCCTGGTACGGCAGGCAATTCATTATAGGCCATATCTGTGTAGCTTTGCAAGTGACCTTCCTGATAGTCGTGTTGTGTAAGACTAACTGAATTGCCATCCCTCTTAACCTGCCCCTCATTGTTTCTCTTCTGTCCTTTGATCCTGTCCCTCCCCAAGTGTTGACTTTCAATTACTCCCTCCTCCCTTTGCCCTCCCTTCCATCATCCCCCCCCCAATATCTCCTTCTCCCCCGCTTTCTTATACTGTAAGATAGGTTTTCATACCAAAATGAGTGTGCATTTCACTCCTTCGTTTAGTCAAATGTGATGAGGGTAAACTTTTGTTTGTTTGTTTGTTTGTTTTTTTTCCCTCAGCTCTCCTCTTTTTCCCTCCACTAAAAAAACATCTCCTACTTGCCTCTTAAATGACATATAGTTACCCCCTTCCATTTCCCCCTCTTTCCTCTCACTACATTTCTCTCTCACCATTTACCTTAATTTCTTTTAAGGTATGGTCCCATCCTATTCAGTTCAATCTGTGCTCTCTGTCTCTGCATGTGAATGCATGTGTGTATGTGTGTGCATGCGTGTACATGTGTATGTGTGATCCCGCCAACCACCCAGATACTGAAAAGTTTTAAGAGTTAGAAATATTGTCCTTCTCTGTATGAATGCAAACAGTTCATTTCTGGTAAGTCCCTTAATACTTCTCCTTGCTGTTTACTTTTGCATGCTTCCTCTCATTCTTGTGTTTTGAAGGTCAAATTTTCTTTTCAGCTCTGGTCTTTTCATTAAGAATGATTGAAAGTCCTCTGTTTCATTGAAAGACCATATTTTCCCTTGCAGTATTATACTCAGTTTAGCTGGGTAGGTGATTCTTGGTTTGAGTCCTAGTTCCTTTGCCTTCTGGAATATCCTATTCCACGCCCTTCGATCCCTTAATGTAGAAGCTGCTAGATCTTGTGTTATCCTGATTGTATTTCCACAGTACTGGAATTGTTTGTTTCTGGCTGCTTGCAAGATTTTTTCCTTGAGCTGGGAGTTCTGGAATTTGGCCACAATGTTCCTAGGAGTTTCTCTTTTTGGATCTCTTTCAGGTGGTGATCGATGGATTCTTTCAATACTTATTTTGCCCTCTGGTCCTAGAATGTCAGGGCAGTTTTCCTTGATAATTTCATGCAAGACGATGTCTAGACTCTTTTTTTGATCATGGCTTTCAGGTAGTCCCATAATTTTTAAGTTGTCTCTCCTTGATCTATTTTCCAGGTCAGTTGTTTTTCCCATGAGATATTTCACATTCTCTTCCATTTTATCGTTCTTTTGGTTTTGTTTGGTGATTTCTTGGTTTCTCATAAAGTCATTAGACTCCATCTGTTCCATTCTAATTTTGAGAGAACTATTAAATTCAGTGAGCTTTTGAGCCTCTTTTTCCATTTGGCTCATTCTGCTTTTGAATGCATTCTTCTCCTCATTGGCTTTTTGAACCTCTTTTGCCAATTGAGTGAGCCTATTTTTCAAGGTGTTAATTTCCTCAGCATTTTTTTTGGGACTCCTTTACCAAGATATTGACCTTTTTTTCATACTCTTCTTGCATCTTTGTCATTTCTCTTCCCAGTCTTTCCTCCACCTGTCTAACTTGCTTTTCAAAATCCTTTTTAAGCTCTTCCAAGGCCTGAGCCCACCCAACACCCCCCTGGGGTGTCTGGGGTACTGAGGCCCCGCCCTCCACATCTTTCCCTGATGGGAAAAATACGTCCTCGTCCTCCCCATCAGATCCGAAGGTCGGGATCATTTGCATTTGTTGGAAAAAACTCTCTAAAGTCTTATTTTTCTTTCCCTTTCTAGGCATTTTCCCAGCCAGTTACTTGACTTCTGAGATTCCTTTCCACCTCCGCCTGGATCCGCCCAGCTAGTACTTGACCTCTGAGATTCAAATGCGCTTTCCCGCGGCAAGCTTTAGTTCTGGCGCAGGGTGGGGGCAGGGCCGCTTCCTAGCTTGGGCCCTCAGGGGCTTTCTGAAGAGACTTTCAGGAACAGAGCCGATGGGGGCGGGGTGGGGGACCCCGCCTGCTGTGTTCAGCTCCCTTGGGGGTTTTATTCAGAGGCGTTCAGCAGTAGAGCAGGGTGGGGGCAGGGCCGTCTCCCCTGCTCGGCTCCCTCAGGTTGGAAAGACCTTCAGTATTGAAGATCCTACCTGCTGCTGGGGGATTCCTGAGTCCCGGGCCGTTGCCGCCTCAGCCGCCCGCCCACGCCTCTGCCTCCGCCGCTTCCTGCCCCCGTCTCTGCCGCCGCCGCTTCCTCCCGAGGGGGCCCGCTCCCCTCCCCTAGCGCAGGCTTCTTTTTAACTGACCTTTAGCTTCTGTGGGCAGAGGGACTTTCCCGGCTGCCGGAGATTCTCCCGGAGCTTTCCTCTCTGAAGTCTGCTCAGGTCAGCTTCTCTGGGTCGCGGCCAGGGGTGGGGGGTGGGGTCCGCTTTCCTGGGTGCGATGGACCCCGGGGACGGCTCTCCAGGGTTCAGTGGAACGGAAATCTCTTCCCCTATGTATGTGCACCCCCTGCAGAGATTCAGAATTTATGGGGCTCTCCTTTTACCTCAATTCCATGGGTTGTGGGCTCGGAGCTCGTGAATGTGCGTCCTTCTACTCCGCCATCTTGGCTCCGCCCCAATAACATTTATAAAGTACTTACTTATAGGCCGGGGACTGTGCTAGGTGATGTACAATCATTGTCCCACTTGATCCTCGTAACACCCTGAAAAGTGGTTGCCCTTATTATTATCCCCATTTTTGTAGATGAAGAAAATAAGGGTCAGAGTCACACAGCTAGGAAGTGTCTGAGGTCACATTTGAGCTCAGGTCTTCCTGCCTCCAGGTTTGTGGCTCTATCCACTGCATTCTGCTTTTGTGCTGTCTTAATCTCTCTGAGCATTGTGTAAGGAAGGCGTTGAGTTAGGTGACCTCAAAGATCCAAAGGACATTCTTTCCAATCAAACCTACGCTCTCAAGATAGCATGCTGACCAACAATTCAGACTTCCTATTTAGTTCTGATACCCTTTTGATGTTGTGCGAAATTGGGCCAAAATCAGTTCTGAGCTTTACTGTGGAACAAATGGAAAAATAAGGACAATGAGCAAGTTGGGTTGAAACAGACACAATACTTCACTACTGAGTGAATGAGGTCAAGTTTCTCTGCTGTCTTACTCAAATTCTGGAGGTCCTCCATTCTCTGGGTTCTGGTACGTATTTCCTAATCAGAGAAGCAATCTGGGGGTGAAAATAAAGAAAAAAATGCCTTAAATTTAAGAGCCAAACAAAGCCTAAGTAAAGCAAGAAATTTGAGTAGTAAATAGTATGTAGGCATTGTGGTATGTGACTGGATAGAGACTTTTTGGAGTCCAGAAGACCTGAGTTCAAATCTGACCTCAGATACTTGCTAGCTGTGTGAGCAAGTTATTTAACCTTTGTTTGACTTAATCCACTAGAGAAGGAAATGGCAAATCACTCGAGTATCTTCGCCAAGGAGACTCCATTTGCAGTATGATCCACAGGGTCATGAAGAATCAGGCACAATTGGAAGACTGAACAAGGCATTGTTCTGTTTTAGAGTTTGAGTAAGACACTGTTCTTGCCCTCACGGAGCCTTTGGTTTGATGGAGATAAGTCAATAAATAGACAACTATGAACTACACATTTCATGATAATTTAAGACCTTTAGAGAATGATTAATGCAAGATACCCTGTGAATTTCAAGGAGAAACTGGATGAGGGGATCAGGGAATATTGTATGGAAGAGAGTACTTGAATTGAGCTTTAAAGAATAGGTAAGAATTCAAAAGACAAAGAGGGAAATCAAGAGTATTCTATTCATAGAAAACAATATGAACAACATGATGATAAGAGAGTGCAAGGTATGTGGGGGGGCAAGACTGGAGAGCAAAGAATAGTATTATTTTCTGGAGCACAGAAAATATGAAGAGGATAATAATATGGGATAAGGCTGGAAATGTAACCTGGTGCCCGAGGATGGAGGACCTTGAATGTTAGGCAAAGGAATTTGAATATGTGGTAGATAACAGACAATCATTGATGACTTTAGAGCAAGGAAAGTCAGTTATCATACTAAATATAAGAAAAGGCAAGCTTAATAACAGTAGAATAATAAGAAATGGCATTTATATAATATTTCAAAATTCACTAAACACCTTTGCAAATACTAGCTCACTTTAGCCTCATTGCAACTTTGTGAAGTCCCTACTACTGATATTATGATTCTAGTTTCCCCACCCCCAATCTGTGATATCATTGGTATAAAAAATTTCCAGAGAGGAGGCCATCTCTTCTCAGAACAAATCAGTATCTATTTTGTGTCTTATAATCTTTGGGAGCTACTTGGGGCATTGAGAGGTTAAGTGATTTTCCCAAAGTTGCACAGTCAGATCCCTGCCTCTGTCTTTTTCTCTCCCATTTCATCACTCATCCATTGTCACATTCAGGCTTACATCAACATGAACAAAATAAGAGCATGCAGGGTATTTCTGGTTAAAAAGAGAGAATACAAGAAGACAAATAGTTTAGGCAAATACTATGTCAGGTCTACAAGGATGGTAATAAAGATGAAGGAGCAGATGCTGGACATATTGTAGATGCAACCAAGCAAAATTGGTAACTAGAAATGGGAGGTGAGGAAAAAAGAAGAATAAAAGGTAATACCCAGAGTTACAGACATGGGAGAAATGTGATGGTTGTACCACCCACAGAAAACTAGCTTTGGGAGAAGGGGAAATAACCTCTGTTTTTGATATGTGAAGCATGAGGGTCCCTATCAGACATCTAGATAGAAGTGTCGTGTAGGTAGCTGGAGATTTGGATCTAAAACTTCAAGACTGAAGGTATAGATGGGAGTCTTTTACATAGAAGTGATTTATTGAAGCCATAGGAATGAAGGAGATTGCCAAGGAAGACGAGAAAAAGAGAGGGGGCCAAGGAAAGGTTGTTGTGGGAAACTCATATAAAGAGTCAGAACAAAGACAAGGAGTGAATGAAAGAGACAAAAGGTTAGAGAGGCTAGAGAAGGATCTACAGTGGGAGATCTCAGAGACTGAGGAATGAGAGGATATCCAGTAGGAAGAAGCAATTAACTGTGTCAAAAATGTCAGAAAGGTAAAAACAGATAAAGACTGGTGACCTTTAAAAATAACATCAGTAGAACTATTGGGGCAAAAGTTGCCTTGAAAGGAACTGAAGAAAGAATTGGTAATAAGCAGGGCAATGGTTATAGTTAACTTTTTTTTAATAAAAATTTACTTATTTAACTTTTTACATTCATTTTCACAAAATTTTGGGTTCCAAATTTTCTCCCCTTTTCTCCCCTCCCCCCCACCCCAATACACCGAGCAATCTAATTTTCCCTATCACCAATCTGCCCTCTCTTCTATCCTCCCTCCCTTCCCTTGACCCCATCTTCTCTTTTGTCCTGTAGGGCCAGATGACTTTCTATTCCCCATTACCTGTATTTCTTATTTCCTAGTAGCAAGAACAATACTAAACAGTTGTTCCTAAAACTTTGAGTTCCAAATTCTCCCCATCCCTCCCTCCCCACCCATTCCCTTTGGAAAGGCAGGCAATTCAGTATAAGCCCTATCTGTGTAGTTTTGCAAATGACTTCAATAATAGTCGTGTTGTGTAAGACTAACTGTATTTCCCTCCATCCTATCCTCCCTGGATTGTTTCTATTCTGTCTTTTGATCCTGTCCCTCCCCGAATGTTGACTTCAAATTGCTCCCTCCTCCCACTGCCCTCCCTACCATCATCCCCCCTCCCTTGTTTATCTCCTTCTCCCCCACTTTCCTGTACTGTAAGATAGGTTTTCATACCAAAATGGGTATGCATTTTATTCTTTCCTTTAGTCGAATGTGATGAGGGTAAACTTCTTGTTTTTTTTTCTCAGCTCTCCTCTTTTTCCCTCTACTAAAAAGTCTCCTGCTTGCCTCTTGAATGAGATATAATTTACCCCATTCCCTTTCACCCTCTTTCCTCCCACTACATTTCTCTCTCACCATTTACCTTAATTTCTTTTAGGATATGGTCCCATCCTATTCAATTCACTCTGTGCTCTCTGTCTCTGTATGTGTGTGCATGTGTGTATGTGTGTGTGCATGCACATGTGTATGTGTGTGTGTTTGTGTGTGTATGTGTGTGTATGGTCCCACCAACGACCCAGATACTGAAAAATTTTAAGAGTTACAAATATTGTCTTTCCATGTAGGAATGTAAACAGTTCACTTTTGGTAAGTCCCTTATGACTTCTCTGTGCTCTTTACTTTTTCATGCTTCTTCTCATTCTTGTGTTTGAAAGTCAAATTTTCTTTTCAGCTCTGGTCTTTTCATCAAGAATGCTTGAAAGTCCTCTACTTCATTGAAAGACCATATTTTCCCCTGAAGTATTATACTCAGTTTAGCTGGGTAGGTGATTTTTGGTTTCATTCCTAGTTCCTTTGCCTTCTGGAATATCCTATTCCACACCCTTCGATCCCTTCATGTAGAAGCTGCTAGATCTTGAGTTATCCTGATTGTATTTCCACAATACTGGAATTGTTTCTTTCTAGCTGCTTGCAAGATTTTCTCCTTGACCTGGGAATTCTGGAATTTGGCCACAATGTTCCTAGGGGTTTCTCTTTTTGGATCTCTTTCAGGCGATGATCGATGGATTCTTTCAATACTTATTTTGCCCTCTGGTTGTAGAATATCAGGGCAGTTTTCCTCAATTATTTCATGGAAGATGATATCTAGGCTCTTTTTTTGATCATGGCTTTCAGGTAGTCCCATAATTTTTAAATTGTCTCTCCTGGATCTATTTTCCAGGTCAGTTGTTTTTCCAATGAGATATTTCACATTCTCTTCATTTTTTCATTCTTTTGGTTTTGTTTGGTGATTTCTTGGTTTCTCAGAAAGTCATTAGTCTCCATCTGTTCCATTCTAATTTTGAGAGAACTATTATCTTCAGTGAGCTTTTGAACCTCTTTTTTCCATTTGGCTAATTCTACTTTTGAAAGCTTTCTTCTCCTCATTGGCTTTTTGAACCTCTTTTGCCAATTGAGTGAGCCTATTTTTCAAGGTGTTATTTTCTTCAGCATTTTTTTGGGTTTCCTTTACCAAGGTATTGACCCGTTTTTCATGCTTTTCTTGCATCTCTCTCATTTCTCTTCCCAGTTTTTCCTCCACCTGTCTAACTTGATTTTCAAAATCCTTTTTGAGCTCTTCCATGGCCTGAGTCCACCCGACATCCACCTGGGATGTCTGGGATACAGAGGCCCCGACCTCCACATCTTTCCCTAATGGTAAGAATAGTTCCTTGTCATCAGAATTGAAAGGCAGGAACATCTGTACCCCATCAAAGTAGCTGTGTATAGTCTTATATTTCTTCCCTTTTCTGCGCATTTTCCCAGCCAGTTACTTGACTTCTGAGATCCCTCTCCACCCCTGCCTAGATCCGCCCAGCTAGTGCTTGGGGTCTGAGATTCAAATGGGCTTTCTGTGGCAGGCATGGCTGCTATTCAATGTGAGCTTAAGTTCTGGTGCTGGGGTGGGGCAGGGCCACCTCCCAGGCTCAGTTCCCTCAGGGGCTTTATGCAGAGACCTTCAGTAATGGGGCAGGTGGGGGAGGGCCATCTCCAAGGCTCAGTTCCCTCAGGGAGTTTATGCAGAGATCTTTGGTAATGGCCCTGAACTTCTGCCTGCTGCTCTGGGAGTCCTGGGCCTCTGCCGCTGCCTCTGTCACTGCCTCCCGAGGGGACCTGAGTCACAGAGACATGCTGCTCCCCTCTCAGCCAGCGCAGACGTCTCTCTCACTGACCTGTAGCATCTGTGGGCGGAGGGTCCTTCCCGGCCGCCGGAGATTCCGTCCCTGAAGCCTGCTCGGATCTGCTCCTCTGGGGCCGCGTGGCTAGGGCAGCTCAGGGGTGGACTCTACTGTCTGGAGCATGACGGACCCCTGGGGATGGCTCTCCAGTGCTCTCTGGAATGGAAATCTTTTCCATTGTGTTTCTGCGCACCTTGCAGTGCTCCAGAATTTGTGGAGAGTTCTTCTTGCAGGCAATATATGGGCTGTGGGTTCGGAGCTAGCATATCTGAGTCTTTCTACTCCGCCATTTTGGCTCCACCCCTATAGTTAACTTTTTAGCAATGAAGGGGAAGAGAAAGATGGCATTTGAATGACTGAAACATCAAGGGGGAGCTTTCTTAGGATTGTTAAGATCTGAGCACGTTAGTAGTGTTGTGTTTGAAATTCAACAAAAAGATAAACTGAGGCAAATCTCTGAGCAAGATAACATTAGCAAGGGCATGCTGTCTGTCAATAAATGAGTCAGTGGTTTACCTCCATTTATTCTAAAGACCCAGAACAAAAGGACAATTCCCCTTATATAGGGTTTGGAAAGTAGAGAACAAAGACTAAGGCAGGATAGATGATGTCATGGGAAAGAGAGCAACATGATTGGCCACAAAGCTGAAGCACAGGGAAAAACATGATTGGTTGGAAGTTTGGTAATGGGGGCTAGCAATGGCCACTCTCCCTTTCTTATGTCGTAAGACTTGAGAAGTGCTCATCACTTGGATGGTTTGAGATGGTGACCTAGACTTTTGGACAGTAAACCAGATATCCTTGAAGGACAACTTGGTGGTGTAAAGATATTGGGCCCAACTCTCTTGTATTTACTCACATTCTCCCAAAGTCAAGCATAGATTAATGATTAGTAGGGGAGTTGAATTTTTAAACAACTTAATCTCTGAACCAAGTTCAGAGACAAAGAACTATGGCTTCAACAATTATAGGGCAAAAACAATTACAGGACAAAATCAGTTACTTGTAAATAGGATTGATAAGAAAATCACACAGGATCAATTCAGTCTTCTCAATAGGCAAATGGAAAGAAGCCAGTGGAGGAGATACTGAAAATATGCAAATACCTTTCACAGCTAGGAAATATATTCTTAACCAAACAACATATATAAGCAATTACAAAAGATGAAATAGGTTCTACACAAACACAATGCATCTAAATAAGAAAAGTGGTGGAATAGGGAAAAATACCTTTGTATTACTTTCTCAGTTTTTTCTTGGATTGGTATCCAAGACGTAATTAACCTATAGACATAACTAAATATAAACCCTAAAAGCCATTTTTCTGTAGATAAATGGTTGTATTAGGAATGAATTGTTCTCCAAAGAAAAACTGCAAACTATTGACAACCATGTCAAAGAATGCTATTGGTCACTAATAATAAGAGAAATACAAATCAAAACAACCTTGAGATTTTACCTAGCAACAGAAAAATAATGATAGATGCTACCTCACACTCTGAAAATTGGCAAATATGAAAAAATAGGAAAAGTTAATGTTGGAAGGCGATAGGAATAGAAAACTAGGCACACTAGTGCATTATTGGTGAAGCTGTGAATCAGTACAAACACTTTGGAAAACAATTTAGAGTTATACAAATAAAGTGGCAAAAATGCCCATACCCTTTGATTCAGAGATTCTGCTATCAAGAGCATGCCTCAAGGAGGCTGTTGATAAGAAGAAAAGTCCCCAGATACACTGAAATACTTATAGAAGACCTTTTTGTGGCAGGAAAGAATTGGAAATAAAGTAGATTCCTATCAAATGGGAAAATGGCTAAACAAATTTCAATACATGAATGTAATGGAGATTGCATTCCAGTACCTTGTGAGAAACAATGTATATGAGAAATAGAGAGAAATATGGAAAGATTTACATGCTCTTATTCGAGTGAAGTAAGAAACAGCATACATAATAACGATAATATAAATGAAAAGAACAACCACAAAATAATAAAAAATGAATGTTGAAATTGCAAAGAACCACCATGACTCCTCAGAAGAGATATGAAATGGTGCCCCCACTCCCCTCCTTTGCAGAGGTGAGGGGTTAAGGGGTGTGGTAAATTGCATGTATTTTAAAATATTTTAATATATCAAAATATTTGGCCTTAATTTTTGTAATATCTTCCTGTTTTGTCTTAAAAATATTATTTGATGCATGGAATGGTTCTCTGGGAGGGGAATGGATACTTGGAAATATTCTGAGGATGTAAAAGCAAAAGATACCAATACATTTTTTTAAAAAAAGAAAATTCATGAAAGAGGAAGAAATGATAGTTGGAGCAGGGTCCTAGTAGAAGGAGGGAATGGGATTGAGGGTACAGGTAGAGGGATTATACTCACTGAGAAGTTGGGATATCTTCTAACACCAGGAGGGGAGAGTAGGTGATGTGGCCAGCATAACAGAGCTGGAGATGGCGATCTCATGGAACTCTCATCAGTGAATTAGGACAGTGAGTCATTTGCTACATGTGGTGCATGACTTCTGGTGGTGATTGATGGGTGAGATGTTTCTACTTAATCTTTGGATTAAGTAGAAAAAACGGAATAGATCAGGCAGTTGTGGGGAATGAGCTACATCATTCATAAATATAGAGGTAGACTGTCAAGTTGGGAGAGCCCAATTAAGGTTATATACCACAAGTATATGAGTTAGGAAAGAGATCAGAACAATGGTTTTGTTTTGTTTTTTTATATAAGGAACTCTTAGAAGAGGAAACTCACTCCACCAATAGAAATTCACACTTTCTTTGTAACATATAGCATTTCTGTGGCATAAAGCAGTGAAACATTTAGTGACTTGCCCAGAGTCACAGCCAAATCTTTTGTAAAAGAATGGCTGACACCATGCTCTTGTACCCAGGTAGTCTTGATTCCAACTCCAGGTCTGTTTCTGTGATGCTATGTGGATAAAATCAATTTAATTTCTCCAGGGATACGCTTTGGAGCAGAAGCAGAGGAATTGAATGGTACACATTAATCAAGGATTGCAGGTTGGGGAGGCAACAGATTATAGGGTAATAGTTAGAGACTCACTGAGGTGACAGACTAGGGAATTAAGGCTGAATATGGAGGCAAGTGAAACTGGAATAGGCAAGGTGAATCAGAAAAAAAGGTTGTCACGACAGTAAATGGCAGAGTGAGTGTGAATGAGAAAGTAGGAAATATAAAATAATAAATTATGTTTGAAGAGTAAATTTGAAAGTTCAGAATCTTGAAGTTGGCACAATTCCAGATACCTGAACAGAAATAAAGGAGATCTTTACATTCAGGGATTGAGGAACTAATCAGGTTGCTACCATGAGTACTGAAGTTTCTGAGGTCCATGGTGGGAGATAGGGTAGAAAGGAAGATGAGGGGGTTGCTAATAGTGACATGGAGACTCTTTTAGTTTTTGAATGGAAAATGATATGTAAACAATTCATTAGCTCCTAGTATAAGACACTTAGTTCCTGGTAGAATATTCCCTTTTCTGAACTGTCCTTTCCAAATGTTTTTTTTTTTATTTTTTTGTCATGTGGTGAATAGGATCTTCATGAGGGAACAGTGGAACTCTTCTACGAACTAGTAAAAGACTTTCCAGAGGTTCCTTTTGGGGTGACAGAAAAAAGAGATATTTGGATTCGATATGGCATCACCATTGACACCATGATAGTATTTCAACAGGTATGATTCTGATGCTTTCTGTAATGAAGTTTTTAAATGCGTAAGTTTTTTAAAATAAAAAATAAGGCCAGGGTCACGGATTTGATCTTCATGTTGGTAAATTAACTTCACACATTGGAAATCACACATAGATTATCATCTATGCATCCTGTTGTGTCCCTGATCCTGACCATGCTTTCAGATTGTGGATGCAAACCCATCTCTGCTACCAGGGAAACAATTGTAAATGATTAGAGTGTAGATACTGGGTGGGAGCATCATCATAGGCAGGATGTTGTATAGAGAAGCCAGGGAATTATGTAATAGGTTGGTTGAAGAGGCCCAGTACTATTGATTGACAAGTCTGCCTTGTTGATTTGTAGATTGATTGTAGATATGATTTAAGGAGACTGTTAGCCAACTATATAAATAATGACTCTCAACTACTGTAAATTATAGTCAACAGTAGGGGTTTAAAATGTTTTCAGAAATGACAGCCCCATTGGAATGGCTGTTGTTTGTCCTTTCTTTTCAAAGAGAAACAATCCCTTGACTTAGTCATGACTTGGATTTAAGTGAGGCAGTTGCACAGTCATCAGCCTCACTCTCTTTTCCAAAGTCATCAAATCCAGAGGCAAAACACTAAATGCTCCATAGGACCTACTTCAGCCACTTTTGTGGCCATTGGAACAAATTGTTCTCATCTACCCATTCCCCCAGGGGAATTCTTCATGTGCTTAGAGTAGATCGCCCTCTAACTCACCCTTAGGTTTGAGGTGTGTTGGTTGGTTACCCTCAACCTGGTTTAGCCCATCTGCCAAGACAGTTTTACCAGAGTGTGGCCACTGCACATGTTATAGCTTCTTGGAGCCACAGGTAGATGAGCAGAGGTAGATGAACGGCCCTGAAACAGACTTGGCAAGTTCTTACACTGGAGGTCCCAGTCCTCCTTGAACACACCATATGCCCTATGAGAATAGGTATTCATCCAGTTATTGTCTCACAGGGAATATCTGGAATGGGGTATGACTTTGGATACCATTTCCTAATCCCTCTCACCCCTGTCCCTAGAGGGTTCAGCTTCTTAGATATAGTTACCAAGGATTTAGTAATCCTACCAAGTTCCTAGTCCTACTAAGTTCCATAAAGTCAAGGGACCATGTCTTAACTCATTTTTGTTTCTCTCTCCTAGTACCTGACATATTATTCTGTATAATGTATGCATGGTACTTAAACATTTATGAAGATGAAGTAGAAAAATTCAGCTCATGTAATTAACCATCACGAAAACTAGCTGAGGGAAATAGATCATACTTAGAGCTGTTTGGTCATAAAGACCACTATTCATACGCAGTGATTAGAATCTGAGAACCCCAGACAATCCTTGAGATGGAGGGGACAATATATGATTTCTCTGACTGGCCTCTAATCTGAATCCATGTCTATTAGTCACTTCAGGCATAAAAAGAAATATAGGGGAGAGAAGAAAAGGGAAGGAAGTGGAAAAGGAGGTCATGGGACTGACAGGAGAACAGAATAATTTCTCTTTGGAGTTGCTCCTCACCATCTCTTAAACATGGACTCTTAGCTTAGAAGGGATAGTGAGGGGTCATCAAGTCAGTTTTCTATCCCTCCCAACTGAAACTATGTCTAAACCAGGTTTCTTAATCTGAGGTCCACTGACCCCTATGAATAGATTTCAGGGGAGAGAGTGGTCCATGATCTTATATCTGGAAAAAAACAGTTTATGTATTTATTTTCACTAAACTTTGGAGTTTTTTGTAATCATTAAAATTTTATGCATTTAAAAGCTTCGTTCTGAGAAGAGTTTCACCAGATTGCCCAAAGGGTCTCGCACTCCAAGAAAGGTTAAGAAGCCCTGATGTAAATTATTTCAAGTTGACAACAATCTATTACTCTTTTATAGACCTCTGTGTATATGTACATATATCCACCCTTAACTGTAGCCTTCTTTAGGGTGGTAAGAGGAAGGAAGGGAAAATAAAATAAAAAGTACACAGCAGAGAACAAAAGAAAACCACAAGGAAGCAATGAATAGCTAGGCAACTTTGAAAACAATGTGTAGTATTTATTATCTAGGTTTTCCTGAAATGGAAATTTATTGCTTTATATTGAATCCTCTCTTAGGGTCTACTGTGTACATGGCAATGTTTTTCTTTTCTTTTCTCATTTTAGATTTCATTTTAAAATAAATTACAAAAAAGGGTAGCCCTTTAAATATTTTTTAAAAACCACAGCAACAAAACAGTCTATTAGCCAATGAGTATTTGTTGTCATCCTACTAGACGTGGCCTGCGTAGGCAATGACCTAAAATGTTTCTCTCCTTTGGTTTAAGGGGACAATTGTGCATTTAGAAGAATGTGAAGAAGACGAACACCACTTGAGGGACCTTAGTAGAATCGTCAAGTTCTTCACCATGGACTTGGTGATAGAGTACAATATAGAGGTTGGTGCCTCAAAGGTGCAAGAATGAGAGGAACGGTGTTGATTCCAAATATATGACTGACCTTTTTCCTTTTGATCTGTCAGACCATGGACCAGATTTATGATATGCCCATTAGGAATCACATACTGCTTTTCATCTCTAAGAACTCTACAGAATTTGATGTCTTAATTAAAGTCTTTGAGTCTGTGGCACAGAAGTTCAAGAACAAGGTGTGTGAAAGGGAACTGTTGGGTTCTTTACGATTGTTTACCTGAGGTCACCAAAGGTCCAGGGCTAAGCACCAGCTGTTCTGGGGCAAAGCTGTTCATCTCTCCCAAGCTATCTATTTACCCAGGAAGCCTCATTTATGAGTAAGACAAAGAGCTACTTGTACTTCTTTCTGTAAGCACCCGAAGTGTAGACTCAGAAGAAGTCCCAATTTTCCCAGTGGTTTATACATGATTGACATGCATTTTATTCAAAAGAAAAATATACAAAATCCACATTTCTCACCTCCCAGACTTTTCCCATATGTCTCTTCCTTTTCTTCTTAACTCTTATTTCTTTACTATTCATGTTCATTTTTTCTGCTTTCTGCTGTGCTTGGTTGGTTTGGCCTAGTCTGAAAAATGGCAAGTGGTACACGTATTGTTTTAATGCTAAAGATGTGGAAACTGAGGGTTTTAGAGATTAAATGACTTTTTTTGTTTTTTGGTGGTGAGAGGGGTAGGGAGTCTGGATCTCCTTATCTTGCTCAGCCTGAAAGGACAGTGACCATCAAGAACCTGAGCAGCATGGAAGCTTTAATCTCCGTTTCTGACTCAGGCTAGATTATCCCTTCTGAGACAGCCTGGTGGCCCTACATACTCAGGGCCTCATTGTATTGTTGCAGGACTTAATGTGGGTGCCTGATCAGCTTTGTTCTGACTGCAGCTCAGTATACCCAGACTCAGTCTACCATCTTCAGCCTCTCCAGAATCAGGGCTACAGGAATGTGCCATCATACCACACAAAAGACTTGTTTAAGATGACACACACAGTAGATTGGGAGCCAGGACTGAAAGCCAGGTCTCGTAAGCAAAACCATAACTTAAATAGGTCAGTGGGAGCTTTGTGTCAGCATGTGGAAATTTCACCCACAGGCACACACACACACACACACACACACACACACACACACACACACACACACTCCTTTGGCTATAACTTGCTGCAAATGCCCTGGCAAAAGAGGAGAAAATATATTGTGATATAGAATCTGTATTGTAGAGAGATTCATTTACAAGCAATTCTCAAGTACCAATGGGTAGATAATCCACTACCCTGTTCTTCCCAGCAAGCATCTGGGCTGTCTCCTTAGTCACTGGTTGGTGTGTACTTAGTGGCTATGATTTCTTAGATATCTGCAGCTAGGAATTTTTTCACTTGTTGGCAAAGGCAGATAGTGCTGTGCAAGAAGTGGGCAATGCTTATCTGGCGTGAAGACATCCAAGAGGAGAAGGTATATCTAAGGATACCATGAGATTTCTGTGCTGCTGACTTTAGGGCTTGAAGGAGGTTGAGCTGGAGATTTCTCTACCCCCAACTCTTGGGTCATAGCTGCTAATGGCGGGGCCAAGTGAGGAACTGGAATGTTGATTCTGTGACGGGTGTGGCAGGAATGAATGTACCATAGGAGAATGTGATCAATATCATCTGAATTATGATGTCTCAGAGCAAAGTCAGGGGCAAGTAATGGTCCTGAAAGTAATAGAAATAGTGAGCAGGGCCATAGAGGAAGAGATTTATACACCCATTCCAGGAAGAGTGGCAGAGTTGATTTGGTCACTGTTCCGGAACTATTTGGGGAGGTATGGGGAGTAAAAGGAAGAGGAAGAAAAGGAGAGGGAGCAGGGAGGGGAAGAAAGGGGAAGAAGAGGAGGAAATGGCAAGATTTCTGTTGTTTTGATTTATCTGTTTCTTCCAACAGTAAGAATAATTGAGAATTTGTTGAGACGGGGTGTCAAACTCAACACCTGCCAAACCAGAATAAAATATAATTGGGAAATATTTTTCAAAATAAATAAAAAATACACTAAATATAGATGGATAATATTGCATTTTAAAACTAAGACACTATGTGGCCTGCTGGAATCCTTATGTTTGGGTTAGTGGTCCTCATTTCCTGTTTCACTCCACTGGATAAGGCAACCTGGGAAAAGAAATGAAGCTTGACATCATGTGTTATTTGATCTAGCAAAGCTCTTCCACTCTGGCAAAGAACTTGGGGCTAATTTTTTTTGTTTTAATTCTGTTCTGTTTTAATTTGGCAGCTCATTTTTCTCATTGTGAATACAGATGAAGTTGACAACATCCATGTTTTAGAATATTTCCAGATCGCTTCCTGGGACATTCCTGGTGTCCGAATCTTAAACCTGACTAAGAATATGAGATATCGAATGCCTGCTGAGGAGATAACCTTCAAAAATGTGAAAAAGTTCTGTGAGAATTTCTTGGATGGACTTGCAAAGGTTTAAATTTTGTTTTGCTTTGCTTTTTGGGGCAGGGATCAGTAGTATAAGTTCTTCACTTCCCTATGTTCTACTGGTCATGACCTACCTTATGGGTAGACATAATAGATATCACCTTCACAGTAAAAACAAAGGATGTTTTTGGGGAGTCAGCCATGAAGGATGGGGGAGAAATAGGATATTGACTTAAATTAAAAATATTCTATTTTGCTGGGTGATAGGAAAAACTTTAATTTTATCTGATAATTTAAAAAAATCTTTTTTTCCTTTTTGGATAGATTCAGTTATTTCAATGAGTACATAACAATATGGGTAGAAAACCTAATACCTGCCAGCAACCAGAGAGCTTCTTAGAATTTGGGAGGGTAAACTGATGAATAAGTTTGTTCCAGAGCACCCATTTAGGTGATCCAAGACCACCAACTAAAATTGTAAAATCACTAAATTGCAGAACCAGCATCCAAAGTCTGGTCCTCCTGCTCTGAATTCAGGAGTCCTTCACAAACACTAATTGCTAAGTCTTCCCAAGCCATTTGGATACAATCAACTGATTTTCTAATTATAAATAATTTTCACTTATGCATTAAACAAGTCGCTTTAGATCTTCAAGAAACTCTATGGTTAAACTAATTAGATAGGTCTGTACTTGAAAGTAAGAAAATTACAACAAAATTCAGAATTTTCACTGATTCAGATTGATGTTTCCTCCTAAGTAGTCTATATACATTACACATTTCTTTTTGGGGCATAGAAACTCATACTCCACCTGCCTTCCCTACTCCCCATTCCCATGTCATGTGTTATGAACTAATATTATCAAGAATTCTATGGTGAGTACATCTCAGAACATGCCTCCCTTCTTGTGAGAGGTAGCTAGATGGGGCAAGTGTTTAGAACCCCTGCCTGGAGTCAGGAAGTCCTATGTTCAAATCTAGCTTTAGACACTTACCAACTGTACAACCCTGGTGAAGTCACAACCTCTGTCTGCTTCCATTTCCTCAACTATACAATGGGGATCATCATGGTGTCTACCTTTCCAAGGTTGTTGTGAGGGTCAAATGAGAAAAGATTTGTAAAGTGTTTACTTAACGAAGTGTCTGACACCTAGTAGAAGCTTCATAAGCTCATGTCCCATTCTTCTCCCCATCCCCTTCATTTGTCCAGAGTACTCCATATATCAGGGATGTGTAGAAAAGACTTTTGCTTTCATTTCTTTGTCCTCATAATAACAAAAATTAGTGATATTTTAGGATTTTATCAGACATTTTTAGAGGTATGGCCACTGTATTTGTTTCTATGTGCATGTGTGTGTGCACGTGTGTGTGTGTGTGTATGCATGTGTGTGTGTGTGTGTGATTCAGCCGAAAGATGGAGCAAAATGAGGAGAATCAAAGGTATACACTTAGGATAAGAGGGACCTTGCCTGTAGAAAAAAGTGTGTGTGTGTGTGTGTGTGTGTGTGTGTGTGTGTGGGGGGGGCAGCAGGTCCATAAAAAGGCTTGGAGGTCAATTAAACCATAAAGGTTTTTGGAGTGAGTACCTGTTGTGTGCTTAACCAATGGCAGATGCTATTGAGAAAAAAAGTTTTGTTTAAATACTTACAGTATAGTTAAAAAAATAAAACCAACAGCTATATCTATCTATCTATCTATTTACATACATACATATATACATACATAAATATTTGGAGAGAGAGAGGAGAGAGAGAGAAAGAGAGAGAGAGAGAGAGAGAGAGAGAGAGAGAGAGAGAGAGAGAGAGAGAGAGAGAGAGAGAGAGAGAGAGAAAGAGAGAATCTAGCACTTTAAGGCTTGCAAAAAACTTTTTATAGGTTATATATGGGGCAGCTAAGCAGTGCAGTAGATAGAGCACCAGTGCAAGCGTCAGGAGGACCTGAGTTCAAATCTCACCTCAGACACTTGACACTCACTAGCTGGGTGACCTTGGCAAGTCACTTAACCCTAATTGCCTCATCCTGGGTCATCTCCAGTCATCCTGATGAATATCTGGTCACTAGATTCTGATGGCTCTGGAGGAGAAGTGAGGCTGGTGACCTGCACAGACTTCCCTCACTCAAAACAAAGTCAAGCGCAAGTCATGTCATCATTGACATTGGAGTGATCTTCTTTGGTAACGGACAAACACACACACCATATAGTTTATATCATATAATCCTCACAACCCTGGGAGCTAGGTGCTGTTATTAGGTCCCCTTTACAGATGAGGAAACTGAGCCAGGCAGAGGGTTAAATGACTTGTCCAGTGTTATATAAGTAGTAAGGCAGAATTTGAACTCAGAACACCCTGCCTCTAAATTCAGCATTGCATACACTGCATTGCCTAGCTGCCTCTTTACATGATAAGAGTATGATGTAGTGAAAAGACTACTGTACTTGAAATCAAGTAACTGTGTTCATATCTCAGTTTTGTCTCTTATTACCTGTCACATCATCTCTGGTCCTCACTTGCCTGTTCTGTCAAATGAAGAGGCAGGACCTCCAAGGACCTTTCCATCTGAAAAATATATGATTTGATTTCATTTCTGCCATCCCTTTCAGTTCCAAACCTATGATCCTAGTTGACTAGAGTTCCTTCTTCCTTCAAATCCATAATCTCATGACCTATGATCAGTCAGGTGTAAAAGCCCTCATCATCCTTGTTTGTACTGACTGGGGCCGGGTGTCTGTGTACTTCTCCATCTTAAAATCTTGAGCTTTTGAATTTGTCCTTTCAGCAACAATTACCCAGTGAAAATATTCCTAAAGATTGGGATACTAAGCCTGTCATGGTGCTTGTTGGAAAGAATTTCAAGGAGGTTGTTTTCAGCCATAAAAGGAATGCTTTCGTAATGTTCTGTAAGTATTGCTCAGGGAGAATGAATGCACAAGAATATAATGGAGCCTAAGAATTGTCATGCATGTGGTTGTTGGGGTGTCACTAGTGACAGTTAGCTGGTTCAGTGGAAAGATAGCTGGACTGGAGTCAGGAAGACTTGAGTTCAAGTTTAGCTTCAAACGCTTACTAGCTGTAAGACCCTGGGCAAGTCATTTAACCTGTTTGCCTCAGTTTCCTCAAATGTAAATTGGGCATAACAATAACACCTACCTCCCAGGGTGGTTGTGAGGCTCAAATTTGATATCATATTTGTAGAGTGCCTAGGACAAAGTAAATACTATGTAAACGTTATTTAATAATAACCTCTGTTTGCTTCAGTTTCCTTAACTGAGGGATAATAGCAGCACCCACCTGCAAGGGTTGTCAAATGAGAGAATATTTATGAAGGATTTAACAGAGTGCATGATAATAGTGGGTGCTATACAAATATATTGCTGAAGGGATTATGTCCAAACCAACATACCAATATTGTTCAGAATACCTCTTAATTGGTTACTATACTTAAAGTACTCTTTCATAAATAGTTAACAATTTTTCAAGTAACTTGTCAAGATGGACAACCCCATGGCATAATGGATACAGTGAACATATGAATGCAGGAAGACTGGCTTTAAAATCTCACTTGTCACAGTAGCTATGGGACTATGAACATACCACTACTGTAAATCAGAGGCATCTGCCTAAGATTTATCTACTACATTCTACATGACTTGCATTTTGGTAGAGGGAGTACTGATAACTTCCTGATCCCCGTTAATGCTAGTGCCTTCCCCTTGAAATTATCTCCAGTTTATCTAATATATATCTTATTCACACGTGGTTGTTTACACTCATTGGATTGAATTCTTTAAGAGCAGGAACTGTGTATTTGCCTTTGTATCACCAGCACTTAGTGCAGGTCCTTAATAATGTATGTAGCCACAAAAACATAATTGTCTGCATGTTGTTCCATGGGAACCTTGATATAATAGTGTTACTCTAGCTCAGAAGTCAATGTTAGGTGTATTCAAGAGAGTTAATTAATGCAAGTAAATGAAGGTGCTTGTTTTTAGCACTTTTTTCTTAAAAAACATAGTTCTATGTTATGGAGCTAGCCAAGACACTATAACAAGCTCCAGCATGTTGATTTGAGTTGTACAACATCATACCTTTGCCAGTCTTCTATAACCGTAGCTTTATGTAATACCTTGAACTGCTCTCCCTGAATCCATCTGGATCTCTGAGACTGAAATGTGAATTGGCATTTTGGGGGGAGGGGTCCCCAAAGAGGATGCCAGTTTCTTCTTTGAAAGTCCTTATATTATTGAGGCTCCCTATATTGGGAATTTCACACTGAGGAAATATAGAGATTCTTGAATGCTGAGGAATCTTTAACAGTGAAAACCATAGTGCTAGGATTTCTATTCAGGAAATATTCAAAATTTGGAAGAGGACCATGACATCAAGATGATGACATGACTTGCAGTTGACTTTGATTTGAGGGAGGGGGAGCTGTGCAAGATCACCAACCTCACCTTCTTCTCCTGAGCCATCTGGGTCCAGTGGCCTGCTATTCCTCAGGATGACTGGAGATGGCCCAGGATGCAATGTGAGACCCTTGTCCTTTCAGGATCTTATCACAATTTTACTTTGAGTGAGATAATACCCATTCAATGAATAGGCTTCTTTAAGTTATTCAAGGGATGGCCACTTTAATAAAAAAAAAATCAAACTGGGAAGGGAAGACCTTCAGGGTTCCTGGATAAAAGAGAAACAATTATTGTTTAGTTAAATGGGAGGCATGTGACAATGGAATCAGCTATCATGAAAGGCAGTGTGTATAGCTGATAGAAATTTGTCCTTGGAGCTCAGAAGAACTGGGTTCAAATCCTGCCTCTGGCAAATACTGGCTATGTGAACTTGCACATGTTATTTAACCTCTAAATGGCCCCTCCCCCAAACAACTCTCTAAGCCTGTACATAGCACAAGTGCAAACCAACAATGGTAGGAGTCTCCTTAACCATGAGCTCCCAGTGAAATCATAGATTCTGTGTTTTCTATCATATCTACCCTATGTTTTGTATATAAAGCATATATAATTATCAGGAAGGCAAAGTAAGACTGTACCAGGGGTGAGATTCATGGTACCATTATGTACGTATAAGCATGCTATTGGAGGTGGGGGAGGAAAAGGAATGGAAGAAGAAGACATTATTGGTTCTCCATCTCAGTAGTGGGTCAGATAAGATCCAAGTAAAGAAATAATGGAAATTATTGTCTCTCGCAAGGAACATTGTGGGCTCCTTCAATCACCTTTCTGTACTAACGAGAAGTTTCAAGTTGTAAGAATGATCATTTGGCTTTGCTGAAAGTCATGGTAATGACGAAAAACAAAATCAGTCTCATTTTCTTTTAAGTAAAACTATGGTAGAATGGGCTCCCTGGGTACATCCATTAGGTCCCTCTCTTTCCTGAAATCAGCAGGCAAAGCTTCCTAATGCCTTGGGGACATCTCTAAGGACAAGTAAATGGAGGTTCATGGGTAATGGAGGATGGTTAAGGAATTACACTAACTCAGAGACCCTGGGGTTAGACCCAGGAAGTGAGGGAAGGAAGGAAAAGACAAAGGAAGGATATAGGGTGGGAACAAATGGCAGATATTAAATTTTCCTTCACTTTGAAACTTTCTAAAGCTTTAAGAAATGCCCTTGCCTACACTCCAGGAAAAGATTGCATCTTTTTTGCCATAAAGGTGTCTACTTAGATCTTGGTCTAAATACCAGGCTATAAGACCACTCTGTCATTTCTTAATGTTGGACATAGCAATTCTTAGGGAATTTCTTTTCAAAATAGGATTATAGAGGACCACGTAAAGGACTATATAGAGGATTATAGAGGACTCAGGAACAAGACAAACATGAATTTTAAAGAATGGTGATGCTTAGGAAGAGAAATGCCAGTCACCTCATTATTAGCAAAAGAGAGGCTAACATGAGTTTTCCAAATCTTGCTTTAGTTTTTCCTCTTCCTTGACTACGTCTTTTCCTATGGCCCTTGTCTTATAGATGCTCCATGGTCTTATGAATGCAAGTCTCTGCTTCCGGTATTAGAGGAGCTAGGCAAGATATATCAGTATCACGAGTCTGTCACCATTGCAAAAATTGACATCACTGCCAATGACATTCATCAGATGTTCCTGGGAAAATATCCATTCTTCAAATTTTTTCCAGCTAAATCTGATTCGGTGAGGAAATTTTCAATCTTCTGTGTGTTTTCATTCAATGCTTGCCTTCTGTCCTTTTTTACTGAGTTGTGTGATAATGACCAATGTTTGAACATTTGATGAGTCCTGGATCTCATTCTAATAATGGCAGGGGAGAGGCGTGCTGGAAAGGGTCAACTTCCCTCAACTCTGTCCTTTCTATGTCTTGTGTGTCACTTTTTCCTTAGTGTGGGATAAGGAAGGGAGTTTAAATTTTTATTTTTTTCATATAAATTTATTTATCTTTAGTTTTCAATATTTACTTCCACAAAATTTTTCATTTCAAATTTTCTCCCCACCTTCCCCCTACTCTACCAGGACAGCGTGTATTCTGATGGCCCTTTCCTCCAATCTGCCTTCCCTTCTATCCCTCTTCCCTCCACCCTTATCTCCCTGCCTTCTATTTTCCTGTAGGATAAGATAGATTTCTCTACCCTGTTGCTTATATATCTTATTTCCTGGTTGCATGTAAAAGCAACCTCTAATATTTATTTTTAAAGCTTTTTGTTCCACATTCTCTCCAAGGAAGAAAACTTTAACTTGCTGCAGAGAGAGCAAGAGGGACCCAACTTCCCCCACCCACTCAAAGGCTTAAAGAGAAAGCCTCCTTCTCAACTCAACAGTACTGTGTGGCTGATTCCATTTAGGATCTAGGTCTGAATTCCGTTGGGTTTCTCTGCTTTGAGGGAGCTGAATGATTATGAATCAGTAATATCTTTTTAATTACTTTCAGTTCCTTAGGTGAAGAAACTGCCCCAGATTTGGAAAATTTTTCCTTCTTTTTCTAGGTGTACCCAGGATGAGTAACTCCTTGCTCTTAATCTGCCCCTTAATCTCTCTCTTTCTGTCTCTCTCTGTCTCTGTCTGTCTGTCTCTCTCTCTCTCTTCCTGTCCCCCAACCATATCTTACAGAAACTAGTCTCTTTTTCAGAAGGCTTTTGCATTATAAAAAGCAAATTGACTTAAAATAATAAGCAAGGAGAAACAAACTTAGTGGTAGAAGGATGCAAAAAATAATGAGGGAGGCAGAGGTTCACCATTGCTGGTGAACAGCTATAGTTTGTTCATTGCCTCAGCATCCTCTTATGTATGATTTAGTGGTCCCATTTCTATTTGGGTTTGATGCTACATCAAAAGAAGATCTCTATAGTCTCTTTTAGCCCCAGAGATTCCATGGTCCTGCCTGGTTTCAAGCCCAGTGCTCCCCTCATCAGACCTGACTACCTCTCAATTATCAATTCGTTTTTCTCCGACGTGCTGACATGGTGCCCACTGTATTTGGGTGTAAGCCAAAAAATAATGTAGAGTTTCTTCCTCCCAGGAAGAGTTTAGCCTATGGGTGTCAGACACTGGGTGAGGATGCCACATGTGGCCCATAATACTCTCAAGGGCTACTAGATCCAGATTAAAATATAATTGGGAAATATTTAACAAAATAAATAAAAATACAATAAAACATAGATAATGTTAATATGTGGTTTCCTAAGTCATTATGTGTCTATTGGGCTCCTTGTGCACCATTTTACAGTCCCTGTTTCTATTTGAGTTTGACACTACTGGTTTATCTGAGGAGACAAGACTAACACATGAAAACAGTTAGGAAGCAATAAAGTGTTAAGCAAGGCAGTATCTAGAATTCAAAAAAGGGAGAGATCAGTGTGGACTGGAGTGGTTGGAGAAAATCTTTCACAGAGGAGGTACTTGGATGGGGAGTTTGAAGGATGGATAGGATTTAAATGGATGGAGGCAGTGGGTGGGAAAGGGTCATTCCAAGTAGTTTAAAATACTAGTGCCAAGGAAAGGAAACAGGAATGAGTAGAGTTTTCAGGAAACTGACGTAACTGAAAGAGAGGCTGCTTGCTGGGAAAGACTGGGAATTAAAAGACCTTGAATGCCAGGTGGAGACATTCAAAAATTATCCCAGAGGCAATAGCCATTTCAGGGAGATTATAAAAACCATATACCAGAAGAAGCATAACATTGTAGTGGACACAGGAAAGACTTGATTAAAATCCTTATTTTAATTCTCATTAACTTCATGACTGTATATATGTGTATGTGTGTGTGTGTATGTGTGTGTGTGTGTGTGTGTGTGTATGTCCATGCACATATCATTTACCCTCCCTGAGTCTCAGTTCTGTTAAATAGGAATCATAATAGTTGTAGCAAATGAAAAAAGAAAGGGTACATAAAAGACTTTGGAAGATTTCAAGCACTATCTATATGTCTTTATCTATGTATGAGTCCCAGAAGTCTTAAGATATTTAAAAGCTTTAGTAATTTCAGAAGTATAAATTATATAAACTTAGAAAAATATCAGTTGAAAATTTAATTTTTATATTTCTTCTATGCTTATGTAGTTTCAGGAATTTTTAATAAAAAATTTTTAATTTTGACAAGACGGAGCACTCTGTCATTATGTTTTGTGCATACAATAGATGCTTTCTTAGATTAGTGGATTGCTTGTGGGAGCCCTGTAACTTGGCTACCTGGATCACTTACTCTATCTCCAATAGACTTTTTTCTGATAGGAGCCACATCAAAATTGTCATCAGAACTTCATTCTCTAAATGATCTTAAGGCTAAGAATAAAAATTCAATCCTTTGAGTCAGTGAGTAACAGTTGATGTTTTTTAAAAATTTGAAAATTGACTTAAGCTATGTATAGCATAGGATGGTAGTTATGTTGAAATGAAAATAAGAAATATATCAATATTTTAAAATTTTAACAATATTTCAATATTGTTATTAACAATATTTCAAATGATGCTTTTATAAGTTTATAGCATTTATACTTCTGAAGTTATTAAAGCTTAAAACTTCAGGAACATCCTATCAGTTATTACCATATGTGAAATTCTTGGGCCAAGGATTATCTTGGAAAGGAAACTGGATTTGGAGTCAGAAGACAGTATTTTAAATCCTGATCCAGCTCTCTACCATTTGTGTGACCTTAGACAAGTTGCTTAACTTTTCTGGGTCTGTTTCCTCTTTTGAGATGAGAGCTTTTGATGAGATGATATTTAAAGCCCTTTCCAACTCCAAATCCCTGTGGTACTTAGGTAACCATAATTTGCTTTTTTTGTGTAATTGCAAGAGAAGTTGAACCACTATCTTGAGTTTTGCTTTTCCTTCTTCCTAGGTTGTACCATATAGTGGTGAATATACTCTGGAAGCATTTATTGAATTTGTGGAAAAAGAAATCAAGTCCCAAATGGAATCAGAGGAGGTAAAGTCTATCTCATTTTATCCTTAATAATTATGCCCAATTTAGGGACATCAGGAACTAGGTAATTAAAAGACCAGTTGCACACTAGGATAGACCTCCAGTCAGTACCATGCTTTCTTCTTTAAAATCGAGGACAATCTAAGGTGCATTTGTCTATTTTAAGAGAGGAGAATGGATTAGATAAAAATGAGAAGTAGTCTTACCCAGTTCAAGGACTGTAGTATGTTTGTGCATGTGTGTATGTATATTTATATGTCTATATATCTGTGTTTATGTTACTTTCAGTGCATGTATGTGTATATGCATGCTTATATATGTATATGTGTGTATATATGTATGTGTGTATAGGACACACATATAACACATATATACATCTACATCTCTATTTATCTTTTGGCCTGACCTGCTGAAAATAAAAGAAAACATGAAACTAGCCCTGTGATGGTCCTGAATTTAAATCTCTGTCTTGAGGTCAGGAAGGATATAGGGAGCTTTCTCATTCTCTGCTTACCAAGTGTTAAATCAAATGGGAATATCTTTTAGGAAAGCTTCTGGAGAACACTCCCAATTCTTTCCTTTCCTGGGTATCTGGGAAGAATCTTTCTCCTATGGAAGTTAACTAAATGACCTTCAGAGTGATAGTGTGGGGCAGTGGACAGGGGGCTGGTATTGGTGTTAGGGAAATCTGGGTCAGAATCCTGAAGTAGAGACTTACTAGCTAAGTGACCCTGAGTAAGCCACTTAACTTCTTTCATCCTCAATTTCCTTATCTCAAAAATGGAGATGATAATGCCTGTAGTATTTATATCACAGGATTATTAGGAGGCTCAGATGGCATATTGTATATAAACTGCTGCACAAATATTGGCTACTATTATTTTAAATTTGTTCTTATTTTACATTCAACGGAATGGTCTTGGTGCAAGTCACCATCCTACTATCGTTCTTTGATATTTCAAATTTTGTACACTATTGCTTAGGAAGTTCCCTGGCAGCTAGATGGCACAGTGAATAGAGTGTCAGATCTGAAGTCAGGAAAGTTCATTGTCATGAGTTCAAATCTAGCCTCAGACACTTACTAGATATGAGACCCTGGGCAAGTCACTTAAGGCTTACTTCAATTTCCTCATCTATAAAATGAGCTGGAGAAGGAAATGGCAAACCAGTCCAGCATCTGCCAAGAAAGCCCCAAATGGGGTCATAAAGCTTCAGTCATGACTGCAAAGGATTGACCTCAGGTAGTTAAAATTTATACCTTTTGTAACTGGATAAAGGTGTTGGGATTTGAGCTCATCTTCTGTAGGCTTGCTGAAAGTATCTTCAGGACAATTTCAGGAGTAGATAGGACAATAAGTGTGACCTGCCTTTCATCCCACGTTACAGGAATGTTTTAAATAGAAAACAATTTTCCAAGTGGTCTTCAAAACCCATAACATTCTTACTATGAATGATTCTCTTTGTTATGTTTGTAGCATTTGAATAAGCCATAATTGAGAAACTGAGTCCAAGGGTTTGGTATAATCATTAAAAGCAGTATAAATGCCATGCTACTTTTGGGATGCTTATTCAATAATTAGTGATGGATTTTAATTTGCTCTTTATCCTCCTGATCCTTTTGGACACATTCATTTTGTTCCTTGACAAAATATTGTTTTCTTTTAAGCAATCATATGTTTTTACAATATAGGCTGTGAATCTTTTGTATAAAATACAGGAATATATAATTGGTTTATATTGAAGTAGCAGTTGGTGTTATCTATTGGAAGGAAAGAAATGAACATTTTTAAGTACCTTCTACTTACTAAGGATTTTACAAATATTATCTCATTTAATCTTTATAGCAACCCTGGGAGATAGGTTGTTATAGTCATCCCTAAATCATAGTTGTGGAAACTGAAGCAGACAAAGGATAAATGATTTGGCAGGGCCACACAGTAAGTGTATGAAGTCAGATTTGAACCCAGGTTTTCTGAATCCAGGTCTAGCAATCTATTCACTAGGCCAGTCAGATGCCTTTTGGATATAGATGTGTGATAGCTTCTCTTGAGAAAGAGTGGAATCTTAATTTTAAGGAAATGATTGTAAAACATTAAAATAAAACAAAGAAATAAAGGAATTATATGAACACTCAAGCAAATAAAAAAAAAGAAAGAGTGGAATGAGACTTGCATCTGAGAAAAAGTTGGTAGAATGCTTTGCTTGTAATTCTTTTTCTGATTTGGAATATTTGAAGCAATAATTATTGATCTTATCCAATCCTAGAACTGTCCAGTTTTTCAGAGAAGCTAGAATTTCAGTCACATCTTTTGACCTGACTTTTCTGTCCTTTGTATGAATGGCACTCAAACTTTTTGCATTTGACCCAACTCATATTTTGGTTGTATTGGACTTCTGACAAGCATATAGGTGACCTGAAGTTTTCCTTCTTCAGAGGTTCTATATCTCCTTTGATTTAATTGCTCTCAAGCTTCTGTAATGTGGGTTTAAATTAAGAGAATTTTTTTTGCTGCTTTCACTCCTTATATCAACTTTTGTCTCTTGATTTCAGTTGCTGATTAAGGGAATCTAAAATTTCTAACATTCTTTGGATATCTCAATTCCATTCCACAGTTTTCTTTTTTGTTATTTTTAACTGATCAAAATGGCATTGAAGTTTTGTACTAGGTATTTCAGTTGGATGTTAATATAGCCTTCCTATGACTTTTCACACGGCTCCAATAATTTCTCAAGTCACTTCTGCCATGGGTGTATTTCAATCAATCAATCAGGGAGGCAGACAACAAACATTTGCTGTGTTGCCATCAAATATTGACCAGGAGCTGTGTTAGACTCTGGTCTAACATAGACATAGACATAGTCAAAACACATACATAAACAAATATTACATAGTTCCTACCTCCAGGGAAAAATAAATTAATACAAAGCAAATTTCTTGGGGAAATACATGAGCATCTGGAAGAATCAGGGAAAAGTTCATGTAACCTTAGCTCATCTGTCTAGTCCAGAGCTGAACACACACAAACAAATAAACAACTGAAGGAAACTGGTAGATAGGGTACACTAGAGCTAAGGACAACATGGAAGCTAGGAGGAGGTTGTAAGTTAGAGGAGTCATCCCAGGGAAGTGACATGAGAGTGGATAAAAACAGAAACTGGCTAAGCTTTGGAAGAATAAGCATAAAGAAGGGATTAGAAAATATATAAACCATTAAGCCAGGTCTGGGCTTGGTAAAGAGGGGAGGAACGATGAAATAGGAACAGTTCACTTCAATTATAGATTATTATTGTTGATCATAAGCCTTCTCTTTCTGTATCCACTGAATTATGCAAGAAATAGACAACAAAACATTAATAATTAGGTACTTTAATGTATACCTTTCAGAACAACTTTAACAAAAAGATAAATAAGAAATGTTAGACATGTAGAATTTTAGAAAAAAATTAGATTTCTCAGTATTATTCAATGGGAATAGAAAATACATATATCTCAGTTGTATATAGCAATTTCATCGAAACTAACCATTTGTTAGGACATAAAAACCTCATAAAAATGTAGAAAAGCAGAAATACTATGTTTTGCTGATCATAATTTAATGCAATTGTAATCAATAAAGGATATTTGAAGAAAAGATTCAAAGGCAAAGGGAGACTAAATAATTTATGTCTGCAGAATCAGCGGGCCAAAGAACAAATAATAGAGAGAATAGATAACTTTATTAAAGAAAATGATAAGAGACATCATGTCAAAGTTTTGGGGATGCTGTCAAAGCAATTTTTAGGGGAAAATGTGTATCTCTAAACACTTTCAACAAAACAAAGAAAAGTTCAAAGAATTGGGACAACTAAAAAAATAGAAAAAAGTTACAAATAAAAAATCCACCCAATACAAAAATAGAAATTTTGAAAAGAAAAAAATAGATAAATAAAATTGTTAATAAATACAAAATACAATGACTGGCAAATAAACCTAGGGTTTGTTTTTTTTAAGTAGATAAGTCATTAGGTAATCTTTTAACAGAAAGATAAAACCACATTGATAAAATCAAAAAGAAGAATTTGTAGATGAAAGTGGAATAAAGAACATTATTAGGAACTATTTCACCTAATTGTAGACCAACAAAACTACTAACAAACAAAGCAGACTAATATTTGCAAAAATATGAAATACCATATTCACAGTATAATAATCTGGTCTCCCAGAAAGAAATTGAAGAAGACTTCCTCCCCATGAAAAACTCCCAGTGTGTCAGAGAGAGCAACCTCAGACCACCTGAATTTGGCTCCAAGTGCATTCTGTCAAATATTAAAAGAATTAAATTAAAATTAATTTTTTTAATTAAAAGAATTAAAAGAATTTAAAAAATTAATTATAATATTATATATATATTCTTTGCAAAAATAGAGAAAAAATATCTTACTAAGTTCTTTCCGTGAGATAAATATGCTCCTGATCTAAATCAGGGATAGATAAAGCAGAAAAAGAAAAGTATGTACTGAAACCTTGAATAATTATAGATGTGAATATATTAAGTAAAACATCATCAGAAATTATATATTATGACAATGTAGAATTTATACCAGGAATAAGGGATTGGTTTAATATTTGACTGGGCTTTGAAGGAGTTATTATATTATTATCTTCATCCCCATCCTCATCATCACCACCATCACTATCACCTTTCCTGCCACACCAAGTTATGCTATTGAAACTGTTGCAGTTACAGAGATAAACTATTCTGGGTGGTAGAACTGTGGAGAAGAATGCAGCATGTTGGAGGTCAAGAAACAAAGTAGACAGAAGAAGAGCAATATGCCTTCCACTAGGAAATCAGATGAAGTATCTGTGCTCTAATAGGATTTGAAAAGGGGCCATAGGACTCTCAGTTAGTCCTTTATACTTTAATAGTTCCATCAACCTGACCTGCGCCTTTTTCAAGGAAGTTCCCATTGATTGATTTAATTCATGGGATGAAGATCAGGAAAAGGAGAACCTTACTTCTTTAGAATTCATAGAAATATAGACTGAGAGCTGGAAGGGATCTAAGAGATTATCTAGCTCAACCCCATTGTTTTACAGATCAGGAAATTGAGGATGGTAGAGGGAATGATTTTCCCACAGTTAAACAAGGTAGTAAGCAGAAGAGGCAAGGTATGAACATAAATCCTCTGTCTCCAAATTTAGTGAACTTTCCATCATCTCTCTTTGCATATGTCCTCTTCCTATAATTGCTTTTTTCAAAATCTTTTCTCTGTTTGATAGGGAGTTTGGTAAGATGCAGTTGCTGCTATTTCTACTGTTTGAGTTAGGACAAAGTTCCTGACTCAGGAAACTTCACTTCATAAAAGATTCAAGCCTTAACCTCCTATCTCTTTAAGAGTGCCTTATGCTGGGACAGCTTCCCTCTCAATCCTCCTTGGGGCTCTGATTTTACTCTTTGGAAGATGGGCTGCCCCTTCTCTTGATTCAGCTGTATCTGTGGTTATGCTGATCTCTGGGCCAGCTGTAAGCCAACGCCTAAAGTCCTTTGCATTGCTTTTTCCCCACATCCTACCAAGTATTTTACCAGTTGATGAAAGGATTTTCTACTTTCTAGACCTTCAGGTCAAGAGTCTAAGAATGGAGTCTTTGTGTTATATCTTTACAAAGATACGATTAGATAATTAGGTAATGTGGACATATTTGTAAGACTGAACCCATAAAAGTCTTTGAAATTTGTACCAATTGTCCTTCCACCTCCATTTTCAAAACTTTCTTCCTATCCCCTGACTTTGCTCCCTGATATCCATCATTGTAGTGCCCCTCTTAGGTTTGTCCACATGAGTGCCCCAAAATTATTCCACTAAATTTGGAGGCAAAAGTTCTGAGTTTAAGTCCTGACACTCTGCCATTTACTATCTGTGAACCTTGGGTGAGTCATTTTTCTAGCCTTTGTTTTCTTATTTGTCAAGTGGGAACAAAAATTCTACTATATACACCTGTCACAGAATTATTGTGAAAAGCAGATGTAATAGTGTATATAAAAGGCTTTGTAAAAAGAATGATTCTTATAAATATGAGTTGGAAGAGGAGGAAGAAAAAGAGAAAGAGAAACAAGAGAGGAGGAGGAATGACTTGAGCTCCTTTAGTGTTTTGCACTAATTCTTCCAGAGGAAACTGGCAGAATTCACAATAACTTGTTTATAGCTGATAATAGCTTCATCTGTTATTATTTTTGGCTACATTTTCATTTTAAAAGAGGTCTCTTAGAATAAGCAATTCCTTAATGTGAAAGAATAAAAACCCAAATGGTGGAATTTCAGGCAAGATGGCAGATAGAGGAGAAATATTTTGTAACAGGACACTTTTAAGGTCTCAATTCATACCATATAGATGTGGGTCTTGTATATGCATATTCATGTACATGTGTATAAGTGAAAGATTGAATATGTACTCATTTTAATGTGATTAGGTGAGGGAGATCATCTTATTATTATTTTTGTAACAAGCATGTATTCAACCATCTTATTTGGGTGTCCCTAGATAAGCCTGTCATATCCAGTGTGTTTTTTAACTTTATTGTTCCTAATAGAGAGACTTTACCAATAGGACAAAACATATCCAATAAGAATAACCCATCTCTCTCTCTCTCTCTCTCTCTCTCTCTCTCTCTCTCTCTCTCTCTCATTCCCTTTCCCTCCTCTCCTCTATGCCTTCCCCCCTCCCTTCTTTTACTCTCCCTCCCTCCTTCCTTCCTTCCTTCCTTCCTTCCTTCCTTCCTTCCTTCCTTCCTTCCTTCCTTCCTTCCTTCCTTCCTTCCTTCCTTCCTTCCTTCCTCCTTCTCCTTCCACACCCATACTCTCTCTCCCTTGATTTAGTGGTCTTTTGAGGAGGAGGAGTCTGATGAGCAAGAGGATATTTCTGTTCAAGACTGGGGAAAAATCAAGGAAGAACTGTGATCCCTTAAGTCCAGGAGGAAAGAGATGCATCATTTACAAGCCATAGGACACATAGGACTACTTTATTTGAAGTGAAAATATTCTAAGAGAAAATAATGAAGTCTCAGAATAAAAAAAATCCCTGTTTGACCTTGTCTCCTTTAGAGTGTGTCATTCCAAGCTGGAAATCATTCTCTGGTTTATAGCAACTTCTGGTTTTAAATTCAGGCCCATTTTCCTTTCAGAGGCACTGCAATAGAGAGCTGTCACAACACCAGGGTCACAGCCTCCAAGGCCAAGGCAAGCAAGCAGTTCAGAGGAGCTTGCCTGCTGAGATCGTTTCACAATTGGCAAAAACTTATATAATGATTTCTGGTGAGACTGACTCTGAAGTGTTAACTATACCTTTTGTTTTTTACACCATAGTTACACTATATCCATCCTTCCACCAGTGAACCTTCCCTTAGAATATAGAAAAACACTTTAGCAAAATTGATTTACAAAATCACCTTATCTAACAGTACATATAACTTTCTACACCTATGGTCTCCCACCTTGTTATCAAGGAGAGAGTAGGGAGGGAAGAGGAAGGAAAGACCATAAGAATTTTTTAAGTGCCTACTATTAATGTGCCAACCATTGTACTAAGTGCTTTATACATTTCTCATTTAAAGAGACAAAGATTGGTCATCCCAAATCACCTGACTTTGACTCTTCCCATGTTTTTTTTTTTGTTTACATCATTATAATAATTGTATTCATACCAGTCTATTCTTGGTTTAAAAAAAATGTTTTTCCAGTTTTCCTTTAAGATATCTTACAAAGTGTATCAAAATTTCTTCAAACAATTCCTATTTATCTGATCAGCAGCCATTTGGTTGCTAGTTTTTGGTTGTTGGGTTTTCCTTGTCGCTACAAGAAGGGCTGTTATTAATATTGTAGCATATGTGGGATCTTTCTTTATTTGGCCTCTTTGGAGTATATGTCCAGTAATGCTTAATGAAGTCTTAAATGCCATGCTAAATGGATTTGCAAAGGAAATGGGCACTTTTCATCACAAGGCATAAAGTTCTTTCTTTTTGCCCAAAGGCAATAAATTGAATTTTTTTTAATCATCAACATTACTCTGCTCTTAAATTCCAAAGGTAAGTATTTCCTTTTTGAGGGAGGTGTTTACCACACAAAGGCAGGCACGTGTTTCTACCAATGTTGGCCAAGTATGGTAATAATCAGCTTTTACTACTTTCAGACCTGGTTTGGGCTAAGTCTCTCTAAAATAGCCATTTTTAGATTATACATGAGGCAATAATGATGATAATATAACTCATATCTATTTAGTGCTTTAAAGTTTGCAAATCTGATAAACAAGGGGTAGAGTCAAGATGACAGAGTAGAAAGACATTCATACTCTAGCTCTTCCCCTACAATCCATAAAATTCCTGTAAAAATGACTCTAAACAAATTCTAGAGCAGCAGAAGCTACAAAATTACAGAGTAAAAGAGATTTCCAGCCCAAGGTAGTCTGGCAGGCCAACAGGAAATGTTTATCATGGGGAGCATGGTAACAGAGCACAGCCCATGGAGCCCAGCCCAGCCTTGGCATGTGACACCAATAGGAATAGGACTGGAATGGCCTTGGGGATGGAATCCCCAGCAGCAGCTGCTCTCAGATCCCTAAACCCACAAACGTCAAAGAAAACTTCAAAGGTCAGTGAGAAAGCCTTTTCTTCTCGGTGAGAAAGAAGGGGACGAGGTCTGGCCCCACCAGCAGCAGCCACTGCAGTAGTAGCATCCATTTTTGGAGCCCTCTGCCTAAAGCCCCTGGGGGAATTGAACAGCTGATCTAAATCCCAGCCCTGAGACTGGCCCTGGGGTGAGGAGGATGACGGCTGCCATGGAGGAGCTAGAGGCAGCTGTGAAGAGGGAATTCTACTACTAGCAGATTCTAGGAAGAAAAGTTTTTGGTTGTTCCCAGACTAGTACACAGGCCAGGAGAGGAGTAAACTCCTCTCCCTTGATTGTACCACCTTGGAGGAACTGAGAACTTACAGGTCCCCAGAGTATACCCTTCTCTTGACAAAGGACTCAAAAGTCAAGCAACTAGTTGGGAAAATGTCCCCAAAAGGGAAAAAAATAAGACTATAGAAGGTTACTTTCTTGGTGAACAGGTATTTTCTTCCATCCTATCAGATGAGGAAGAACAGTGCAGACTGTCAGAGGAAGACACGGCTTCTGCATCCAATACCTCCAACATAAATATGCAGGGTCTCAGGTCATGGAAGAGCTCAAAAAGGATTTTGAAAATCAAGTAAGAGAGGAGGAGGAAAAACTGGGAAGAGAAATGAGAGCAATGAAAGAAAATAATGAAAAACAAGTCACCAACTTGCAAAAGGAGACCCAAAAAATGCTGAAGAAAATAACACTTTTAAAAATAAGCTAACTCAATTGGAAAAAGAGGTCAAAAAAGCCAATGAGGAGAAGAAGGCTTTAAAAAGCAGAATTGGCCAAATGGAAAAGGAGGCTCAAAAGATCACTGAAGAAAAGAATTTTTTAAAAATTAGAATGGAGCAGATGAAAGCTAATGACTTTATGAGAAACCAATAAATTACAAAACAAAAACAAAAGAATGAAAAAATAGAAGATGATGTGAAATATCTCACTGGAAAAACAACTGACCTGGAAAATGCATCCAGGAGAGATAATTTAAAAATTATAGGACTACCTGAAAGCCATGATCAAAAAGAGCCTCCTCATCATCTTTCATGAAATTATCAAGGAAAACTGTCCTGATATTCTAGAACCAGAGGACAAAATAAATCTTGAAAGAATCCACTGATCACTTCCTGAAAGAGATCTGAAAAGAGAAACTCCTAGTGATATTGTAGCCAAACTTCAGAGTTCTCAGGTCAAGGAGAAAATATTGCAAGCAGCTAGAAAGAAAAAATTCAAGTATTATGGAAATGCAATCAGGATAACACAAAATCTAGCAGCCTCTACCTTAAGGGATTGAAGGGTTTGGAATATGATATTCCAGAAGTCAAAGGAACTAGGATAAAAACCAAGAATCACCTACCCAGCAAAACTGAGTATATTTCAGGGGGAAAAATGGTCATCCAATGAAATAGAGAACTTTCAAGAATTCTTGATGAAAAGACAAGAACACAATAGAAAATTTGACTTTCAAACAAAGAATCCAGAGAAGTATGAAAAGGTGAACAGGAAGGAGAAATCATAAGAGACTTTCTAAAGCTGAACTGTTTACATTCCTACATGGAAAGATAATATTAGTAACTCTTGAGATTTTTCTCAGTGTTTCAGTAGTTGCAGGGATTATATACTTTCTCTCTCTCTCTACACACACACAGACACACACACACATATGTAAACAGAGAACACAGGGTGAGTTGAATAAGAAGGGATGATATCTAAAAAATAAAATTAAGAGATGACAGGAATATACTGGGAGAAGAAGGGGAGAAATGGAATGGGGCAAATTATCTCTCATAAAAAAGGCAAGAAAAACTTTTTCAATGGAAGAGAAAAAGGAGGAGGTGATAGGGAAAAAGTGAAGCTTATTCTCCTCATATTTGGCTTAAGGTGGGAATAACATGCTCATTCAATTTGGTTAGAAAATCTATCTTACACTACAGGAAAATAGGGGAGAAAGGGACAAGTGGGGTGGGGGGATGGTAGAAGGGAGGGCAAATGGAAGGAGGGAGTAATTGCAAGTAAACACTTTTGGGAGGGACAAGGTCAAAAGAGAGAATAGAATAAATTGGGGCAGGATAGAATGGAGGGAAATATAGTTAGTCTTATACAACAGGACTATTATGGAAGTCTTTTGCAAAAACTACACATATATAGCTTATATCGAATTGCTTGCTTTCTCACTGGAGATGGGTGGGGAGGGAGGAAGGGAGATAAGTTGAAACTCAAAGTTTTAGGAATGAATGTTGAGAATTGCCTTTGCATACAACTGAGAAATAAAAAATATAGGTAATGGGGTAAAGAAATCAATCTTGCCCTGCAAGAAAAGAGAGAAGATGGGGATAAGGGAAGGGAGGGGTGTGATAGAAGGGAGGGCATATTGAGGGAAGGGGTAATCAGAATTCAAGGTGTTATGGGGTGAGGGGAGGTGAGAGATGGGGAGAAAATTTGGAACTCAAAATTTTATGGAAATGAATGTTGAAAATGAAAAATAAATAAACATTTGAAAAAATAAATTTCACAAAGCACTTTACAAATATCTCATATTTGTATATGTAATAGCACCATAAATGCTATTATTCTCATTTTAACGAGATGAGGAGAAAAAAAGAGAAGTTAAATGAATTAGCTAATATCTTCCTGATTCCAAGCACAGCAGTCTATCCATTGTACTACCTATCTACCCAAAGATGGCCCCCAGGTTAAGGAAATGTACATAGTGTTTGTTAGACCACTTATTCCTAGCATCATAGATCTATATTTGAAAGGGACCTCAGAGACCATCAAGTCTAACATTATTATCTTACAGATGAGAAAACTAGGAGTCCAGGTTAAGTGACTTGCCCAAGGTCACACAAGTAATAAATGTAAGAGGTGAGATTTAAACCCAGGCCCTCTGACTCTGGAGCAATACTCTTTCCATTGTACCTCATATCTTCTGAAAGGCAGAGGATTTTGCAGTGAGTCATTTTTCTAATCCATTAGGGACTTGAGATATCAGATTTTTATTAAAATATGTATGTCAAATATTCATTGTAAATTATCTTTCTATAATCAAATTAATCTAATCTGGATTCAAATCCTACCTCTAACATCTACTGACCTTTGTGACTTTACACAAGTTATTTAGCCTCTCTGGAAGGCCTTACTTTCTCCTTTAAAAAAGGAGAAGTTTGGACCTGAATGCCTTTTGACTGAAATCCATGATAATATGATCTTCATTGAAGCAGTTGCTTCTGTCTCTTCTGCTTTCCTGACAATTGACTCAGCTGACTGGTTGTTTTCTTGAGCCTGTGTTGTCAAATCTGTCTTTGCTACATGTTATCTCACAAGAGAAGATTTTTATTACTGCCACTGGTGGTACAGTGAACAGAACAATGTAGTCAGAAAAGTCTGAGTTCAAATCCCACCTCAAACACTAACTGTGTGATCCCTGGTCTAGTTTTAATCCCTGGATCAATTTATCCCTTGTCTGCCTTGGTTTCCTCGTGTATAATGGAAGCAAACTTAAAGGACTCAAAGATCCTTCCAGCTCTAAGTCTATGCTGTCATGGTTCTATGACCTTGATGCTTAAAAGGAAGGAAAGTCTTTCTCTAAAGCATTGCAAAATCCAACACAGTAACCTTTTAAAAAAATTTTTGGGATAGTTCTTAGAGGTAGGAAACACCTCCTTCTGGAGCCCTAGCCTCTCCCTGGGCATTGTTCTCACAGTGGAGCCTCCTGTTTAATCTCATTCATCACATATTGTCCTTTACATTGACTCCTCCTAGTTGACTGCTTTTTGGCCGGGATTACTCCATGACAGGCATCCTAAGACATCAGTGATCTCTGCAGCAGATGGAAGACTGGATGAGTGGCAGAACGGTTCTTGCCCACTGGAACCTGGTGATCATTTTTGAGTGTTCCTGGTACCTTAGATGCTATGGTGTGGAACTAATAGGGGGTGGAAGTCATCTCAGGGGCAATGTGATGAGGAGAATGAGCATTCTGGGAAAAGCCAGCCCCAGCTGCCAACTACAAGGTACCATGGACAAGTCACCATAGTCTGGGTCCACCACTTTTTATAGAAGCACAGAAACAGCCTCAGGCTCTAGAACTTGCTCAGTTTAGACAGAATGCCAGGTACCAGAGTGGTTGATATTCAAGGCATGTTCAAAGCTCACCTGCTCATGCCTCAGGGCTACATGAGGGGTTTGGGTACTATGCCCACTATGCCCTTGTTGATGACTGAGAGAGGATAGCCAGTACCCTGGGCACTGCCTCCTTGGTTAATCTTTACCAGCAATCACTTGCTGCTCAAAGTTACAAAGTCAAGACCTTTTTATTTCCAGACAAGGGCATAAAACCCTACATGTTAATTTACTGCAGGTTATAGCAAATGAAGAAAGTCAGCTTGGTGAGAAAAGGAAAACAAAGTGTGAAACGCCCCCAATTAGGGGGCAAACCCAAGTCCCAAGGAACAAACTGAGAGGAGGTGTGGCCTCCTGGCCTATTGGTGTTATATATAGATAGATATAGGGAAAATGCTTGGGAACTGAGTCACTCTTCAGTTCAATCTCAGGTAAGATGGATTTCAGTCAGTACTCAGGACAGCATCTCCCTTATCTCCATCCATCCATTGCCTCTCCCTGAAATTAGTAGGTTCCTCTATAGGCCTTAGTCTGTTGCCCATGGTTCCCATTCTAAATTGCTTGCTCCAAAGATCTATAACTACAAAAATGGGTAGGTGTTAGGGAATGTGGGGATGTGGGGGAGGGGGAGAAATGAGCTCACTTTGCCAGTGAAGGGAAACAAAGTTGGTACTGTGGAAAGCCAGGTGTTTTTCCATGATAAAGACCTGAACAATGAGCATGATGTTTCAAAGAATTAGTCAGACCAGCATTCTCCAAAGACCTGCTGCTTCCTCATTTAAAAGGTGGATCTATTTTGACTGATTGTGTAGAGTTTGGGGTCAAAGGGTGAGCCTGGAGGTTGTGGTAGAGATAAAATGAATCACAATAATTTTTCCTTCCCTGGTTCAGGTTGAAGGGTCACAGAAATCAGGCCTGGAAGAAATCCCAAAGGGGCAAGTATTTTAGCCCCTTTTCTCTAGGCAAGACAACAGGGACAGAAAAGCTGGTGTGAAGGATGTCACGGTTGTTCTGTCTGATCCTGCTGGTGGCAGCTTTTCAACACTGGAGCCCAGTAACTGCTGATGGTTCTGCAGAGAGTAAGTGGGGTCTTGGATCACTCCATTTCTCCTTGTTCACTTCCTCCAGGCACCTCTTCAGGGGCTGCCTCTGAATACTCTGGTTCTGATTGATAATAATAGCTAGCTTTTCAAAAGTATCTACTTTGTGCTAGGCACTGTGCAAAGCACCTTAAAAATAGCATCTCATTTGATTCTCATGACAATCCTGTAAAGTAAATACTATTTTTATCTCCTTTCTACAGTTGAGGAAACTGAGGCTCAGAAAAGTTAAGGAACTTGCCCTAGGTCACACAGCTAGTAAGTGTCTGAGGTCGCATCTTCTCCAGATAGGACTTCTCTAGGTAGTACTGTAGAGAGAAGGCTGCTGACCTTGAAGTCAGGAAGATGGAGAGTGCAAATTCTGCCTCAGACACTTACCTAGCTGTGTGACCTTGGCCAAATCTCTTAACTTTTCTCAGCCTCAGTTTGTTCATCTGTAGAATGGAGATAATAATAGAGCTTACCCCACAGGGTTGTTGTGAGACCCAAATGATATAACATAAAGTGCTTGCAAACCTTAAAATACTATAAAAATGTTAGCTGTGATTGTTATTTCCACTGTGGGAAAATGAGTGGGTGCTAGATGCTAACCAGAATTCACAGATTCTTTATTCTGAACTAGATACTTGGAATCAAAGAATCATTTTTGTTGAAAGAAGCCTTGAAGTCCTCTATTTCCTACTCTGACTTTTGAGAAGGGGCAAGAGGTAGAGTTCATTGAAATACTCATCAATCTACTTAATGGATGAGCCAGGCCTCCACCACAGATTTTCCTGCTCTGGATTCAGCGTTCCATTCACTGTACTCTACTTCTTTGCTCTAATGGGGCAAAGCATTGTTTTCTTCTTGAGGGAAGTGTGTGGAAGAGACTTCCTAGAACCCTTTCAAGACATAGAATGCGAGCTATTTATTTCTTGCTTGTTCCATCTGCATATGATGCATACTCCATTTGCCCTGCTGGTGCCTAGACAAAGTGCATATGCTTTCACTTCTTTCCCATAATATTCTCCTGAAAAGAAGTTAATGATGTTCTTGACTGGACATGGAATGTTGCAGTGTCTGGAATTCTATGATCTGTGCTGGAAAGAACCTAGGATTTAGAGTCAGGAAATGGGTTCCAATCTCAGCAATACCACTAACTACGCAACACTGAGGCATCACTCTATGCTTCTGGGGCTCACTTTGTTCACTTGTAAAATGGAGATTTGCACGAGAAGAATTATGTCACTTTCCAGCTCTACAATACTATGATAATTTCTTTAACTAGCTTGGTTTGGCCTACTTTCGTCTCGAAGGTTTGGTCCTGGATCCTTCTCTCTGATTCTGTTCTTCTCTTTCAGCAGTGAGCTGTTCCAAGTGCCACATCAATGCATCCTGTGCAGAGACCAACGGCTCTGTGATCTGCTCCTGCCTAGATGGCTTCACTGGGGATGGCTTCATCTGCTCAGATGTGGATGAATGTGCCTTTCCAGGAGGCCACAACTGCTCAGCTAGCATCTGTGTGAACACCGTTGGCTCTTACTACTGCCGCTGTCCTGATGGCTTCCAGATGACCCCTGAGAATGGCTGTGAAGACGTAGATGAATGCAGGGGCCAGAATGTGAGCTGCCATCCTCTGGCCATCTGCAATAACTCTCCTGGAAGCTACTCTTGTGTCTGTCTTCCTGGCTACTCCGGGGATGGACATCAATGTCACTGCTCCCCCGGCTCCTGTGGGCCTGGCTTAGATTGCATCCCAGATTCTGATGGGAACCAGATCTGTGTCGATCCATGCCAGGAATACACCCTGCTGGATGAGTATTGGAGAAGCACCACCTACAGGGCTGGCTATTATTGTGACACGCTGACGCAAGGTTGGTACCGTTTTGTAGGCAGGGGAGGCGTGCGTATGCCAGAGATGTGTGTCCCAATTAATAGGTGCAACACCAATGCTCCAATGTGGCTAAATGGAATCCACCCCTCCAGCGATGAGGGCATTGTCAACCGGACTGCCTGTGCCCACTGGAGTGGCAACTGTTGCCTCTGGGAGTCTGAGGTGCAGGTGAAAGCTTGTAATGGTGGATTCTATGTCTACAATCTGAGCTCTCCACCAGAATGCAACTTGGCCTACTGTACAGGTAAGGAGGCACGTGGTGTCTGCTTAGGGAAGGGGATGAAGGATTGGGTAAGGGATGGTTTACTTGGAGTCCTCTTTCTTGAGACCTGGAGACCTCAAAGGGATAAACCTTCAGGGGTCTTCCTTGCCCCATCCCACTGCCCACCCCAATACCATGGATAACATAGACTGTGAGTTGACTAGACTTTTTATCTGTTTGTCTGTTCACGTGAACCTACAGACCCAAGCTCTGTGGAAGGGACCTGCAATGCCTGTGGCTTGGATGAGGATTGCAAGGCAGTGAATGGAAACTGGACCTGCCAATGCAAACAGCTCTCAGATGTTACTGGTAAGTTCCATGGGAGGGGAGGGGTTGCACTGGCCCAAACAAGGACAGTAGAGAAAGACTGTGCGTGTGTGTGTGTGTGCGCACGCATGTGTACGTGCACATGTGTGTATTTCTATATGTGTTCAAAGGAGACATTTATGGTCAATCTCTTGGTATTAAATATGGTTAATGTATGACTCAAGATGATTATAGCCTACATGCAGAGCAAGAAGGACCTCAGAGGACATCTAAGCCAAACTTCTTATTTTACAGATGAGGAAAGAGGTTAAGTTACTTATCCAGGGATACATGGATATTGAATGTCAGAGGCAGGATTTGAAACCCAAACCTCTGACTTGAGATTCAACAATGTTCTTTCCCTGTACCATGCTGCCTCCTTATACAGGGTATACCTAAAATACCTAAAAGGTGCCTTGGAGGTCATAGAATCAAAGAGCTTAAATGGGAACTGGACCTTAGAGATCATCTCATGTAGCCCCTTCCATTTATGAGTAAAGTCAATAGCATTTATTGGGCATCTTCTATGTGCCAGGCACTGCGCTAAGCAAGCAGGGAAGATACACAAAGAAAAAACAAAGGAAAAAAAACAGTCCCTGCTCTCAAGTCCCAAGCTTATGGTCTAATGAGAGAGAAATAATGAAGAAAGGGTAGTTCAGATAAATTAAATAAATGACTTGCCCAAGGTAACATAACTAGTTAATAGCAAAGCTAAAATGAGAATCCAGGTTTCTTCCTGCCTGATGCAGAATTCCTTCTACTCAGTAGCAAGTCTTACAAGGATACCTCCCTCCCCACTGGTGCATACATATGCCCTCTCTGAAGCCTAAGAAAGAAGACAAACCAATAAATCAACCAGGCCCATGAAAATAACCTACCCATTGAGATTCATGTGGATTTCTGTGAGTCTATAGTTTAAGGCAAAGGGGGAACTCTAGGCTAAAATGTTTTCAGCAGCAAGTTATCCATGGATGTGAGCTAGAAGATACTTAGTCACACATGCCTTCCAACTAAAAGCCTTCCCCAACCCCTTAATTCCATGTTTTCCCCCATTCATTATTTCCTATTTATCTCATATACAGTTTATCTGAGCATTATATATATATATGAATGATTATATTATATATATGAATGAATATATACAAAGCAAGCTAATATATATGCATACATATACATACATATACATATATGCAGATATATTAGCTTGCTTTGTATATAATCATTTGGTTGTTGTCTTCCCTATTAGGTGCTATTAGGTTCTTGAGGGTACCAACTGTCTTTTGCTGGAGCTTAGCCCAGTGCTGGGAGGTGCTTAATAAATGCTTACTAGTGATTAGTTGCCATACTACTCCCACGCAGCCACAGCTTGCTTGCTATATAGGCAGGTCCTAAGCACCTAGCAGAGCCCACACAGAACAGCTTGCAGGTATAATGGAAATGTTTTCCGATGCTAATCGGTAAGAGTTTGCCCAGAATTCTGGTCATTTAGAGAGAGCTCAGTACTTGGGTTAGCTGTTTAGATTATAAGGATCCTAACCTTCAGATTTCCATCGAGTGGAAAGATCCTGGCCTGGAACACCGGATATCTGAGCTAAAATCTTGTATTGTGTGGAAAGGGGTTAAAATTTTTTTTTGGGGTCAAGAAATCAGAGCCAAGATCAATGCGCAGAAGTTACAAAAGACATTTTAGCTCAATTAGAGGCGTCCAATAATGCAGCAAATTGCCTTGTGAGAGAATGATTTCCCTCTGACTGGAGGGGACTCATGTCTCAGGTAGGATAAGGGAGGGCAACAAACTTTAATTAAGCACCTACTATTTTCTAATGCTAAGCGCTAGGGTTGCAAATACAAGTAAAAAGATGGTTCTTGCCATCAAGGAGCTTTTAGAAGAAGGTAATGCATGAAAGGGAGCTGATAAAGAGAGGTAGAGAGGGTGTGGTGGAAAAGTCCAGAAAGTTACACACAAATCTGGGAGGTGAATGAAACCTGATCAACCCGAGCTTCTCCCCAAAAGAGAGCCCCCCCAGAAGGAACTTCCCAATGAAAGGCAACAGGATAGAAGAAGGATGTTCCAGGATGAGAAAACCCCAGGTGCTGAGTGGAATTCCAGGTTGGGGCTACACTATGTGACCAAGTTTCTTCTAAAATCCTACCTTTGACATCCTTTCCTAATCCCTCCTAATTTTGTCTTCCTCCTGTGGATTATTTCCTATTTATCTCACATACAGCTTATCTGAACACATTCTTCTTTGTATGTTGTCTCTCTCCTTAAACTATGAACTCCCTGAGAACAGGGACTATCTTTTACCTTCCTTTGTATCCTCAGTGATTAGCATCATGCCTGGCACATAGTAGATGTTTAATAAGTGTTTATTAACTGACTAATTGACTTCTATTTATTTAGTTCTTTTAGTTATTACATATTAATAATTAAATAGCAATTGTTTCTCTTTTACCCAGGAACCCTGAGCGTCTTCCCCTCCCAGTTTGAATTTTTTATAAAAGGGGCCATCCCTTGAGTAACTTAAAGAAGCCTATTCATTGAATGGGTGTATCTCACTCAAAGTGAGAATGTGATAAGACCTTATCACATTAAGGGTCAGGATCTCCCATTGCATCCTGGGCCATCTCTAGTCATCCTGATGAATAGCAGGCCACTGGACCCAGATGGCTCACGAGAAGAAGGTGAGGTTGGTGATCTTGCACAGCTCCCCCTCCCTCAAATCAAAGTCAACTGCAAGTCATGTCATCATCTTGATGTCATGGTCCTCTTCGAGAACTAAAGACAAACACAATTGACTTCTAAAGTTTCCATCCAACTAAGCTTCTAGAATTCTGTTGTCCTATACTTCATTGGTTCTTTCAGATATTGCAAGCCTGAAGCCTGAACTGTCTTGTGAGGCCAGTCACATCAAGTTGTCTTTGCATAAGTGCCTGCTGGAAAATTTGGGCTTTGAGCAGATATTTATATATTTGAAAGATAGCTCCTGTACTGGCTTTGAAGAGAAGGACAACTGGAGCTGGGTGTCAGTGGTAACACCAGCTCGGAATGGGCCATGTGGAACCACGCTAGCGGTAGGTGGGCTAGAAACCTCCCAAGGCTAAGGCTTGAGGTTCTACAATCTGGGAGTGGGGTGGGCTGAAGCAGTTGTGGTCCCTTACTATGGGAACCAGGTTATTGGGCAGTGACTCAAAGAGTCAGTTGGCAGACCAACCGGGAAAAGGTAATGGCTCTCACAGTTGATTTTCATGACCTGGTAAGTTATTTTTCAGTCATGTCCAACTGTCTGTGACCCTATTTGGGGTTCCTTGGCAGAGATACTGGAGTGGCTTATTACTTCTCCAGATCATTTTACAGATGAGAAACTGAAGCAAATAGGGTTAAAATGACTTGCCCAGGGTTGCACAGCTAGTAAGTGTCTGAGGCCAGATTTGAACCCATGAAGATAAGTTTTCCTGACTCCAAGCCCCATACTCTATCCACTGTGCCATCTAGCTGTCCTGTTTAATGATCTGAGTTTTATGCACACACACACACACACACACACACACATCTATCTCTCCTCAAATCTGTACCTTATTTTCCTTCCTTGTCCCCCATCTTGGCAAATCCCCTTTCCCTTCTCGTATATGTCTCAGGACTTATCTTAGTGACTTATTTTCTCTTTCAAATTTCATTCTAGACCACTTAAAACTGTTGGTGGGACAGTGTTTGGGGGAGGTCACACAGTATGATTTGTCTTGGCTTCTGTACACCAGAAAACCCCACATATCTGTCTTCACACACCTGGATTTTTCCCTGGGACTTTATCAAGCCTAATCAGTCATGCTGTTGCAACATGACTGGGTCAGGAATCAGGTCTTGCCCCAGTAACACTGTCTAGTCTATGTTCACTCTCCTCCAGCCCCCACCTTTAATGTTAGCACCTCCTTCTTGACATTAATCTGCCTAGTGATTTCATTCTATACTGTCTTCCTCAGACATGCCCTTCTTCCTTTCTTATTTCCCCCTAATTGGGTGACCCATATAAATAGTGCCTTGTGTTCTGGATCCCTCCCTTCCTCTCTCCTCCATCCAAACTTTCCCATTCTGTGTCCCCTTCCCACTTAGTCAGTTCTTGCCCTGGAACATAATCTCTTAGCATGCTAAAGTGGGAAGAGACTTTAGAGGGCATCTGGTCCAAATTGGGGATGGTTTAACGTGTCACCTCTCTGCAGATAACAATAGTGCTTAACTCAGAGAAATTATTCTAATAGTGAAATTCCAGGTCTGACAACAGTGGTGTTCTGGGATAGAGGAAGGCTTTGTTTTTACCCCCAAAACCATGTTACTGGAATGTCTACCTGCTGTGCCTATATGCAAGATTAACCCTGAGGGATTTAAGGATATTTTTGTTTCCTTGAAAATCAAAGTTCCTGTTAAGAAGTTAACTGGCAGCCTAGCAACAAAAAAGATAATTTGAAAAGTTTCTTGTATGAAGGGTCATACAGGGAACAGATCAGGGTTAATAAAAACAACAAAGATAATGGACAACTTAGATTTCTTTTTTTACCTTTAATTTTTATTTTATTTTTCCCAACTATATGTAATAGAATTTAAAAAAAAATTTGAGTTCCATATTTTCTCTCTCCCTCTCTCTCTTCCCCCTGCCTTGAAAAGGCAAGCAATTTTATATAGATTATACATGTGTAGTCATGCAAAACATTTCCATATTAGTCATGAAAATTCACATTTCTTAAAGGATTTTGAGTTTTGCAAAGCATATTTTTCACAATATCCTGGAGAGGCAGGCAATACAAGTATTGTTATCACCATTTTACAAATGAGGAACTGAGGCTTTATGAAGGTGATTTGTATATAATTACACAGTGAGAGTCAGAGTTGAGTTTGGAACCTAGAAATAGGAAGATTAATAATCCACATTAAACTTCCAAGATCACTCCATGGGGAGTTGCTGAAGGCAGTGGATTAGATCGAATCTTCTCTGAAAAGTCCAGCTTCAGAGAACATTATTGCACAGAACCTGGCCTTACATAATAGTAATAGCCAATATTTATATAGCATTTACATAATCAGGCACTGTGCTAAGTGTTTTACAATTATTTTCTCATTTGAGCTTCATGACAACTGTGGGAGATAGGTGCAATTATTATCTTCATTTTACAGATGAGGAAACTGAGGAAAATAGAGGTTAAATGACTTATGCAGCATCACACAGTAAGTATCTGAGGCAAGATTTTAATTCAGATCTTCCTGACTCCAGGCCATGTCCTCTACGCACCATACCATTCAGCTGCCCATGTACATCTAAGAGCAGAGAAGACAGAGAGGGCCTCGATTCATGGCATGAGTTGAAAAGAGAAGGCTAATTGCAGCAAAATATCTTTGCCTTTACCCACCTGGTGCCTGAAATGACACCATCTAATATTTTATTCCTTTTTATCTTAAAGGCTTTTCCATGTTCCAGAGTCCTATTTTGAAATGGAATACTTCTGGGAAAGGTTACAAATTTGACTGTTACATTTTAATACCTGATTCTGAACATCTGGAAGGGGACAAAAGTCTTGGGAGAAGGGAGGGAGAGCATGGAATGGTAGAAAAAGCCCTGAATTTGGAGTCAGGAACTTTCAGTTCAAATCCAGGTTCATCTCACTTTCTAGTTAAGAGATCTTGGACAAATCACTTCATGGCCCTTGACTTAAGTTTCTCATATGCAAAATGAAAGGGGTTGAAACTTTCAAAACTCTCAATCCTATGATCTTCTGATAAAGGGGCAGGTATCCTAAAAGCTGGAATCCAGGATAGGAATGAAGGGAAAACAGAAAAGATGAACTTCACTGACTTCGTAGTTTCCCTAGGGCTAACCTACACAGCAGCTATAGTCCAGTGGCCTTTTCTCTCTGTTCCTTTCATCCAGAAAAACCAAACCCATGCCATCTATAGCAACACTCTCTACTTGTCTGATGAAATCATCATCCGAGATACCAATATCAACATCAACTTTGAGTGTGCCTACCCTCTGGACATGGAAGTCAGCCTCCAAACGGCAGCCCAACCACTTATCAGGTATGGTAGCCTGCATCTGTGGAGTACTTTAAGGTTTGCACAGCCCTCCTCTGGTCTTAATATAACCCTGTGAGGTAAGTGCCATAATTATCAAAATTTCACAGATGAGGAAACTGAGGCATGAATGACTTGTCCAGGGTCACACAGCTGCTTACTGTTCTGAGGGGAGATTTGAACTCAGGTCCTTCTGGCTGCAAGTCCATCATTCTATCCACTGTGCCACCTACAGCTTAGGAAAGAGAACATGGCTTTTCTCTGCAGAGGCCTATCCTTCCTACTGGTTTTGAGGATATTCAGCAGTCTGTGGGATAGGAACACTTGAGCCTATTTTGCACATTTTACTCAAATCCCAGAATCGTAACCCTGAAAAGGACCTAAAATTTCTTCTTAGTACGATCTCTTCATGTTTTAAAGATGAAGACTGGACTCAAGAAGGTCAAGTGAGTTGGTGAAGGTCACGTGGTGGTTCCCATCAGAGATGGTATTCAAGGCCAAATCTTGACCAAGAAGCTTGGTCTTTATAGCTGGAAGAGATGTTAGAGGTCATCTAGTCCAATCCTCTCATATTACAGATAAGGAAAGTGAGGTGAGGCCTAGTGAGGTTAAGTGACTTGTCTAGGGTGACATCACTAAGAAGTCCAGGTCTTTTGGTTTGATCCCCAGTGCTCTTCCTACCCCACCACATTAACCCCCAGGCCTGTGACACAGCCTCTGACATCGTGTGTTCTCTCCTGTTACAGTTCCCTGAACATCAGTATTGGTGGGACAGGAATGTTTATAGTGAGGATGGCTCTGTTCACAAGCCCGACCTACACACTGCCCTTTGAAGGCTCTTCTGTTGCCCTCTCCACTGAGGCCATACTCTACGTGGGCACCATATTGGAAAGGGGAGATTTGACCCAGTTTGTTTTACTGATGAAGAATTGCTACGCCACCCCCAGCAGTAATGCCATGGACCCCTTGAAATACTTCATCATAAGAGACAGGTAGTCAGCTATCCTTAGGAAAGTGTGTGGTTTAGGGTCTCAGATGGGAGGAGGGAGGAGTGGAAAATGACAAGGGAGCATGGGCTAGCCAAGTAGTATTGTGGAGTGGGGAGAAGGACAAGAGACAGACAGAAGAGAGGCAAGACCGTTCTACTCTTGATGACCTCTGAGTCCCAGGGGAAACCAGGGAATGTTCCTAGATACCCATTGACACCACAATGTCAGTGACACTCAGCTCACTTCTTTCTGGTAGGAAGGTAAGGATCTCCCTCCCTTGCTCTTTCCCTAGCAACTACTTCTTGTTATTCCCTGTTTTTGACTGAGACCACTCTAGACCTCTAAAATGCCCAATATGCTACTGGTCCACTAAGATTCCATTTTAATTCTCAATATTGAATCCCTCCTGGGGAAGAGAGCCATATGAAAAACACATCTTTTACAGATGTCCACGCACTCAGGACCCAACTATTCAGGTGGAAGAGAATGGGATATCCTCCCAAGGTCGATTTTCAGTCCAGATGTTCAGGTTTGCTGGAAACCATGACCTAGTCTACCTTCATTGTGAAGTGTCTCTCTGTGACACCAGGAGTGAGCAGTGCAAACCTGTAAGTTGACTCTCCTCATCTTCCTCCTAGCCTAACCTTTCCACTTCAGCCAACAACAGATTCACATTTTCCCATGTATCCTTGAGCCTAAAAGAGATAAGGCAATGGAGAAAAGACAAATGCACTGTACTCTGCTCTCTATGCCCTTACTCATGAGGGTTCAGGGATTTGGGTTTTAGATAGGGGAGTTCTGGGTATCTTTGCTTCTATTCTCTTAATTTAAGGCAGTGGTTTTTAATCTTTTTATTGCTGTTTTTAGACCCCCTAGTGAAATCTATGAACCCTTTCTCAGAATAATGTTTTTAAATGCATAAAATAAAATGTATAGGGTTGCAAAGGAAACCAATAATATTAAAATGTTTCTATTAAAATCTTTAAAAAAATGAAAACAAAAATCAAGTTCACAGCTGGCAGGTTAAGAGCCCCTGGTCTAAGAATGTGGGGAATGGGAGGAGAGGATTGTTGTGACAAGGCAGAAAAACAGGATCACTAAGAAGTACAGTGGAGTTAGTGGAAATTTGGACAAGGTCTGACTTTGTATGCAGCATTGCCTCTTTTATTATATTTTATAATTTATTTAGTAACCATCAACAAGAGCAAATACTCAAAAAAAAAGACATGATAAAACACAAAATCACTTTTTAAAACTCTTAGCTCCTATTTCTAGCTGACTTGAAAGAAAAATGCTTATTTAAATTTTAATGAAATAGTACAACAAGGGTAACTGAAAGCAACTAAAAATAGTTCTGACACAATTTGTAGCCAGAAAGAGGGAACTCAGAAAGAGGTCTTTCTGTTTTAAAAACATCCATTGAGTTGTTAACCCTTCTGGCTCTGCAACCAGGTGGAGGATTCCAAATACCAGTCATTTTACCCTGATTCACATGTGGTAGGAAGCAGACCGGATCCTGGAACCAGAAATGGCCAATCAAGAATGACCCCTCTAGAAGCCAATGCAACTTGTGTTCCAAGAATTTCTTATTTGGGGATGCCATGTACCTGTCATTTTTGTCAGTGTTAGTACTCTCTTGGCTATGATGCAGGCTGTAATCCCTCTGTAACAAAATACAGTCTTTGAGAGTTGCTGTGGCCAAAAAATTAACTACCCTTCAGTCAAGCTGGGGAAAATCCTGACCCTTGGGCTGCAGACATACAGTCTATCAACAGACCGATAGTCAAAGCTTATCTAGCTAGCCAGGATTCATCAGAGCTTGTGCTTCACTGGCCCGGACTTCAACAGAAAATAACAATAATTTGTTAGACTTCATTGCTATCCTCCAAAAAAGTGAGGAAGGTTCCCAGCATACTGAGTAGCGCTGCTATCATGAATTCAGGGGAAGACATAGACAGGAGTAGTACAGAATGGACTGGCAAAAATTGATTGTGGTCTGCATTGCTGCGTGTAATATCCTGATCAATGAGATTATATATCTATTTGAGTTACATTTTTGCTGTTCATATCCTTAGTTCTAATCTTTTCTTCTTTAGCTTTGTATTTCTTTGCTATTATTTTTATATAATCTGGGTATATTAGCTCTTTGAATTCTGATAGTTTCCATCTGTACTACTTCACATGTTTTCCCACATTTCTTTGTATTCTTCATATTTTAAAACTACCTTTTGCATCTCTAGAATTAGAAAGAGTGTTTTTTTCTGAGGTCCTTAGTTTCACAATGGGAAATTATTGTCAAAGGCTATGGATTATGCCATGTGGAACAATCCAGTTATGGAATATGACCTAGTAAGAGTTTCCTTTTGTCATTTTCTCTTCACTACAGTCTTGCTCAGGGACCAGACAGCATAGTGGAGATGCCATCAATCCAGATCAACTTCTGAACTTGGGACCCATCACTCGGAGAGGTAATTGACTCTTGCATTCATGATGTCCTTGGTAGGGGAGGAAGATGAGAGGGAATATAGGATAAAGTCACTTAGGCATCAGAGTCCAGGGACACAGATGTTTTTTCTGTTCATAATTAGAAGGCTCTGCATTTCTGGATGTTGGGGGACCCAATACCTTTTTCTTTTATAGGGTTGCTCCATTAATAATGATCCTCTTTAACATCTGCATTGGATACTGTTGCCCAAGTGACAGGAAAGTATTGACACCATAAGGAGTGAGTCACAAATTCTAGAAGTCTGGAAGTGTTATACAAATCAAAGGGAAGAATAAACACACAACTTCCCTCAACCACCAAGTTGTAAGCAAGAAGCTCTATTTCACTGTGCTGGTTGTGAACTTTGATGGTAGAATGAGCAGGGAGGCTTGGGGCCAGTCATAGTACTAGGAAATGGAAACACCAGGTTGCCATCTCTAAGTATTATGAATAATTATGGATACTTAGAGTTGGAGGGGAATTGAAGCCACAATATGATCCTTCTCCTTGCCTCCAGTCTAGTTAATAAGTAAAAAGTATTCTCTGGTTCCCTTTTGAAGATGCCTCAAGATAGAGACTCCATTGCCTCAGTTGTCCATTCAAGTGACCAACCTTATTACCCAAAATAAGTCAAGCCTATTGGGTGCTTATGGGATACCTTATAAAACCAGGCACCGGAGAAAGAGGGCTTGTTAAAGAGAAATAAAAAACCTGGCTCCTGCAATCTAATACAGCATAATCTCTTTGGGGAAGACAGGAATAAAGAAGATAAAACAATTAGAGAATGACACAATAAGGAATAAAATTTAATGCTAAATTATCTACTCTAGACAATAAGTTGAGAGAAGGGAAAGATCAGTGTGGTGTAGAAAGTTCAGGGTTGGCTCTGTAGAGGAAGGGGCTCCAGAGTCATGTGATCATAGAATTAGATGGAGCTTTGTACTTGTCCTTCGTTGCTGAAGAAGACCATGCCATCAGAGAAATAATGGCATGACTTGCACTTGACTTTGTTTTAAGGGAGGGAGGGCTGTGCAGGTCACCAGCCTCACTTCCCCTCCAGAGCCGTCTGAATCCAGTGACCAGATATCTGGATTCAGATTGAGCTAGAAGAAAGCTCAGAAGTCATCTAGTTGAAACTTTTTATTTAACAATTGAAGAAACTGAGGCCCAAGGAGGCTGTGACTTACCAAGAGATCACATAGTTAGTAAGTAGCAGAGGTGGTATTTGAATCTAGGGTGGTTGTAGGGTGATACACATGATAGGGATGATGGCTCATTTATATAATGGTCTATAGCCACAAATGAATAAAGATATATTTATCATCTAATTTGAGCTTCAAAAGGACCCCATATGGTACACAGTGCTACTGTTACAATCTGCATTTTGGTGATAAGGAAACGAAGCCATAAAAATGAGCAACTTTGAAAGCTCCGATCATGGCCATCCTTGATTCCAGAGGAAAAATCCGAAAAGTATTATCTCTTACAAAAGGTGATGGATTTAGGGTCCAGAATGACACATACATATAACCTTAGTATGCATATATATATACGTATATATGTAACATATTATATTTCTATATATCTGCTTCTATATTGTATTTATATTATATTTATATAATAATTATGTATTTATATATTATGTATAATTTATATAATATAAATATATTTGTAATATGTAATATATCTTTCTATATTTTGTTTGCTGCATTGTATTATATTGCATATTATTATATCTACCTATATATCCATATCTCTATTATATATCATATTCTATTTCTATGTAACCACTACACAACGCTACTACACAACACTAACCACTACACAACACTACTACACAACACTAAGCACCACAATCAGAAATTAGATGAGTGGAGAGGAAGGGGGAAGAGCATTTCAGGAAGAGGGTAAAAATTGGAATTATGTCCACCTTGAATCAACTGAAGCTTTTGAGGAACATAAACCTGAAATCATCACAAAGATGTAAGATGTTTCTTTGAACTCCCTCTTCCTCTTCTTGCATCCCCTGTGACTGTCAAGAACTGTTGGAATCCCTCTTATAAAACCCTTTTTATTTATTGATTCAAGCCTCTTCTTAGTCTTGCTTCCTCCAGGGCAACTCCAGAGACTAATGCATCTCTTTGTACCCACAGATGCTCAGGCCAATGTACTGAGTAACAGCCCTAGCTGTTCAGGTAAGTAGTTTTCTCTCTATTTATCTAGGTCACAACCAGTCTATGAACAAAGTGAAATTTTTGGTAGCTCAGAAGAAATGTGAGATGTGGAAATGTAGAGACATCTCCCTCCCAAATGGTCAGATGAAGTATGTGTGCCTGACCTGTGGTAGAGTCTTCCAAGCTCATCTTGGTCTGATCAGCCACAGCCAGACGCACACTGTCTATTGACCTTGTCATCATGATGCCATTTTGGTCGTCTTTGAGCATGAAGGACAGACAACACCACCTGTCCACTCCTTTCAACTTAGTTTCTTCATGCAGGTTGGACTAAATGGTCTCTAAGACCCTCCCTTTCCAGCTTCAAATCTATTTTCTTAGGATCTCTGTGATTCTACCTGCGGCCTTAGCTAAATGGTATTAAATCAAAGCCCCTCAGGGAATATTAAAAGGCAGAATGAGGAACCAGAGTCTTTGTACAATAGCTCCTTGTGTCTGATTCTGGAGTGTCTATAGTCATAGGAACCTGGGTTACTTAAGGTGAGAGACCAAATTTCATAATGACACCTAATAATAACAAAGATGCCAGGGGATTAAGGACCAGCCTAAGAGAGTTAGGACATCCTGGATTCAAGTCTCACCCCTGACACACATTGTGTGACCCTGGATAAGTCAGTGAATGTCTCAAAAGGATTTCCTCTATGTACAAAAGATGTTTTCCTCTGCATTTTTTCCATCTGTCTGAAGTCTTTTGACATGCCAAAAACAGCCCAAGCCATAAACTGTAGAGGGTTGCAGGTTGTGCAGTCCTGGTCTAGGCAATTCTATAAGATTATAAATTGCAGGGAGAGAGAGAGAGAGAGAGAGAGACAGAGAGAGAGACTGAGACAGAGACAGACAGAGACAGAGAGAGAGACAGAGAGAGAGAGAGAGAGAGAGAGAGAGAGAGAGAGCTGCCTATTTTCAGTGGTGGAGGGAGTACCCCCCTCCTGAAGTTTTTTACACTAGGAAGGAAATAAGTATTTATAGAGTGTCTACTATGTGCTGTGTTAAATGTTAAATGTTTTTTATTTACAAATATTCTCTCATTTGATCCTCACAAGAACAATGTAGACTCTTCTATTATCCTCGTATTACAATTGAGGAAACTAATGAAATGGAAGGTTTAGAGAAACAAAAGATGGCTTCCTTTTATGGAGCATTGCCCTAAAGCATTTGGCATGTACTACATTATTTCATTTCATTACCTCAGTGATTGGTGATGTTAAATATTATATCTTTTTTTACCCATAAGGAAATCAAAGTTCAAAGAGGTTAATCAATTTGTCCAAGGTCACATAGCAGTCTCAATCCTTCTGATTACAAAGCCAATGCTTCTTCCACCTTTCAAAAACTTCCACATTATGGATCTGATAGAATGTGACCCCTGTCAAGTTAAATATGAGATTTCTCAGTTCTTCCCTTTCTATGCCTTAGGTCTATTGGTTAGCAATTAATTGGTAGGCTTTATGGATCCATGATTCGTACATTAAGCCCTGACCCAAGGATGCAAAAAAAAAAACAAAAAAACAAAACAAAACAACTATGTTGACAATGGGGATGGTCCAGTTGATCATCTAGTTGCTTGGTCTCTCTGATGCCCAACATCTGTGTGGTGGACAGGTGATGGGGTGGGGAATCCCCTCAGGTATTTAGTACTGTCATGGCAACATCCTATAATATTTATTCCCCTCCTGCCCCTTCAATCCCTAAATAAGCCCCATGGCAATTGAGAACTGACTGTAAGGACTTCTCCCAGAGTATTTCACACTTTCATTTCAGGGTTCCTGACACCATGGCTGGGTGTAACCATGCCAATCATTGCGCTTTTGGCAATCCAGTGATCCAGCTGAGGAAAACACTCGGATTGCAAGCAGCTGCTGCCAATGAGGAACGCTTCAGAGTCAAGAATCTTCAGTCTGTGCTTCATTCACTGCAGAGCGAAGAAGAGACCAGCCATGGAGACAGTGGCAAGACAGTGCTCTCTATTGTTTGCTCTTTTATTTTCTTTTCATTTCAATAATGGAGCTTTAAAAGGATTTGTGCCTCTAAACGGATACCTCAATGCATACCTTTAACTCCTGTTTTCTCCCACCACAGAATTTCTGAAGTCTCTTCCAATGATGTTTGCAAGGGGAGATTTGTAGCATCTAGCACTGGATTAGGAAAACCTAAATGTTAGCCCTGTCTCTGCAGTCCCCTAAGTGCTGAGTCTCAATGTCTTTATCTGTGAAATGGAAATCTCAACAATAATATAATAATGATGATGAGAAATAATAAATAATCTTTTCTATGTGTTATATCATTTCTTAATTTGTAAATTAGATTTTTATCCATTATTTCATTTGCATCTCACAACACCTCAATAAAAGTGATGACTTTGAAATCAGAGACCCTGGGTTCAATTCTGCTTCTGATGCTTACCTGTGTGACTCTGGATAAGCATTTCTGTACATCCCTGGTTCTCATCTATTTCTAATATGTAAAATTAAGTGGTCGAAGTAGTCTTGGAGGTTCATTCCTCCTCTAGATCTAGGGTCCTGCTGCCTCATTTTCCCATATGAGGAGACTGAGGTTCAGGGAAGTTAAAGAATATACTTAAGATCACATGACTTGTAAGGAGCAGAGCAAAGACTTGGACTCCAACATCTGGGGCTCATTCCTATAAAACTTTAAATTAAAGTGAAATAAAAATATTTTGGGAATATGTGGGAAGAAGGAAGATGGAGGCAAGACACATCCCCCTTCTGCTTTCTTGCCCAAGTGATTCTAACTTTATCTTTTGTCTCTTCTCTTTCTTCTCCGGGGGACTTAGACACCTTCTCATTTCCCATTTCTCAATCATTTTTGGAGTGAAAATATCATGGAAAGAGAGGGGAAATTATGTAAGTAAATAATCATAGTTGTTTCTTAGATTGCTATAATAAAATGAATGGAAGCAGACTTCACAAAGGATAATAAGAAAGGAGCCTTTTTACAGAGGCATGCCCTGTGCTCATTTATTTTGAAATTAGAAGAGAGCCATCACGGTACAATGGATAGAGGTCTGTCCTGAAAGTCGCGAAAATCTGAGTTCAAGCCCTCCTTCTGATATATACTAGTTGTGGAAATCAAGGGAAGTAATTTAACTTCTCAGTACCCACAAACAACTTTCTGAAACTACAATTTACAGAGAAGGTGCTGATCTTCATTGATTTAGGGAATTCTGGCACAACTTGACAGTAGGTAGGGGCCAAAATTAAAATAGGCTGAATTTCTTCAAGCAACAGATAGCTTAGACTAGAGACAGACTGATGATGGCTGGTGTACAAGAGTGCACAATGGGCCTTACATCTTTGTGAACTGCCCAAAATCCTTTGGTGGGCCTCAGGCAACCCACAGTCCACATGTTGTACCCGCCTGAGATAGGGAGTTCCTTTTCTTCAGTTTCCTATACCAGTGAGGGTATAGAGAAGAAATCAGGGGAGGAGCATTGAGTTACTCTCTTTCTCATCCCCCTTCCCTGTCTCTCTCCCCTTATCCCCTTTCCCCTCCTTCTCTCTCTGTCTCTATCTCTCTCAGTCTCTGTCTCTCTATCTCTATCTGTCTCTGTCTCTCTCTCTCTCCTTACCCCATATCTGTCTGTCTCCCCTCCCATTTCTCCCGTGTCTGTCTCTGTCTCTCTGTCTCTGTCTTTCTCTCTCTCCCTCCCTTACCTTGTGTCTACCTCTATCTCTTTTTATCTCTCTCTCTCTCTGCCTTTCACTGTCTTTCTGTCTCCCTTCTCTCCCATGTCTGTCTTTGTCTTTCTCTGTGTCTTTCTGTCTGTCTGTCAATTTTAAGTCTTGCTAAAAACTCTTATAAATACCTGTTGAAGGGATTCCATATTCCAGCATTCTTGGACTGAATTGATGGGGGTGGGAAGTGGTGGAGGGTTTTAAGTCCAGAGCCCTCCAAAGATCCCTCTAAAAATAAACCTGTCAGGGAGTGAGTTGTCAATCAGAAGACCAGTTCAAATTGTGGATCTTATTTCTAAGATGCCCTTTAGTTTTAAGTTCCTTATCTGTTAAAGGAATGGGATGGGTCTCCATTACCTGTGAAGCACCTTCCAGCTTTATCTTTCTTGGAGATGCCTCCGGAGACGAGGCTCATTTTCTAGCGAATAGATTTGTAAGGTTTAATACTAATGGGAAAAGGCTTCTTTGGATTCAGCTGGTGTTGGAAGCTCCAACTACTCTTCTGGGAAAAGCCCAAGGTCATGTTTCATTGGCTGAGCTTAGTGTTTCCCATGGGAAAACACATGTGTATATCAGCAAATTGGACCTAAGTAAAATATTTTCTGTATAACAGCTTCTTATTATCTCATACATACCTGCAATAGTGCATTAGCCTTCACAGACAAAGACGATGTTATTGATCTTCCAAAATTTGCTTTGTTTTAGGACATGATGTATTAAAGTCCAGGGGTGAGGAACCTGCATCCTCAAGGCCACATGTGGCCTTCTAGGTACTTGGGGGTGGCCTTTTGACTGAGTTCAAGTTTTACAGAACAACTCTGTAATAAACTCCTTTTATTAAGTTGTTCTGTGAAATTTGGATTTAATAAAGGGCCACTCTTGAAGATCTAGAGATCCACATGTGGTTTTGAGGCCACAGGCTCCCTACCCCTGTAACCATTCATATTCACTCGTCTGGTCCCTCCTGTGAAAACACATTCATTTGATTAGAGATAGGTAAGCAGGCTGGGATGTTGGATTTTGCTTTATAGAAAAGTTAATGTAGAAAAGAGGTTCTTAACTTTTTTATGTATGATTGACTTCTTTTCAGAAGAATATTTTAAAAAGATAAAATACATAGGATTACTAATTATGTAGCAATAAAGAGGTGACTCCCTCCATCCCAGTTCATGGATCCCCTGAAATCTGTCTACGGCCTTAGATTATGAACCCTTGATTGTATAATTTTGGCTTCATTGGTATCAATTCTAATGGCTTGTATTAAGCTAATGTTCTCACAATTTCCCTTGTCTGATCCTTCTTGGAATTGATCCAAGTGTTAAAATAACTCTATGTGACTGAAAATGAACAAAGGTGGTCTCACCAAAGGACTTTTTTGCTACTTTCCTCTCATTATTGGTTAACAAGAAAAGGTCCAGGAATGTCCACTGATGAAAAAGAAGTGTGTGTGTGTGTGTGTGTGTGTATACATATATGTATACACACACACATGCACATATATATATATATATATATATATATATAAAATTTTACTTTGAAATAAAAATTTTCATCCTACCAGCTCTATTTTCTTTGCCTTATGGATAAAAAGGCACTGTGTCAATTGATTCAGGTTGTTCCTTCAAAGTATTCTTAAATTCCAATGTGCAATTAAAAATGTGATAAAGCAGAGATGAGTTTTCAATATCTTTCCCTGCCACAGCCCCTCCTCTTAACCCTGTCTTCCTCACCAGACACATTCCACAATTTTTTTTATTCTTCTGCCATTTCCTCAACATGCATCCCAAATGGGTTATATGTCCTATCTATATTGGATTGGAATATTTTCTTTTGACTTTTTATATACTAAAAGTGCCAGGACTTTCTCTTTTCCTGACAAAAGAATTAGAATCTTGATTTGGGGATTAAGTTGTAACTTTACAGGGATAAGGGAAGTGCGGATCATATACAGCCTGGAGGATATGAGTTGTTGCACCAGACTCTATTAAAAAATTTGATGAAACATCCCCTAACTCAAAACTTAAAGAATCCACCTCACTCAGTTCTTTCGGTCATGACTATCTTGCCTGGAATTTAGTGAGGTCTCTTGGCATTGATTTCATGGTCACTTCCCAACTAGAAAATCCTTATCTCAGTGTATACAAAACAGAAAGACATACTTCTTATTTCTATCTTTTTTCTGCCCTGGGGCACCAATCAAGGAAAGCCCCGTTGCAGTTTGGGAGGTCAAGTCCTCCTGTGAATGCCAATAAAACCAAACAGTTTAACAAAAGCTGCTTTCTCAGAGAGGCTGCAGGTAAAAGGCTTAACACTTTTAAACCAACAAAACCACTGCTTTCACCCCCAAGGTAAGTCCAATGGAACGGCCTGGGCTGAACCTGTTAGTATCTCTTCTCTTACAGATTCATATTATTTTAGCTTCACTCATTCCTAGGAAATTTTCAGAGTTCCAGAGTGCCTCTGTCATCTGCACTGTGGTTACTTTGTAAAATGAGAGGTGGACTCTTTACATACCTTGCAATTAGCTAGTGTCTTAAATCTTGCATGAATATCAATTCTAACTACATTAGTAGTAATATGTTCCGAGGAAATTTTGCAGAATCTGACCTCTCATTTTCAGAGAACTGATTTTTATTGCTGTGCTTCTGAAGTGGAGCCATGACTAGGATAGGTGGCCAGGGTCTTCATCTGAGGACTTTGCAATTTAAATGATGTTGAGTTACTTGTATAATTAAGCAAAATAAAGCAAGAAATTGACCATGTGTTAACATATGCCTCATTCTGCACCTATAATCCATCTCTCTTCCAAGATAAGGGAGGTATGTTTCACTCTTGGTCCTCTGAAGTTGATTGGTAACTGCATTTGTCTGAGATCTAGTGCACACAGAATAACATAAAAAAATAAATATGCACATATTTGTAAAGTAATTAAATACCAGGTAGAAGTTGAGGGATTCAGGAAAAGCTTCATGTGGTGATAATGTTTGAGTTATATCTTTTTAACATTTTATTTATTTATTTTACTTTTAATTTATAGAATAAAACAAACATTTCCATAACACAGCATCATAAGAAAAGGTGATTGCACATGAAACTGCAAATCTATCTTGTAGTACTTGCATTCCTTTTAAAAATAAAACAAAATTTCTGATATCTTTTTTCTTCCCCTCCCCCCTCACCCCTATCTCTAGAGATCGCTACAATTAGACATAAATATGTGCACATAGACACACACAGACACACAAACACACACATGAAATCATTTTATACATACGTCCTATTTATCAGCTCTTTCTCTGTGTCTTAAAGAGAGGGACTCTATAAGCCAGAGATAAGGAGGGAGTGCATTCCAGGCACAGGAGATGTTTAGGGCAAAGGCATGGAGAAGTGAGAGATATAGAAGAGACCTTAGAAGCCAGCTAGGCCAATAACCTCACTTCAAGGGTGATAAAAATGAGACCTAGAGAGGGCAGATGATTTCCCTAAGGTCATACAGTGCGCATCTGTTAGAGTTGGGTTGTGTACCTTGAAATCCAGCTGGGATGTGTGAGAAACAGAGAGAAAGTGAGTATAACTTCAACAGAAAGAGCAGGAGAAAGAGTGAAAGGGAGGGGTTGAAAAGAATTCAATTCCTAGAGGAAGCTGATTCGCAGTGCCTGTCACATGATCAGCAATAATATGTTGCTTTCTTAATTTTCACTTTACCCTGGTGCTTTTCCTCCTCACAGCTATACAAGAACTCCCAGAGCTGTGGCGAAAGACACTTTAGAAGTCAGGATGAAGCAGGTCTACCTCCTCTTTGTGGCCTGCACCTACTACTTTTTCACATTGGCATTTGCAGCCCAGAAGGGTGAGTGTTACCCAGTGTCTTGGATTTCTCTAGCTCAATATGACAATCTTGCAAGGTTGGTTAGGGTGGGAGGAAGAAATGGGCATGAGAATACCAGGAGCAGCAGAGTCCTGTTATAGATCGTAGAAAACTTCTTACTAAAGTTTTCTTATGGACATCCAGCTAGTTCCCTGAGTGATCCTCAGGTGCTGATTGAGAGCCATATGGCACAGTTATTTATTTAACTCCATGGATAGACTTTAAAGTGGCTCCTAAAAGTTCAGGAGGTAGGAGGCTTTACCCAGGGGTGGGGAATGCTCCAAAGGACCAGACAGGTAATTGCAGTCTTTGAATGATGTAACAAGAACAATGACTAGGGAGTCAGAAGACCTGTGTTCTCGAATCTGCCATTAACTTGGTGTGCAATCTTCATTAAGTCCCTTCTTCTTTTGGGGCCTCAGTGCATTGATGAGATAATAAGCATTAATGAATTAAGGTCTCTACATAAGGACTCTATAAGGTTTTGACTCTAAAATTCTGATGATAATACTAAGCCTTAAGTATTACTAACCTTCATAAATCTCTGCACAATTTTTCCATCATTTATTAGTTTACCTAAACAGAGGTGGGGATCCTTTGGCCTTGAGGCCACATGTGACCTCCTAGGTCCTTAAGTGTGGCCCTTTGACTGAATCCAAACTTCGCAGAACAAATACCCTCAATAAAAGGATTTGTTCTGTAAAACTTGGACTCAGTGAAAAGGCCCCACCCAAGGACCTAAAAGGCCAGATGTGACTTGGAGGCTGCAGGTTTCCCACTTACCTAAATCTTTCTTTAACTCTTCCATGTTTTTATCCAGTACTATCTATGAGGGTAAAGGCAGGGTAGATTCAGGATGATGGTAATGAGTTCAGTCATTTTAGTACCATCTCTGTAAAGTACTTCTTTTTATTTATAGTAGGAAATAGTATGGCACATCAGATAGAATAGTGGGATAGGACTCAGGAGACCTGGGTTCTGAGTCCTAGCTTTATTACTGACTTTTTGGGTAAGTCACTCTGACATTTCAAGTTTCAGTTTGCTATTCCTTTTTTAAAATTAATTAATTAATTTTAAGATTTTAACATTCATTCCCACAAGATTTTGAGTTCCAAATTTTCTCCCCATCTCTCCCCTCCCCTCATCTTAAAACTTCTTGCATTTTGATTGCCCCGTCCACCAGTGTGCCCTCCCTTCTAACACTCCTTCCTTCCCTTATCCCTATCTTCTCTTTTGTCCTGTAGGGAAACATAAATTTCTATATCCCATTCCCTGTATTTCTTACTTCCCAGTTGTATACAAAAATAATTCTCAACATTTGCTCCTAAAACTTTGAGTTTCAGCTTCTCTTCCCTCCTCCCTCCCCATCCATCCCCACTGAGAAGGCAAGCAATTCAATTTGGCTATATATATAGTTTTGCAAATGACTTCCATAATAGTCATGTTGTGTAAGACTAACTATACTTCCCTCCATCCTATCCTGTCCCCCCATTTCTTCTATTCTCTCTTTTGACTTTGTCCCTCCCCGAGTGTTGACTTCTAATTGCTCCCTCCTCCCATTGCCCTCCCTTCCATCTCCCCCACCCTATTTATCCCCTTCTCCCCCACTTTTCTGTATTGTAAGATAGGTTTTCATACCAAAATGAGTGTGCATTTTATTCCTTCCTTGAGCCAAATGTGATGAGAGTAAGCTTCACGTTTTCCCTTTCACCTTCCCCCTTTTACCCTCCATTGAAAAGTCTTTTCCTTTCCTCTTTTATGAGAGATAATTTGCTGCATTCCATTTCTTCCTTTCTCCTCCCCATATATTCCTCTCTCATCCCTTAATTTTACTTTTTTAGATATCATCCCTTCCTAATCAATTCACCCTGTGCCCTCTGTCTATATGTGTAATATCCCTACAACTACCCAGATACTGGGAAAAGTTTTAAGAGTTACAAATATTATCTTTCCATGTAAGAATGGAAAGAGTTCAACTTTAGAAAGTCCCTTGTGATTTCTCTTTGCTATTTACCTTTTCATGCTTCTCCTGATTCTTGTGTTTCAAAGTCAAATTTTATTTTCAGCTCTGGTCTTTTCATTAAGAATGCTTGGAAGTTCTCTATTTCATTGAGTTATCATTGTGCCCTTGAAGTATTATACTCAGTTTTGCCTAAGGCTGGGTCTAGGGGAGGACCCTGCTTGCCTGATATGGAGGTGAAAAAGCTCTCTCACTGACCTTTGAAGTGCCTTTGTCGCCTGTGTGTTGAGGGATGTGCAAACCTCCACTGCTTCTGGGGCATTCTGCCCCCAAGGCCTGCTAGTCCCTGAGCTGTGAGGCCCAAGCTGGACTGTGCCCCACTCTGTATCTGGTGCACCAGACCTTTCCCATAGCCCTTCCAGGTCTCCCCGGGCTGGAAATCTCCTCCACTTTGTTGTTCTGTGGCTTTTGCTGCTCTAAAATTTGTTGAGATTTTTTTCTTTACAAATACTTTATGGGCTGTGGGAGAAGAACTAGAGTATGTGCATCTTTCTTCTCTGCCGTCTTGACTCCCTCCATTTGCTATCCTTTAAATTAAGAGATTGAATTAGATCCCCTAATGGTCTCTTCTGGTTCTAAGCATCTCAGGCTCTAGTCTTCCCTATGCAGGCTCTGCCTACTAGAGATATATTTAGATCTTTATATATAAACTGGACATCAGATTAAAAAGAAGAATTATAGGCTTTAGAACAGAAAGATAAAATTTGTAAAGCACTTAACAGAGTATCTGGCATATCATGGGCGATGAACAAATACTGGTTCCCTTTCTTCCACCCTCCTCCAGATCCATCATTTTACAGACAGGGGAACTGAGATCTGTAGAGGTGAAGTGACTTTCCCAATGTCACACAGAAAATTATATAACAAATAAGTATAAAGTGAGACAACATGGCATAACAGAGAGCAGGCCTTAGAACAAGAGAATCTGCATTGAAGCCCCACCTTTGACAGCATTGACCTGTGTGACCATGAGTAAATTACAACTTCTCAATGAGCTCAGGCAAAGCCCTAAGATGTTTCCAACAGATGATTCCAGTCTGCATTACTCAAAGGAATTTTCTATCAGGATGGGGAAACCATGGCCTTGAGGCTACATGAAGCCTTAGGGTTGCAGATTCCCCACCCCATACAAACGAAATGGCAGTTGTGGCCACCTCCATAAAGCAAATATAATAAAGGACAAAACCAGGATATAAATCCAGATCTTTCAACTCCAAAATCAGTGTTTTTTTCTCCCCTCCACTCCACCTTGTTACCACTTAAGTAGTGATTTCATTATAAAGGAAGCCCTAACTAGAAGATCAGTAGGTCATGACTGTCCTGACAATTCTGTTCTCCACCCCATGTTTATTTAGCTGATGGATTTTACATTAAAAAAGGGTTAACATACAATAGACAGACAGTGGATTCTATCAAGAAGCATTTGTTTTGCTCCAGGTACTGAGCTAAACATTGAGGATAAAAATACAATGACTAACACAAAACCTACTCATAAAGAGTTTCCCTCGTAATGGGGAAGTTAGAGACGGGGAAGGAAAGATAACAAGTACACATATAAGTATATATTGAATAAATATAAAGAGAAAAATACAAATAAATTCAAAACCCAAGGTAGCTTAAAAGGAAGGATACTAGCAATAGGGGTAAGGAAAATCAGGAAAGGTTAGTCAGCTTGCCTTAGGCTAGCCAGTCATTAGAAAAAACAAGTTAATGCAAACCTGTTTTTTTTACTCCCTTAGATCCGCCAAACACTCTCTTACATAGTTCCTATGGACTGGGATTGGACTGTGGAGAGCCAGGGACACCTTCAGCTCATGTGTGTTTTGACCCCTGTAATAACTATACCACACTTGTTGAGTCCTGGAGAAGCTTGAACCAAACAAGTGACAGTAAGACATGTGACACTGATAAAGAAGGCTGGTATCGGTTTTCGGGTCCTGGTGGGGTAAGGATACCAGAGGAGTGTGTGCCCATCCATAGGTGCGGCACAGATTCCCCTATATGGCTGAATGGAACCCACCCATCAAAAAAGGAAGGTATTGTTAATCTCACAGCCTGTGCTCACTGGAGTGATAATTGTTGCCTCTGGAACACAGTGGTGCAGGTGAAGGCTTGTGCAGGTGGATTCTATGTCTACAAGCTAAATGGAACTCCTGAGTGTGATCTGACATACTGTACAGGTGAGCAGCTGGGAATTGGGTTACCCTGGCCTTCTTGCTAATGTGTGGCTTGACCTCCTTGTCTTCTCTCCACACAATGTAGACCCCAGCACCACTGATAAAATTGAGCCAGAATGTGATGTGGACTGTTCCCCGCAAGAGGAATGCCAACAGGTCAATGGCACCTGGGGCTGTCACTGCAGAAAAGACCTCAATATTTCTGGTAGGTACAAGTATGGGAAAACCAGTGGGGATCCAAAGTTCTTTTTCCATGCTGGGTATGATGGGTGCTACTGGTATGCAATACTGCACATGTTGTCAGATCCAGAGGATCATTCTGATGGGGTGCTTGTGCATCTGTGCTTGGACCCTAATTCTAAAATTGCATTCCTCTTTAAAAATCGCATTTCTCCCTAGCCTCAAAACGCTATCCCAGGCAGTTCCTCCCCAGCCAAAGGACACAGCCTGCTCCAGAAAAACTTTTATCTCCCTTCCTGATACAGTAGTCAGCTGCACCTTTGTTTGTCTCAACTAGCTGTGTACTGGCTGAACAGGTTGTGTAATGGGTCAAAATGACATTTTCTTACTCACAGACCAATCTTATGTATCCTAGTCTTAGACATGTCTATACTCCATTACATTTATCTTGTGTAACAAGAGAGCAGTCTGGTATTCCTTAATCAGTCCTGACTACTAGTTGACTTAGTGACATTTCCGGCCTAAAATCACACCTCTATGTAGCTCTACCTCAGGTTATTTTCTGATGAACTCTGGGTAAAATACCTGCACAGTAGATACCAAAAGTGTACGTTCCTTTAAGAACTAACCACACATTAACCACTCCCTAATCCCACCCTCAATCACCTTGTTAGCATATTTGGCACATATTTTACTGTATAATATCCTATATAAACTTTTCTTCTACTTCTCTAAGGTTACAGGTTCCCTAAGAACACTTGCCCACTGAAAAGTGTAATAAATTTTTGCCTTGATCTCAACAATGCCTGAGTCAGTGAATTCTTTCCCAGGCAGCCCACTCAGGGAACTCCTGTCTCTATCTCTCCAGCCCTCATCAGGTATAGGCAGAAACTCTAGACTATGAGTAGGAAGGAAGTGGTTGTTGGAAAGAGTGAAGGGTGGGGCATGATATAGTATAGCTTGGGATCAAAGCAAGAGAGTAATCCATCTGTCAGGCAACAAGTATTTGTTAAGTGTATGCTGTTTCAGGCTCTGGACTAAAAGCTGGAGACCCCAAAATGGGTAAAAACACTGTCTTTGTCCTCAAGGAGATCACATTTGTTACCTATAAATAACTTAGCAAATAATAAAAGTACTTACATAGGCCTTACACTTATTTTGTCACCTCATCCAATCCTCATAACAACCCTGTGAGGTAGGTTCTATTACTATCCTTACTTTAAAGATGAAGAAAATGAGGTTGAAAAGTTAGGTGACAGACTTGTTCCGGAATATATTTTTTTTTGTTGATTGTATCAGTCATTTCTGACTCTTCATGATCTCCTTTGGGTTTTTTTTTGGCAAAGATACTAGAATGGTTTACCTCTCCAGACTATTTGACAGATGAGAAAACTGAGAGAGAAACAGGAATAAGTGACTTGTTCAGAGTCACACAGCTAGTAGTGTCTGAGGACAGATTTGAACTCAGGAAGATGAGTCTGACTAAAGCACATTATCACTGTGTCACCTAGATGCTGCCTAGGATCACAAAGGTACTAAGTATCTCAAGCTAGATTTGAACTCTTTAGCTACTATACCATTTACAGAGTAAAGAGAAGGCAATCTCTGAAAGAAGGGACTGTGGAGAAGATGGGATGGTGTTGGGGGAGGAAGAAAGAATGACCCAGGAAGGTTTCTCCTAGGAAGCAGAATTTGAGTTGAGGTTTGAAGGAAACCAGGGAAGAGAGAGAGAGAGAGAGAGAGAGAGAGAGAGAGAGAGAGAGAGAGAGAGAGAGAGAGAGACAGAGACAGAGACAGAGAGACAGAGAGATGATTCTAGATAGAGAAGGGCCAGTACACAGGCACTTAATGGGGAAATGGAGGTGTTCAAGTAGAGCAGCTAATTCATAAAGTGTATGGAGGGGAGTAAAATGTTGGAAATTGGAGGGGGAAATAGAAATATCAAGTTGTGATGGTCATTAAATGGCAAACACATTTTTTGTGTTTTATCTTAGAGGTAATAGGGAGCTACCAAAGTTTATTGAGTGGGAGGTGGTGACATGGTCAGACCTGGGCTTTTAGATAAACCACTTTGGCAACTGAGTGGGGGATGGACAGGCAAGTGTATCATCAACAGTTCAGGTGGGCAGGGTAAGGTTGCCCACTTGTACTCCTTCCACCTGAGACCTTCAAGAAGAGAAACCCAGAGGCAAGTTTAGCCATTCCCACAATTCAGGGAAGTTGTACTACCCCAAATCCAATTTTGCAGCTCCCACCATCACTTACTCCTTATTGATACATGCAATTCCAATTCAACAAGCATTTATTAAGAACCATCAATGTACTGGGTGCTACGTTAGGGCAGTAGAGATACAAAGATAAGGCATACATGTACTGCATGGATATGTAACCAAGCCACAAGCTCTACCAACACTAATGGAGAGCAAAACTAGAAAGACAGTTTCTCTTCCTTGAACACTCTCCAGCTTCTCAATGTTCTTTAAATTAATCAATCAAAGAGCAATTTATGAGATTTCTGTATATGCTAGGAGCTGGGCTGGGCGTAGGGAGAGCCAAGTCAAAAATGAAACAATCCCTGTCCTTGGTGTGCTTACAGTTCCATTGGGTTTCCATTATCTGTTTTTGTAAAGCCATTAACTGACAGTTTGCCTGGTACACAGTAGACACTTATTACTTATTGAATGAAAGAACATTGAGAAGCTGGAGCGCAACCTAGGGAGGGAAGCCATGATGCCTCTGCTTCCTAGCCCTAGGTCATTGTTCTGGAACTTAACCTGACTAGTGTCAGGATTATCCAATCTTTTTTTGCTTCCTCACTGTTCACTTTTGTCAAAATGTTGAGGGTAGCACTTTCCCTAACTTTCTGTACCAGATCTGGTCTTACCAATGTGTTTATGTTAAGTTCCAGAAAGTCCCCCATTCTCCATGGCCTGAAAAGTATTTATTTTCTCAAAGATGTTATAGTGAAGGCTTAAAGCCAGCTTTTTCATTTTCTTTTTGTTCTTGTTCACTTGTTTTCAGTTCCATCCAAGTCCTCGTGACCCCATTGAGGGTTTGCTTGGCAGAGATACTGGTGTGGTTTGCCATTTCCTTCTGTGGTGCAATTTCATAAGAACGTGAGGCAAGCAGGATTAAGTGACTTTCCCAGATTCACACAGCTAGTTAAGTATCTGAGGCTAGATTGGAAGTCATGAAGAGGAGTCTTCCCGAGTCCAGGCCTGTCACTGTACCTACTGTGCCACCTAACTGCCCATTTTCATTTTGCAAGAAAAGAACCAAAGGTTTTCTTGAGGATACTCTTTATCCCATCTTCCCCAATAAGGTGACCCAAGTGCTCATTTTTGTTGATGTTGTCAATTAGTTTATTGCAAAGCATGGGAGGAGTAGAAAGAGCACTGAATTTGAGTTGGAAGATTTGGGTTCAAATCTAAAACACCTGTGTGATGATCTTGGACAAGGTACTGAGCTTTGGTTTATTCATCTGGAAAATGGGAAGGTTGCACTAAATGACTCTTAGTTGTCCCAAGAGACATATTCTAGATCTAAGTCTCTAATACTCATATTCTATGTTGATTTGCCTGCTTTCTGATTTCAAATTCCAACATAGGACAAGTGTATTCCTGTCAGAAGATACTCTGGAATTAGACTCTGGGAGCTGGCATTTTCACTGGCTGTTCCTATCAATGGAAATCTCTCCCTCCTCATGTTTATCTCTTGTCCTCCTTGACCTCCTTCAAAGTCCAGCAAAAATTTTGCCTTCTACAGGAAACCGTTCCTGCTCTTCCTTATTTCTAGTGTCTTTTTTCTGTGAATTATTTCCAATTTGTCCTGGATATAGCTTGTTTGTACATAGATATTTGCATGAGATCTCCCCCATTAGACAGTGAAGCTCCTGGAAAGCAGTGGCTATCTTTTACTTTTCTTTGTATCTCATTGCTTAACAACGTTTCCAGAATATGGTAGGTGATTAAGAAATGTTTATTGAATGATTTTATTGACTGGCGTATCTGGTGGCATTATAGATATTGAACACTTGCACCCTCTGCTGAAATGTGGAGCCAATGACATCAGACTGTCTCTAGACAAGTGCCAACTAGAGAGTCTGGGGTACAGTGAAGAGATATTTGCCTACCTCAAAGACAGGAACTGCAGTGAGTTTTTGAGGGTAGATGAGAACAACGAGCTGTCGGTGGTGACCCCAACACGCGTTGGAGCATGTGGAACAATTCTGGAGGTAGGCTTAGCTCAACACTAAGATTTTGGAAAGAGATCAGAAGAAGGCCAGGACTGATGTTTCCCATCTTCCCCAAAACAATAATATTCTATTTTTAAAATTGGCAACAGCAATAACAACCACCTCCCACCTTCCCCTCCCCATTAAAAACAAACCTTAGATGACAGTCTAGGGTTTGCCAGATAATAATGTCACTTCTCTACCTTGGGGAAAGAGCAAATAACCCTTACCTTGGTCACTTCCTTCATGGGTGAGGTTTTTATGAGCTAGCCCACTTCTTGTCCACAGAGTGTTCTAGGGAACATTCTAAAGTCAGACATCCAACTTTGGTTGGGTTACATTATCCTGCACTAAGATTGGTTGTTGTGTTCATTCTCCATGTTTGAAGAGGACTATGACATCAGAGAAATGATGACATGACTTGCACTTGACTTTGTTTTGAGTGTGGAAGAGCTGTGCAATTTCACCAGACTCACTTCTTCTCCTGGGCCTTCTAGATCCAGTGACCAGATATTCATCAATATGACTGTAGATGGCCCAGGATGTGATGGGACACTTTCTCCTTTTATGATAAGGCCTTTTCACATACTCACTTAAAGTAAGGTAATGCCCACTGAAGTGAATATGCCTCTTTAAAAAGTAGTCAGAGGAATGACCCCTTTAACAGAAAAGAAAAAAATAAAGGCTTGATACACTGTGGAGTTGAATCTGCCCCATTAATATTTTCTCTATGACTTCCTTAAGTCTAGACAATGGAAAAAACAATAAATCAAGCCTTGATATGTAGTGTTTAGGATTTCAGAGGTATAAATGCTCACATTCAAAATTTAACAGTGGCATTTCCATCTGATTGAGATCTCTCAAATATACCTCTAAATTGCTAACCTTTCTATAACACTTTAATGTTGACAAAGTGTTTTACATACATGATCTCATTTAACTTAAACCTGACCATAGTGGTGATCAAAAATGTGTACATTTTCGCCCCACATTATCCCTTGATGACCCAGAGAACTTTAAGGAATTATATGGAATATATCTAGAATTTAATTCATTTCATCCCCACAAACAACACTGATGCCCTTCAAAGCTGAATTCCTGAGAGGGGACACTTCAGTGAAAAACAACAGGATAAGAATACACTCATGGAAAAATCCAAACTATGGAGGGAATAATGAATGAACTACATGGTGCAGTGGATAGAGTGCTAGGCCTGCAGTTAAGGTGATTCCTCTTCCTGAGTTAAAATCTGACCTCAGACACTTACAAGCTGTGTGATCCTGGTCAAGTCATTTAACCTTGTCTCAGTTTCCTCATCTATCAAGTGAGCTGGAGAAAGAAATGGCAAACCACTCTCTAATATCTCTGCTAAGAAAAACCACATGAAGAGTTGAAAGTGACTGAACAACAGGATTCAGGAGACACAGGTTCTAGTTCTAGCTATGCCTTGGTTTCATTATTTATTAAATGAAGAAATTATATGATTTGGAAGGTGACCTCTAACTCTAAAATCCATCATCACCATTAAGTGATGATGAAAATGATGATGATAATAAAAATAGTAGTGATCCTAAGCTCTTTGAGGAACTATGATATTCTTTTACTGGTTGGATTTTATAATGCTCCCTCAAAGTACCAAATAGCATACATGTATTTAAAAAAATTAAAATCAAATAAAATGAGTTTTGTCTTAAACACTTCTTGAGAACTTCATGTTGCCTCTTCAGATAAATGAATACCTCTACATATACATACATATATTACATATACATATATGTTTAAACGCACACGCATATGTGGATGTGATGGTAGAGATAGAGGGTGTGGTGAGGTGTTACTCTTTCAAGATAGAAACATAAGAGGTAATATATGCCAATTTAAAAGGGAGAATTCACTATTATGATAATCAGTGAAGGAACCTAAGGGACAGTGTTTGAGAAATGCTGAAGCTGTTTCATCTGTGTAAAAGTAAGGTTAATAACATGAAATATTTTTCCCCCAAGAAAAATGCAACTCATGCTATTTACCAAAACACCCTGACCTTGGCCAATCAAGTCATCATCAGAGACAATGTTTTCAGCATTGACTTTCAGTGTGCCTACCCCCTGGATATGAAAGTCAGTCTTCAAACAGCCACAAAGCCCATTGTCAGGTATGATACTGGAAGAGCTGCCTTGGTGAATGGTCCAATCTATCAGTACCTGCAATTGCAATTTAGGGCACAGAGCATATGTGTAGTATGGGGGCACTCCCTGTATATCCTCATCTTCTCTGGTTACAAGAATATAACCACTGATTTCAATCTCAAGAGAATGTGAATCAGGGCTTATTTGTGTTTGCAACTGTCATGTCATTTTGTCCCACTTGTATATGGCAATCCATTTGCACCCATTTAAATACTCTGAAGTTATGGAATAGACCATTTATTAAGTACCCATTGTGTTCCAGGCACTGTAATATGTGCTATGTGCTCCTGAGGAGCTCATAGTCTAATGGGATGGAAACGTGTAGACAAGTATGTACAAATAAACAATACATCGGATAAATAGAAAATAATCAACAGAAGGAAGGCACTGGAATTATGAGGGATTGTAAAAGGTTTCCTTACAAAAGGTAGAATTTTAGCTGGGACTTGAAGGAAGCCAGGAAAGTCAGGAAGTAAAGATGAGGAGGGAAAGCTTAGGGGACAGTCAGTGAAAATGCTCAGAGCTATGAGCTGAGTGTTCATGGAACAGCAAGGAGGTCAGTGCCAATGGATCAAAAAAGATGTGTGTGTAGAGTGCATAAGGTATAAGAATATTGGAAAGGTATGTGGGTGTGAGGTGTGAGAAAGAGGTATATCAGAGCTAAGTAGCCCATAAAGAGATGAAACTCATAAAACCTTGGATTCAAATATATTTTTACCATTGGAGATAACTGCTTATATTTCATAAACCCTGAGTACAGTTCACTGTTATTCCACTTTGGTTGGTAATGACCCTCTTCCCTCCACTTTGAACATCAACTGTGATGCTTATCTCTAATGCCCCATGATGCATGTTATAGTTGTCTTTTTGTCTCCAGGGCATTGATATTGTATTATCTAAATGAAATGTCTTCCTTATCATTTATCATAGTGCTTTGTACATAGTTGACTTTTAATAAATGTTTGTTGAGTGAGTGAATAAATGAATGAATGGCAAAAGTTTGATGTTTCTACCATTATGGTCTTGTTCCAGTGCTCTGAACATTAGTGCCACTGGCTCAGGAAAATTCCTAGTGAGAATGGCTCTCTTCCAAGACCGGAATTATACCTCCCCTTATGAAGGTTCCATTGCTGTATTATCCGTTGAATCCATGCTCTATGTGGGGGCCATGTTATATGAAGGGGATAACTCCCATTTCAGCCTCCTGATGAAGAATTGCTATGCCACACCCACTGAAGATCCAACTGACCCCATGAAGTATTTCATCATTAGGAACAGGTATTTGCCACTCAATGGTTACCCAAGGACAAAAGTAAATTTCAGTCACATGACTTGGGCCATCTGAGTCCTCCTAGAATGTTAACCCTACCACTGTCACCCTCACAGCTGCCCAAACTTATATGATTCAACCATCAGAGTAGAGGAGAATGGAGTGTCTGCAGAAGGTCGCTTTGCAGTTCAAATGTTTATGTTTGCTGGAAATCATGACCTTGTCTACCTGCACTGTGAGGTTTATCTCTGTGACAATGTCAGAGAACGATGTCGTCCAGTAAGTACATCTTGAAAACATTTGAATTCTTCTGTAGTTCCTGAAATCCGTATGCATTTATAAGCTGTACAAATCATACTATCTAAAACAGCTTAGGATAATCATTTTTCTGAGTGTTTTTCAGTCAGTTTCAGGCTGGGGAATTAAAAAAGAGAGATTACTGAGGAACAGAGAAGTTACCTTAACTCATTCCACTAAATCAAGGACATTGTTTGTGGGGAAGTACCAGTGTGGAGTAAAGGGGAAATGTGCATTTCATTCAACATTTATGGCAACTCATAAGAAGGGGGAAAATTTGGAAATGGGAGATGAGAATGAAAGCTGGGAGAAAGTTTGTTTACTTGAAGAGAATGGATGGGAAATGTAGGGAGGTAAAGGAGGTCATGTATTCTGGAGTGGATTGGGGGCATAGTCTGGAGGGTGTAAGACTCTAAATCTGATACAAAAAGATGGGGATCCAATTGAGGTCACTTTGGGGGCTGATAAAAATAACATTTCCAACAAAGATACCATGTGAAAGAGCATTCAGGGATATCTGATTCAGGACAAAGGAAAAGTAGAAAAGGGATACCTACAGTATTCTGAATGATGAAAGACATATGGAATGTACAATGGATTCCAAAGTTAGTGCTGCTGGGGGCAGGAGCATGTGTCACCTATAAATCTCCAGTTAGAAACTCATCTGTTGTGAATTTTACACTTTAACAGTCTTGCTCTGGAATTCAACACCGCAGTGAAGTTACTATTAACACAGCTCATGTTCTGAATTTGGGACCTATTGCCCGGAAAGGTAAAAAGAACTTAATGATGATGAAAGTGGGAGGTCATCAATAACATCCTTGGAGGAAAGATCCAATTATCTTTCTATTTGATTAATGGATTTGGTGACTAGCACATTATTGGTGACCTTGGAGAGAGCTCTTTCAGTGGTAAGGTGGAGGGGGTGGGGACCATATGGTAGGAGTTTGGGAAATGAGTAGGTGGGGAGGTGATGAGTCATTAAGAGAGGTAGGAGATCTGGGAGTAAACTCAAATGGAGATCAGGGTCAAAAGAAAGATAGAAGCAAACCTCAGCACATTATTGGATGGGGAGGAAGAAGAGAGGATGCAAGAAAGTGAAGGGTTGGTTGATGGAACACAACATGAAAAAGGGTAACTTTAAAGGGTGAAAGAAGTCAAGAAAAGGCAATAAGCATTTTGCATATTGAGGAGGTAGGGGTATATTGGGGGAGGATATAGTCCTATTAGCTTTACCTTAATATGCTTATTGGTTGCACTTAAGATTTTTTTTATTTAAAAATATATATTTTTAGGACTAACTTATTATACCACATTCCATACCTCTTAGTCTACTTTACTTGTTAATTAATCAACAGGCACTTATTAAGCCTTTCCTATGTGTCAGGGATTGTATTAAGCATCAAGGATATAATGACAAAAGTGAAACAGTCCCAGTCGTCAAGGACCTTATGGTACAGTTCGGGGGGGATCAATGTGACCAGATAGAGTTACATACAAAATATATACAAGGCAATTTTGTAATTTTTGAGGAGGGATAGTGATGAAGCTACTAGCAGTTCAGGCATTGTTGAGGAATAAATAAGGTTTCGTGTAGGAGGTAATGTCTGAGCTGAATGCTGAGGGATACTAAAGGTTCTAAGAGGCAGAGTTAAGGAGTGCATTGTGGGAATCACAGACAAAGGCAGAGATAGAAATGGAATATGATGTATAGGTGTGCATAGGCGGAAATGGAAATGACGTACTATGTACAAGTAACAGTAAGAAGTCTAGTTTGGTTAAGCCATGAAAGGGAGTGATGTGCTTATTACATAGTGAACTTTTCCATGGCTGGAAAAAAAACTAGCAAAGTAGTTTATATTTTCCTTGAAATAACTGGAAGTCACTGGAGTTTTTTGAACTGAGGGATGACTTGTTCAGATTTGCTTTTTAGATCCTTAGGAATCATGTATGAAGGAGAATGGACTGGAGAAGGGGAGAGATTTGAGGCAGCAAGGTCAATTAGGAAGCTATTATCATAGTCCATTTGCAAAATAGAGTCTGAACGAGGATAGGGTCTGAGAAGGGATACAAGGAATGTTATTGAGGTGGCAAGATCTGGCACCTGAATGCTAAATGGGGTGAGTGGGAATGGTCTTTCATTACTACATATCAGAGAGAACACTTGGGGGTAAGTAAAGGAAGGAAACAACAGGTAGATTCTCTGAGTAGGTTCTGCTTTGAAGCTTTGAGCTGTCCTGCCCTCCTACTGAGATCTAAATGTGATAAGCCATTCATTTCCCCATCATTCTTCATGTTGTTACTCATCAGAAGTAGGATGACTCAAGGACTGTGCGAGCTTGACTGATAGGACATTCACTTTTATGTTCATTAGTAGATTCCACATCTGTTCCTGTCATAAGTGGAGCCACCACTCCCTTAGGTAAGTTATTTCTTTTGCCTTCCTTCCTTCTGTTTCTCTCTCCCTCCCTCCCTCCCTTCCTCCTTCCTTCCTTCCTTTCTTCCTTCGTTCCTTCCTTCTTTATTGCCTTCCTTCCCTCCCTCCTTCCTTCTTTATTGCCTTCCCTCCTTCCTTCCTTCTCTCTTGCCTTCCCTCCTTCCCTTCTTTTCTTCCTTTCTTCCTTCCTTTTTTCCTTTTCATCACTCTCTTCTAGCAGCTACACAGATTTAATCAGTTCTCTTTCTAAATCCTTCCTTCTTTTATCTCTTTTGTTGTTTTTTTGCCCCAGATAATGAGCTACAATAAGGAAACCTGGAACCATCCCAACCATAAGTCATACAATTTGAATACAATAGAAATAATCATAGCAGTTAGGTGGCTCAGTGGATAGAACTCTGGTCCTAGAGTCAGGAAGATCTGAGTTCATTTGTGGCCTCAGAAACTTTAATGGCTATATGAACCTGAGCAAGTCACTTAACTTCTGTTTGCCTTCATCCACTGGATAAGGAAATGGCAAAACATTTTCATGACTTTGCCAAGGAAACCCCATGAACAGTACTGGCATGCTATGCCTTGAGGTAACAAAGAGTCAGACAGGACTGAATGTCTAAACACCAAAAAAATAATCACCAAATAGGTACATCAAGATGGCAACCTGCCAATACATCACGATTAACACAGAATGTATTTGAAACTACTTAGACGATATTATTCTATAAAACTACTGGTCAAACCTTGGAATGAATGACTGATTTTGGAATCTTCTCCTTGGAAATCTTTAAAGTCAGGAAAGCCTATTCAATAGTCTGGGCTATTGATATAGCCAAAAGTCAGAGGGACTGAGTAGACAAGGCATATGATATAGTAAAAAGAGCAGTGAAGTGAGGGAGAGGGGAGCTGGGCTTTACTCAGAACTCAGCTACTGGCTAACTGTGTGACACTGGAAAGTTCTTCTCCCCATTAGGGACTTTAGTTTCCTCACCTGGAAAGCTAGAGCATTGTACTGGATGATTTCTGGTTTCCCTCTAAGCCAGGGACTCTTCATCTTTTTATATTATGGATCCCCTATGGGCCCCTCCTTAGAAGAATGTTTTTAAATATACCAAATGAATTTCATAGGGATATAAAAGAAATCAATGGTAATGTAATAAAATCATTAAAGTAACGATGATGATGAAACCAATGCCATAGATCCTATGTTAAAAACCCTTGTTTTAGGTTCTCTCTCTCACTCTTTCTTGTGCGGGTGCTGAATCAATGCTATTATGTTATAGGCAGCATGGTTATATGAAGAAGACAGTAGAAGGGAAAGTGAAATCACAAAGAGAGGAGAAATTGGGTGTATATATATTATATATGTGTGTGGACATATATATGTATATATACGTATATACATGTATATACGCTACAAGGTACAGTGAGAAAAGCACTGGAATTAGGAGTCATGAGATACATTTTCTAGTCCTAGCTCTGCCCCTAACTAGCCACCTGGACTTGGATTAGTCCCTTAACTTCTTGAAGTCTCAGTTTCCTTGTTTGTATAATGAGGCTAATAATTTGAAGCCTGCCTACCTTCTATTGCTGGTATGCATGTGGAGATGGGGAAGAATCACATGACCACTACTTTCCCAATGTCAGCATCTCCTATTGAACTTATAGTCTTAGAGAGTTGCCTAGATCATTGAGAAGTTAAATGACTTGCCCATGGTCACACAGCTAGTATGTGTCACAGACAGGACTTGAACTAGGTCTTCCTGATCCTGAGATTAGCTTTCTATCCACTGTAGAATACTATGACCCACGTGAAGAAAGTGTACAACAGCAGATGTCCCTGTTGTTCAGTCATTTGAGTCTTCTGACCTCATTTGGGATTTTCTTAGCAGAGATACTAGAGTAGTTTGCATTTCCTTCTTCAGTTCATTTTACAGCAGAGAAAACTGAGGCAAACAGGGTTAAGTGACTTTCCCAGGATCACAGAGAATCTGAGACAGGATTTGAACTCAAGAAGATAAGTCTTCCTGACACCAAGCCCAACCCTATATCCATCGTACCACCTAGCTGCAACTTATTGTACAGCATTGCAAATTGCAAGGCATGTAAATATGAGATATACAAATATAGATAATGTGCATATAAGAGAGGGCCTTATGTAGTCCTCAGTGACTGCAGCCAGACTGGGTGAATACCTTGTTATGGCTTAAAGTCTATCCAGAAGATGTTTGTTCTCTTTTACCCCAGTGCAGTGAACAGTGGGAATCCAGCTTGGGTTTGATGACAGCCCTCACCATACTGTCAAAGCCTGAGATCAGAGGAGGCTGACTTAACATTTTCTCTTTTATGTTTCAGGGTTCCTAATGATCTGGCCAGGGCTGTTGCTGTCTGTCCTTGGGATTTTACTGTTCCATTGATCTAGCCAGGTATCATGTCCTCGGCTGTAGAAATGGTTCCCTCTTTATCAAACGAAGTTTGCACATCTTGGACATTAACTTTTAACTCTCCAAAGAACATAGAGAGAATATGCTTTAATAATAGTTAGGGAGAAGGGGCAAGTATCTAGTATCCCTTTTAAAAAAATTAACAGAAGAAGTCAGTGCCTTTATCTTAGTTCTCTTTCAGAGGAATTTCTTTCAACTAGGGACCTTATATATCTGTTTTGGTCTGTGCTTCACTCAGCAATATGGAAGAACCTTTAATCTTCCCGGCATGTTATGAAGAATCTCAGTGCTAGAGCAAGGCTTTATCTCAACCTGGTCCTGCATCAAGGATCCTCTTATATCAGCCCTTGACCCCACTGGAAGGGGAGGTGAGCTGACTTCTTTGAAGAGAGTTACTTGGCTATGGACACAAAGATCTAAGTGTGAACATAGGCTAGGTCCCTATGATGCATCCCCATCTACCTCACACTATGAAATTTGCTTAGCCTGAGGTGTTAAGTAATGATGGAGGCTAGAACTGAGGAAGCCAACGAATCACTCTCCCCAACCCCCTCCCTGCCACCCCCAATTTCTGATTCTGGGTAATACTATAGAGTAATAAGCATCTACCAAAGTGGTATCCAGCCTGATTCTAGGGAAAACTTTAATAAACATTCATCAAGCATATGACCCAGGTGACCTGGATGGGTAGTGTTCTTTGCTCTGAAATCTCCTAAAGAGGGAAAACAGAAGTAGAAGGTAGTAGCATTGGATTTGAAGTTACTAGATTGGACATTTCATTCTGTGAGACCTTGGGCAAATCACTTAATTTCTCCAATTTATTTATAAAATGAGGACATGAAACTAAATTATTATAAGGCCTATTCTTGTTCTAAATACTATGTTACATATGCAGCATGCTGATTGATCTACCGAGAACTTTCCTGGTACCAAGAAAAGTTGGCATAAACCGATGTGACACTCCTGGATATAAATCCCATTTCTCTGTTGGGAGAAGACATCTGGAAATAATTGTTCAAAAGCTGAGATCTCATGTGGGAGGTGGGGGTGGAGATGACTCACCACAATGTCACCTGCCACCATGTGGTTTGTAATAGCAACATTAAGAATACATACAGATAGATAGATAGATTGATAGATAGATAGATTGATAGATAGATATCACCAAGTGCTTTAATGGAAAGTCATTTGAATTCCAAAGTAACCTTATTAGGAATGTAATCCAAGTATAATAATATCTACTTTACAGATAAGGAAATTGAGGTTCAAGAGGACACACAGAGGGTGGTGGGACTGGAACAAGAACTCATTTTTGAAACTCCAAGTTCAAGGCTGTTCTGACCATACCGCACTGGTTTAAGGGAAGAATTGGCTGGAGTGGTGTCTTTTGTGATCTCGGGTCAAATGATTTCAAACCACCAGATGTCTTTCCTCTTTTCTTTATCTTCTCTATCCCCCTCTACTGTCTTTATGTCATCTTTCCATTGAAAAAGAAGAGATTCCCTGATAGGCTTCTAAGTGGTACAGTGGATATGACTTAAGATGTGGAATCAGGAAGATAGGAGTTCAAATCCTGCCTCAGACACTTAACTGGCTGTTTGACTTTTAGTAGTATATAACCTCGATTGTCTTGGTTTCCATATCTTAAAAAAAGATAGTAATACCATCTATATCCTGGGGGTGTGCTAGCTGTCATTTTTATATTTGATTTTCTCCTTCAAAGAAGGTGAGGGGATAAAAGCTTCCATAGCCAGCAATGGTACAACTTGAGGCATGCTATCTCTTCCTTTTTGCTTCAGTTTCCTTCTGGGTAAAATTTGGATAACATCTGCCTTGCCTACCTTACAACACCGTGATAATCAAATGAGAAAATTCGGCTTGGAAAAGTACAAAGCACTCTACAAATGCAATGTATTGTTATTATCATTAATTCTCTCCCAACAGAACTGTTGCAGGAGGCATCATCAGCTCCTCTTACAAAAGATGAGTGCCATAGCTGTGGCGTGATTTATAGAATGCCTCCTACCAATATAGTCATTACTACTATCTGAGATTTCTTCTTAATAAAGCCAATAATAATACGGATAGTTTGTAGTAATGATAAAAAGTACAGTGAATTTAGTACTTTTTATGCATTTTCACCATGAAGCATTGGATTTAGGGCAAGGAGAGGCTTTTAGAATCATCTAGTTTCATGCCCTCATTTCATATATAAGGAAACTGAGCCTCCAAAAGATTGAATGATTTGTCTAAGGTCACTTAGAGTGGTAATTCAAATCCAGTCATTTTGAATAGAACTCTACTACATCCTAGTTTCTCTGCCTTCTCTCTTAATTTTTTTTGCACTGGCATGTAGGAGGGATATTTTCTTTTAGATACGTTGTGATTTCAAAGCTAAAGCTTGAAGGGAATAGATGAAAAATTGACTTTCTTGTTCACAATAAAAGTGGATTCCTTCCTACTCCTCCATCAAAACTCACCCCCACCAATCTTGCCTGAACAAATTCCTGGCATCTTCAGGATGAGTCTAATGTGGTTTTATTTGCTCTCTCAATGCCACCTACTGGTTTGAGTTGGAAACATTCTCCTCTATACATGATAGACGTTTTTCCGCTTCTTAACACATTAAATTAACACAGGTTCATAACATGATAGAGCTAGAAAATGTACCTTATAGTACAACCCTATCATTCTTAAGGAGGGAAACACATTCAGAGAGCTGAATTCATTTACATAAGGTAACACAGATAGTGGTAGAGAATAACAGCTCACATTTATTTTGTATTTTATAATTTACAAAATGCTTTCCTTGTAATGATCCTTTGAGGTTGGAGGTTTAAATATTAGCATCTTCATTTTTCAGATGGAGAAAATGCAAATTGATTGATTTTCAGTTCAATGACTTTCATCCTTTTCTGAATCTCTGAGACACAAATCTTGGATTTTGGTGACTTTTAGTCCAAGATTTTTATTTTATTACCGAGGAAACTGAGGTTCAGAGATGTTAAGGGACTTGTATAAGGTCACATATCTAATAACTTTGTGAAGTGGGATTTGATACCCCAATTTGCCTTGCTTAATTCTCCTAAACAAGCAGGGTAAAAGGGAATTGTTTTCCTTGAAGGAGTAGGGTCAATCTGAGGATGAAGATCAGTCCAAAGAGTATCTATGTCAATCATAAAATCTGACACTAAAGACAACATATTTTAAGAATCTGATTCACTAAGGGTATACTATTATCTGCATTACCCAGATAAGATAATTGATACCCAAAGAAGGGAACTCATGTGACTCTGAATCTGATACCCTGTCTTTCAGTGCAGGGTTTTTCCCACTATGCAAGAGTTCAGGTGTAAAATGTTTCTCCTGCAGTGGAATTATTACTGGCAGACTTCCTCTTACAAAAGGTGAATGAATCCTATGGTCACAGCATGGATGCTAGCATGTCTTCCACCAATCATTTTCAGTATCCAGAAAAATATCCCTTTTGTATCATTCCTAGGGGTAAAGGATGATGCTTATGTATAAAAATGTTTCCCTTGAATTTCCAGTCATGTTTAGGTAAAGAGACCTTCAGATTGCCAGGAGCTGAGAAAGTCCCTTCTAACACAAACAATGATGATGATAATGGCAATGGCAATGAGAACAGCAACAATAATATAAGGGTAGGAAGTTCGGGATTTGCAGCCAGCAAGATATGGGCTCAAATCCTATCAAAGAAAGTTATTAGCTGTGTGATCCTGTGCAAGTCACTTAACTTTGCCAGGCCTCAGTTTCTTCAGCTTCAAAAGAAGAGGGCTGAACTAGATGGCTTCTGAAGTCTCTTTCAGTTCTAGATTTATGATTTTAAATTATGGTTCTGAAGCCTATCCCTAAAACAGTGCTTTTCTAGCACCAGGGAGAGCTCCTCTTTTGTAGGTAGCTGCAGTAGTAGGGGTTGGTTACATACTAAAACATATTAAAAGACTACTCCCTCCACCCTTTTAGTATTTCTCTGTGAGAAACAAGAACACACTTTCACAGATTCTAGGGGCTGGAAGGGACATTAAAGATCATGGAGTCCAATACCCTAATTTTAACAGGTGAGAGTCAAAGGACTGGGTGAAGATCATGCAGATACAAAATGATAGAGCTGTGTGGTTTTCTCACTAAATCCAGTACTCTTTCCACTATACAAAACTGGTCTGTTTTCCAGTCATTAAGCACTGGAATCCAGAGTACAAACGTAAAGGTCATAGTTATACTCTAAATAACTACACAGGATGTATCTCCAAAGGGGATTTATAATAATAGTACCTGCTCAAATTGATATAGTACTTAAAGGTTTACAAACTACTGTCCTCAAAACAGTACTGTGAGAAAGGAAACAAAATTTATTGACCTTTTATGTACATGATAAAGCTCAGGTTGAAATATACTCAGTGATTTGCCTCAGGTCAGACAGCTAATGAAAGGCAGAGAGAAGAGTCAAACCCATGTCCCCTAACTCTAGAGCCTGTGTTTTGTTTGTTTGCTTAATATCATAGCCTCCAACTATTTTGCCTTCCTGTGGGTGCTTTAGGAATTTTTCTACTGAACTAACTTGCATGGTTATTCCTTCCTCTCCCCCTTTAAGAAAAGTAATACCCAAGATTTCATCTTTAAAATAGTCTTTATAGCAATCATTTTAATTCATTTAGTGTTATCCTAGCTCAGACACAAATTACCTATTTTCCATCATGAAATTACTTAATCTTTCTTCACCTCACTTCCCTCCTCTGTAAAATAGCACCTGCCTCCCAGAGCTGTATTAGAGATGACATCTAAACCTAGTCTTCCTAATTCCATGGCACTCTGTCCACCGCACCTATGAGATCTTTCATTTTTCCTTCACAAAAATCCCATGAAGCAAGTAAAGCAGAGATTATATTTCTAATATTAAAAATGATGAAATTTGTTTCTGGCAGCATGGTATAATGGGGAGAGCACTGGAGAGTGAGCAAGTCACTTCACACAGTCCAGATTCTGGTACCGACTAACTGTACGCTTTTGGATAAATCAATTTACCCATCTCGAATTCAGTTTGTTCATCTATATGATGAAGAGTAGGGCTAGAATATTTCTTAGGTCCTTCCCAGCTCTAACTTCTAGGAGTCTGTGATTCTATAATGTGGATGGGCATATCCCATCCCTATAACTTAGATAATGGTAAAAACAGGACTAGTCCATGTCGCTTGCCACTCAGTTCCAGGTGCCCTTTGAATGAACTAAGGGGAAAGGGCTAACAAAGAAGCCTTCTTCCCTAGGATCCCCTCTTCCCCCGGAAGCTTATTATTAATTAGAATTTGTGATGACAAATTTTCATTAGTTGACTTGCAATACTAGCTTAGCACTGGCCTGGCAGTAGAGGGCGCTGTGGCAACATGCCCACACAAAACATGTAGCTCATGAAAAAAGCTCTTCTAGAATTCTTGCCCTAGTTGCTAATATGCAGTGCTGATTAGTTAATAATTAATTGATCTCTGTTCTGTTTAGTGACAGAAAACTATACAATTTAGGAAGAAAGGAGCAGTATAGATTCACACTTTCTGATGAAGGACTTGGTGACAATTAATATGTCGTGATAATAAAAACACCAAAATTCTCAAATCCAAAGAAATTTTCCCTTTCTTTTCTCAGATTTCCCTTCTTTCTACTCTCCCAGTTTTCTTTCCTGAAGTGTATTTCCAAATAAAAGTGACACAATTTAGGAAAAAATCTAAGTGTTTTCCCTCCTTCCCTTCCTTCCTTTTTTCTTTCTCTCCTTTCTTCCTGTTTTATTCATTACTGATTTCCCCTCTTTTTCTTCATTTTATTCTTCCTTCTCCTTTACTTTCTTGTCTTCTTTCTCTTCAACTTTCTCCTCTTTTCCTCCTCACTGTCCTCCTCCTCCTCCTCCTTTTTCTTCTTTTTCTTCTCCTCCTTCTTCTTCTCCTTCATCTTTTTCTTCTTCTCCTTCTCTTTCTCCTCCTACTCTTCCTCATCCTCTTCTTGTTTTCCTCTCTTCTTCCTCCTCCTCCTCCTCCTTCTCCACCTACCCTTTTCAAGTTTCATTAGGCCAAGCTTGAACTCCAGACTTAAAACTGCAATATATTACATGCTTGTAGACCATCTAAGAAAAGGAGACTTACTTAGCTATATCATAGTAAGGATACTAAAAATCAGCGGAAAGAATATTCATCAAGAAGATATTCTTCATTCAGTGGAGCATCGTTCTTCTATTGCTGATTTGTGGTGAGAACCCTGATGAAGGAAATGGAGTCCTTCGTGACTTGTCTGGTTTTTTCCTCAGGTAACCAAGAAAATAAGCCAAGGGTCTGAACATTACTCCCCTGGGCCACCTGAAAGACAGTTTCAGTAGATTTAAAAAAAAAACCAAAACAACCTTCTCTAACCTGCATGAGGTCTTATGACATTTCTTCCACCATAATGTTTATTCTCTTTCATCAAATTTCTTCTTCCTTGATGAAGGAAAAAAGGCAATCATCTTTACTCAAATGCCACAACAGCTACAGTGAAATATTTTGAAGCTCTTTTCTTCAATAATCAAAATCCAGAAGATTTTCAAAGTACAAAGCATATTTATCTGCTAGAGAGAAAATTTAAGTCAAGGCATGGTTGAGAATAGGTGGGCAGGAGAAAATGAGAACAAGGGAAGGAAGCAGGAGTGAAATGTTACAAAATGGCAAGGAATATTGTCCTTACTACTCACTACTTAGTGAGGCTTAGATTTTGGAGATGTTTTATGACTTAGGAATAACTGAAGGAAGGCTTCATAAACACTGCTGAGTCAGTTCCACCCAAATCATAGCTATTGACACAGGATATAATATTGTGATATACATTTATGCTTAGTAAAAGGATGAACTATGTTGAGAATAAAAAATGAGGGAAGATACCAGCTGCTGCTGTCAGAAGATGACAAAGTCAAAGTATCATCTATGGATGGAAGGTCACCTTGGTAGAGTTCTGGGCTCATAAGTTTCTTTCCCCAGGTGCTATAGTTATCTCTACTCAATTGCCTATCAACCAGGTTAACCTAATCTTGGCCAGTTATCTTACAAATCCATGCCTTTCATCATAAGGGAAATCAGATAAGAGAGTAGGGGTAACTAAATGAGTCCCATTTCCTCTATTGTAAATAATTGTAAAACACACATCCTAATGATGATGGTTCTTTTTTATAAAAGATTTCACTTACTAGCTTACCTTTAGCAAACTATCTAACTTATTTGGGTTTCAGTTACATTATAAATAAAGTGGAAATTATGTAATACCTTATATACTTCATCATGGCATAAGGCTGACCCTGTGTTCTCAAAGTATACCAATAGAGTACAACTTTCAGCAAATTCTACCATGTCAGAAAGGTTTTATAGTATGGTCCTAGCAACAGATCAAGTCTTCTTTCCAAGAACTGTCCTAAATAAGTATAGAGAGGTTCATCACTAGCAGGCCATTTGGTGATACATTCTTTGGCTATAGTGAGCCATATGACAAAGGAAAATACAAAATGGTCTTGGTTCTATGTGGCTCCCTTCCATTTCTGCAGTCATAGTGGAAGAAGTAGAAAGTAGCAGAGGCAAGGGGAGTAGATGCTGGGAATTGCAATTTTTAAAACATTTTTAACTTAATTCTTGATACCCTAATGTGAAGTCATTGACTAATGACTAAAAGACACATTAAATCATACCAATAGAATCATGCAGATGAAGAGACACTGAAAGATTTTGCGAACAGAAATGACATGAGAAAAGTTATTATGTTTTCAAAAGACTAATTTCATAGAGAGAGGCATCATGGACAGAGAACTGGCTTTAATATCAGGAAGAGCCTAGGTTCAAATCCAAACTCTGACAAGTAGTGGCTGTGTGACCTGGGACAAATTTCTCTATCCTTCTAGAGTGATCAGCTACATTAGCAGTGGGATTTTTCCTCAGTATAAAATGAAATTACAACTCTAAAAATGGGCAGATGGAACCTAAATGGTGGAAGAACTAAATTGAGTTGCCTGAGCTCTCCCCTAAACCCATCCAAATACCTTTAAAAAATGACTCTAAATAAATTCTAGAGTGGCAGAAACCACAAAAGGATGGAGTGAGGCAATTATCCAGCTCAAGTCAACTTAAAAGGTCAGCAGGAAAGGTCTGTCACACCTGGGGGAGAGATAAGTGCTAGTGCAGACCAGGCCCCAACGAACCAGAAGCAGGGCTCTGGGTGACTGAATCAGTAGCAGCAATGGTAGTTTCCAGACCTCTCAGCCCACAGATGGTAAGGAGATCAGATATGTATCAGAAGGAGATTTACAGGGATTCCTTTGTGGCACCAGGGGTGGGACTTTATTGAATGGCCTATACTTGGCTCACGGTCACAGACCTGGGTCTTAGTCCTAGTATGAGTAGGAACAGTAGAATAGCAGAAGTTATGGCCATAGGGGAACAATGACCCTGGTCATAGTTCCAGGGTAGAAAAGAATGCTTGTGGTGACTCACAAGCAGTGTACAGTACAGGAGAATAGTAAACACATTTCTCCCTAGATCATATCACCTTGGAAAAGCTAAAAACTTACAAGTCCCCAGAATTCCTTTTGAAAGTAACTATACAAAAAGCTAGAAGTTTGGAATAGTTCCCTCTTCACTTGGGAAGCAGGGCCCCACTTTAGCATAGAGTTAGTAGTCAAGAAATGGCCCAGGCAATAAGCAAAAAAACCAAAAAAATTCTCACTATAGAATGTTAGTGTGGTGACAAAGAACATCAAAACATTCACTCAGAAGAAGACAGCAAAGTCAAAACTCCTGCATTCAGAACCTGAAATAAAAACATAAATTGGTCTCATGCAATGGAAGAGCTCAAAAGAGATTTTAAAAATCAAGTAAAAGAGGTTGAGGAAAAATTGGGAAGAGAAATGAGAATGATACAAAAAAAAATAAAAAAAGAGTCAACATCTTGGCAAAGGAATCTCACCAAAAAAAAAACATACAGAAGAAAATAACACCTTAGAAAATAGAATAGGCCAAACGGTGAAAGAGGCACAAAAATCCAGTGAAGAGAAGAATGCCTTGAAAGCAGAGCTGACCAAATGGGAAAAGATATATAAAAATTTGCTGAAAAGAAGAACTTCATAAAGGGCAGCAATGGCAAAATAGAAAAGGAGGTACAAAAGTTCTTTGGAGAAAATAATTCCTTAAATGTTAGAATTGGTCAAGTAGAAATTAATGACTTTATGAGACATCAAAAAACATTCAGATAAAATCAAAAGAATAAAAAAATAGAAGAAAACAGGAAATATCTCATTGTAAAAGCAACTGCGTGGACAATAGACCCAGGAGAGATAATTTAACCATTATTGAACTACTTTAAAATCATGATAGAAAAAAGAACCTAGACGTTACCTTTCAAGAAATGATCAAGGAAAACTGCCCTGATATTCTAAAATCAGAGAATAAAATAGACATTGAAGGATTCCACGAATGACTTCCTGAGATCCCAAAATGAAAATTCCCTGGAATATTATTGCTAAATTCCTGATCTACAAGATCAAGGAGAAAATACTTCAAGTAGCCAAAAAATCCAAGTGTGGGGAAGCTGTGTCTTTGAGACAACATGTGGCCTTCTAGGTCCTTGGGTTTGGCCTTTTGACTGAGTTCAAGTTTTACAGAACAAATGCTTTTGTTACAGGGATTTATTCTCTGAAGTTTGGATTCAGTCAAAGGGTCACACTTGAAGATCTAGAGGGCCATATGTGGTTTTGAGGTTGCAGCACTCCCCACCCCTGTAAACATTCATATTCACTCATCTGCTCCCTCCTGTAAAAACACATTCATTTGATTATAGATAGGTAAGAAGGCTGGGTTGTGGGATTTTGCTTTATAGAAAAGTTCATCTAAGAACAAGGTTCTTCACTTTTTTTTTAATGGATAATGGACTTCTTGGCCAGTGTGGTGAAGCATGTGAGACATTTCTCGGAAGAATATTTTAAAAACATAAAATACATAGAATTACTAATTATGTTGTAATAAAGAGGTGATTTCCCTTCTGGATCCCCTGAAATCTGTCTATAGGTCCTATGTTGTGAAACCTTGATTCTATGGTATTGGCTTCATTTGTGCCTATTCTAATGGAACCCAAGCTAATGCTCTCAGAATTTCCCTAATCTAGTCCTTGGAATCAATCCCTTACAAAGTCCAACTTTTAAATTAACTCTATGTTCCTGAAAAGTGAACAGAGGTGATCTCACCGCAGGACATCTTTGCTACTTTCCTGTCATTATTAATTAACAAGAGAAGGTCCAGGAATGTCAACTGATGAAAAAAAGTATGTGTGTGTGTGTGTATACACACATATATACACATATGTGCATATATACATATATATACACACATATATAATTTTATTCTGAAATAAAAGTTTTCATCCTACTATCTCTATTTTCTTTACCTTATGGATAAAAAGGCACTATATCCATTGATACAATTTGTTCCTTCAAGGTATACTTAAATTCCAATGTGCAAATAGCAATGTGATAGAGCAGAGATAGGTTTTCAATATCTTTCCCTAGCACAGGGAGGTTAAGTTAATCCTCATTCCATCACAGCCCCTCCACTTAACCCTGTCTCTCTCACCAGACACATTCCCAAATTTATTCCTCTGCCATTTCCTCAACCTGCATTCCAAATGGATCATCTATCAATAGTTATATATCTTATCTATATTGGATTACAGTATTTTCTTTTGGCTTCTTATATACTAAAAATGCCAGGACTTTCTCTTTTCCTGACAAAAGAATTAGAATCTTGATTTGGGGATTAAGTTGTAACTTTACAGGGGTAAGGGAAGTGCGGATCATATACAGCCTGGAGGATGTGAGTTGTTGCACCAGACTCTATTAAAAAATTTGACCAACTATCCCTAACTCAAAACTGAAAGAATCCATCTCACTCAGTTCTTTTGGTCATGTCTATCTTGCCTGGAATTTAGTGAGGTCTCGGCATTGATTTCATGGTCACATCCCAACTGTAAAATCTTTATCTCAATGTATAAAACAGTAAGACACACTTCTTATTTCTATCTTTTTTCTGCCCTGGGGCACCAATCAAGGACAGCGCCATTGCAGTTTGGGAGGTCAAGTCCTCCTGTGAATGTCAATAAAACCAACAGTTTAACAAAAGCTGCTTTCTCAGAGAGGCTGCAGGTAAAAGGCTAAACACCTTTAAACCAATGAATGGAAGAGCCTGGGCTGAACCTGTTAGTATCCAGCCCATCTCTTCTCTTACAGATTCATATTACTTTAGCTTTACTCATTCCTAGGAAATTTTCAGAGTTCCAGAGTGCCTCTGTCATCAGCACTGTGGCTATTTTGTAAAATGAGAGGCGGACTCTTTATGTACCTTGAAATTAGTTAATGTCTTGAATCTTGCCCTACCAGTTCCATGAATATCAATTCTAACTGTATTAGTAGAGACTTCTCAGTGTTCTGACATTTTCCAAGGAAATTTTGCAGAATCTGATCTTTCATTTTCAGAGAACTGATTTTTATTGCTGTGCTTCTGAAGTGAAGCCATGACTAGGATAGGTGGCCAAGGTCTCTGTCTGAGGACTTTGCAATTTAAAGTGTGTTGATCTACTTGTATAATTAAGCAAAATAAAGAGAGATATTAACCATGTGTTAACATATGCCTCATTCTGCACCTATAATCCATCTCTCTTCTAAGACAAGGAAGGTATGTTTTACCATTGGTCCTCTGAGTTGATTGGTAACTGCATTTTTCCCAGTTCTGATATCTTTCAACTTTATTTTCTTTTAAGTTCTTGGATTACTTTTTGCTCATTTATTCATTCTTCTGACGTTGGAGTCAGAAGACTTGCATTCAAATAATTTCTTTTGAAGTCATTTCAATGTCCTAGACCTCAATTTCTTCATCTGTAAAATGAGGTAGTTATATTAGGATCCTGTGACAAGAGGAGGTTCTGCAATCTACTACCAAAAGGCTTATTTCAGATTTCCTTTGAACTCTGAACACTTTTAAGGATTTGTTTACATGTCATTAATTACTTGGGATGTTGTAGTGGTAAATAAATAAAAAAATTAAAGGGAGAGTTTTTGAAACTACTGGCAAGTGAAGATTAATTAGAAATAAAATAATAGTCAATGGTAAAATGGAATTTGATAGAGAGTCTTACATTTACTCAACTTTCTGAGATAAAGCTATTGTATAAATCAATATATCAACAAATATTTATTACTTGCCAACTGTGTGCAAATCACTGTGGTAGACTTGGGGATGCAAGTATAGTGAGTGAAACCATCCATACTGGAAAGAAGTTTGCCTATTAATGGGGAACGCAAAGAAATAAATTAATACACACAGTATAATACAAAATAAATACACACATATTTGTAAAGAAATTAAATACCAGGGAGAAGTTGGGGGAATCAGGAAAGGCTTCATGCGGTAATAATGTTTGAGTTATATCTTTTTAACATTTTATTTACTTATTTTACTTTTAATTTATGGAATAAAACAAGCATTTCCATAACAAACATAATAGGAAAAGATGATTGCACATGAAACTGTAAATCTATCTTGTACAACTTGCATTTTTTTTTAAAAATAAAACAAAATTATCAGATAAATTTCTGTTTTCTCTTTTTTTTTCTCCCCCCCCAATTGGCTACAATTAGATATAAATATGTACATACAGACACAGAGACAGACACACAAACACACACATGAAATCATTCTATACATACTTTCTATTTATCATCTCTTTCTCTGTGTCTTGAAGAGAGAGACTCTATAAGCCAGAAACAAGGAGGAGGCACAGGAGTTGATCTGGCAAAGGCATGGAGATGTGAGATGTTGCATCATGTGTGAGAAACAGAGACAATGTGAGCATAACTTGATCATAAAGAGCAGGAGAAAGAGTGAAAGGGAGGGGTTGGGAAGAAATTGAATTCCTAGAGGAAGGTGATTTGCAGTCCCTGTCACATGATCAGCAATAATATGTAGCTTTCTTCATTTTCATTTTACCCTGGTGCTTTTCCTCCTCACAGCTATACAAGAACTCCCAGAGCTGTGGCAAAAGACACTTTAGAGGTCAGGATGAAGCAGGTCTACCTCCTCTTTGTGGCCTGCACCCACTACTTTTTCACATTGGCATTTGCAGTCCAGAAGGGTGAGTGTTACCCAGTGTCTTGGATTTCTCTAGCTCAATATGACACTCTTGCAAGGTTGGTTAGAGTAGGAGGAAGAAATGGGTGTCAGGATAGTAGGGGCAGCAGAGTCCTGTTATAGATCATGGAAAACTGCTTACTCAAGTTTTCTTATGGACATCCAGCTAGTTTCCTGAGTGATCCTCAGATGCTGATTGAGAGCCATATGGCACAGTTATTTATTTAACTCCATGGATAGACTTTAAAGTGGCTCCTAAAAGTTCAGGAGGTAGGAGGCTTTACCCAGGGGTGGGGAATGCTCCAAAGGACCAGACAGGTAATTGCAGTCTTTGAATGATGTAACAAGAACAATGACTAGGGAGTCAGAAGACCTGTGTTCTTGAATCTGCCATTAACTTGGTGTGCAGTCTTCATTAAGTCCCTTCTTCTTTGGGGACCTCAGTACATTGATAGGATAATAAGAATGAATGAATTCTTAACATCTCTTTTGACTCTATAATTCTGATGATAATATTAAGCCTTAATTATTACTAATTTTCATGAATCTCTCCACAATTTTTCCATCATCCATTAGTTTACCTAACAGGGGTGGGAATCCTTTGGCTTTGAGGTCACATGTGGCCATCTAGGTCCTCAAATGAGACCCTTCGACTGAATCCAAACTTCACAGAACAAATCCCCTTAATAAAAGGATTTGTTCCTTTTGGACTCAGTGAAAAGGCCCCACCCAAGGACCTAGAAGGCCAGATGTGGCTTCATGATTTCAAATTTCAACATAGGACAAGTATATTCCTCTCACAAGACACTCTGGAATTCCTGACTCTGGGAACTGACATTTTCACTGGCTGTTCCCCATCCATGGAACTCTCTGCCTCCTCATATGTATCTCTTGCCCTCCTTGACCTCCTTCAAAGCCCAGCAAAAATCTCACCTTCTACAGGAAACTGTTCCTGCTCTTCCTTATTTCCAGTGTCTTTTTTCTGTGAAGTATTTCCAATTAATCCTGGATATAGCTTGTTTGTATATAGGTATTTGCATGAGATCTCCCCCATTAGACTGTAAAATTCTTTAAGAGTAGTGACTATCTTTTACCTTTCTTTGTATCTCATTGTTTAACACAGTTCCCAGAATAAGGTAGGTGATTAACAAATGTTTATTGAATGATTTTATTGACTCGCATATCTGGTGGCGTTTTTGATATTGCCCACTTGCACTCTCTTCTGAAATGTGGAGGCAATGGTATTAGACTGTCTCTAGACAAGTGCCAACTGGAGAGTCTGGGGTACACTGGAGAGATATTTGCCTACCTCAATGACAGGAAAAGCAGCTGGTTTTTGAGGGTAGATGAGAACAACGAGCTGTTGGTGGTGACCCCAACACATGTTGGAGCATGTGGAACAATTCTGGAGGTAGGCTTAGCTCAACACTAAGATTTTGGAAAGAGATCAGAAGAAGGCCAGAACTGATGTTTCCCATCTTCCCCAAAACAATAGTATTCTATTTTTAAAATTGGCAACAGCAATAACAACCACCTCCCACCTTCCCCTCCCCATTAAAAACAAACCTTAGATGACAGTCTAGGGTTTGCCAGATAATAATGTCACTTCTCTACCTTGGGGAAAGAGAAAATAACCCTTACCGTTGTCACTTCCTTCATGGGTGAGGTTTTTATGAGCTAGCCCACTTCTTGTCCACAGAGTGTTTCTAGGGAACATTCTAAAGTCTGACATCCAACTTTGGTTGGGTTACATTATCCTGCCCTAAGATGGTTGTTGTGTTCATTCTCCATGTTTGAAGAGGACTATGACATCAGAGAAATGATGACATGACTTGCACTTGACTTGGTTTTGAGTGAGGGAGGGCTGTGCAATTTCACCAGACTCACTTATCCTCCTGGGCCTTCTGGATCCAGTGACCAGATATTCATCAGAATGACTTTAGATGCTCAGGATGTAATGGGGGACTTTGTCCTTTTAGGATAAGACTTTTTCACGTTCTCACTTAAAGTAAGGTAATGCCCATTGAAGTGAATATGCTTCTTTAAAAAGTAGTCAGGGAGATGGTCCCTTTAACAGAAAAGAAAAAAAAGCTTAACATACCGTGGAATCTGCACAATTAATATTTTATCCATTAATTTCTTAAGTGTAGACAATGGACAAAACAGTAAATGAAGCCTTGATGGGTAGTGTTTGGGATTTCAGAGGTATAAATGCTCACATTCAAATTTAACAACAAGATTTCCAACTGGTTGAGCGGTCTCCAATACACCTCTAAACTGCTAACATTTCCGTAACACTTTAATGTTGGCAAAGTGTTTTACATATATGATGTCATTTAATAAAGACCTGACTGTAGTGGTGATCAAAAATGTGCACTTCTTGCCCCACATTTAGCCCTTGAGGACCCAGAGACCTTTAAGAAATTATGTGGAGCATACCTAGAATTTAATTCATTTCATCCCCACAAACAACACTGATGCCCTTCAAAGTTGAATTCCTGAGAGGGGACACTTCAGTGAAAAACAACAGGATAAGAATACACTCATGGAAAAATACAAACTATGGAGGGAATTACGAATGAACTACATGGTGCAGTGGATAGAGTGCCAGGCTTGCAGTCAAGATGATTCCTCTTCCTAATTAAAATCTGGCCTCAGACACTTACAAGCTGTGTGATCCCGGTCAAGTCACTTAATCTTGCCTCAGTTTCCTCATCTATCAAGTGAGTTGGAGAAGGAAATGGCAAACCTCTCTAGTATCTCTGCTACAAAAACTCCAAATGAAGAGGTGGAAATGATTGAACAGCAGAAGTCAGGAGACACAGGTTCTAGTTCTAGCTATGCCTTGGTTTCATTATTTATTAAATGAAGAATCAGATGATTTCGAGGGTGACCTCTAACTCTAAAATCCATCATCACCATCAAGTGATGATGAAAATGATGATGATAATAAAAATAGTAGTGATTCTAAGCTCTTTGAGGAACTATGATATCCTTTTACTGGTTGGAGTTTGTAATGCTCCCTCAAAGTACCAAATAGCATACATGTATTTAACAAAATTAAAATCAAGTACAATGAATTTTGTCTTAAACACTTCTTGAGAACTTTCTGTTGCCTCTTCAGATAAATGAATGGCTGTACATATACATACGTATATTGCATATACATATATGTTTAAACACACATATCCATGCATGCACATACGTGCATATGATGGTAGGAGTAGGGGTGAAGTGTTACTCTTTCAAGATAGAAATATAAGAGGTAATACATGCCAATTTGAAAGGGAGAATCCATTGTTATGATAATCAGTGAAATTACCTAAGGGACAGTGTTTGAGAAATGCTGAAGCTGTTTTATTTGTCTACAAATAACATGAAATATTTCTTTATCCCCCAAGAAAAATACAACTCATGCTATTTACAAAAACATTCTGACATTGGCAAACCAGCTAATCATCAGAGACAATGTTTTCAACGTTGACTTTCAGTGTGCCTATCCCCTGGATATGAAAGTCAGTCTTCAAACAGCCGCAAAGCCCATTGTCAGGGATGACACTGGAAGAGCTGCCTTGGTGAATGGTCCAATCTATCAGTACCTGCAATTGCAATTTAGGGCACAGAGCATATGTGTAGCATGGGTGGCACTCCCTGTATATCCTCATCTTCTCTAGTTACAAGAATATAATCACTGATTCACTCTCAAAAGAATGTGAATCAGGGCTTATTTGTGTTTATAACTGTCATGTCATTTTGTCCCACTTGTATATGGCAATCCATTTGCACCCATTTAAATACTCTGAAGTTATGAAATAGACCACAGTCAACAGCCATTTATTAAGTGCCCATTGTATTCCAGACACAGGACTAAGTGCTAGGGATAAAAAGGAAGGGAAAAACCACCACCTGCTCCTGAGGAGCTCATAGTCTAATGGGATGACAATGTGTAAGCAAGTATGTACAAATAAACTAAATAAAGGAAAAATAGAAAATAATCAACAGAAGGAAGGCACTAGAATTATGAGGAGTTGGAAAAGGTTTCCTTACAGAAGGTAGAATTTTAGCTGGGACTTGAAGGAAGCCAGGAAAGTCAGGAAGTAGAGATTAGGAAGGGACATGGGGGATAGCCAGTGAAAATGCTCAGAGCTCTGAGCTAAGAGTGTTTATGGAACAGCAAGGAGGTCAGTGCCATTGGATCATAGAACATGCGTGTGTAGAGTGTATGAGGTATAAGAATATTGGAAAGGTTTGTGGGTGTGGGGTATGGGAGGAAGGTAAGTCAAAGCTAAGTAGCCCATAAAGAGATGAAACTCATAAAACCTTGGATTCAAATATATTTTTTTCCATTAGAGAAAACTACTTATATTTCATAAACCCTGAGTACAGTTCATTGTTATTCCACTTTGGTTGGTAATGACCCCCTTCCCTCCACTTTGCACATCAATCTGATGCTTATTTCTAATGCCCCATGATGCATGCTATAGTTGTCTTTGTGACTCCAGAGTATTGATATTGTATTGTCTAAATGAAGTGTCTTCCTTATCATTTATCAAGTGCTTTGTACAGAGCTGTCTTTTAATAAATATTTGTTGAATGGATGAATGAGTGAGTGAGTGAATGAATGGCAAAAAGTGGATGTTTCTACGATTATGGTCTTGTTCCAGTGCCACTGACTCCAGAAAATTCCTGGTGAGACTGACTCTCTTCCAGGACCGGAATTACACCTCCCCTTACAAAGGTTCCATGGCTGTATTATCCGTTGAATCCATGCTCTATGTGGGGGCCATTTTATATCAAGGGAATACTTCCCAGTTCAACCTCCTGATAAATTGCTATGCCACACCCACTAAAAATTCAACTAACCTCATGAAGTATTTCATCATTGACAGCAGGCATTTGTCACTCGATAGTTACCCAAAGGCAAAAGTAAATTTCACCCATGGAACTTTGGCCATCTGAGTCCTCCTAGAATGATAACCCTACCACTGTCACCCTCACAGCTGCCCAAACTTACATGATTCAACCAACAGAGTGGAGTAGAATGGAGTGTCTACAGAAGGTCGCTTTTGCAGTTCAAATGTTTATGTTTGCTGGAAATCATGACCTGCACTGTGAAGTTTATCTCTGTGACAATGTCAGAGAACGATGTTGTCCAGCAAGTACATCTTGAATACATTTGAATTCTTCTGTAGTTCCCCTAATCAGTATACATTTATAACCTATAAAATCATACTGTCTAAAATAGCAGGATAATCATTTCTTTGGGTGTTTTTCACTCCAATTCAGGCTGGGAATTAAAAAAAAAAAAGAGATTACTGAGGAACAGAGAAGTTACCTGAACTCATTCCACTAAATCAAGGACATTGTCTGTGGGGAAGTACCAGTGTGGAGTAAAGGGGAAATGTACATTTCATTCAACCTTTATGGCAACTCAGAAGAGGAGGAAAAATTTGGAAATGGGAGATGAGAATCAAAGCTGGGAAAAAGTTTGTTTACTTGAAGAGAATAGATGGGAAATGTAGGGAGGTAAAGGAGGTCATGTATTCCGGAGTAGATTGGGGGCATAGTCTGGAGGGTGTAAGACTCTAAATCTGATACAAAAAGATGGGGATCCAATTGAGGTCACTTTGAGGACTGATAAAATAACATTTCCAACAAAAATACCATATGAACAGCATTCAGGGATATCTGGTTCAGGACAAAGGAAAAGTAGTAAAGGGAAACACAGTATTCTGAATGATGAAGGAACATATGGAATATATGACTGATTCCAAAGTTAGTGTTGCAGGGGGCAGGGGCATGTGTCACTTGTAAATCTCCAGTTAGAAACTCATCTGTTGTGAATTTTCCACTCTAACAGTCTTGCTCTGGAATTCAACACTGCAGTGAAGTTGCCATCAACACAGCTCATGTTCTGGATTTGGGACCTATTGCCCGGAGAGGTAAAAAGAACTTAATGATGATGAAAGTGGGAAGTCATCAATAACATCCTTGGAGGAAAGATCCAATTATCTTTCTATTTGGTTAATGGATTTGGTGATTAGGACATTATTGGTGACCTTGGAGAGAGCTCTTTCAGTGGTAAGGTGGAGGGGGTGGAGACCATATGGTAGGAGTTTGGGAAATGAGTAGGTGGTAAGGAAATAAGTCATTAAGAGAGATAGGAGAACTGGGATGAAACTCAAATGGAGATCAGGGTCAAAAAAATGCTAGAAGCAACGTCAGCACATTATTGGATGGGGAGGAAGAAGAGAGGATGCAAGAAAGTGAAGGGTTGGTTGATGGAACACAACATGAAAAAGGGTAACTTTAAAGGGTGAAAGAAGTCAAGAAAAGGCAATAAGCATTTTGCATATTGAGGAGGTAGGGGTAAATTGGGGAGGGGGAGAGACACAGTCCCATCAGCTTTACCTTAACATGCTTATTAGTTGAGCTTAAGATTTTTTTTTTCATTTAAAAAATATTTCTTAGGACTAACTTATCATTCTACAATTCTTGCCTCTTAGCCTCCTTTAGCTGTTAATCAATCAATGGACACTTAATAAGCCTCTCCTATGTGTCCGAGATTGTGTTAGGCACTGGGTTTACAATGACAAAAATGAAACAGTCCCTGCCCTCAAGGACATTACAGTTCAGTTGGGGGAGAGGGAACAATGTGCAAGTTACATACAAAATGTATACAAGGCAATTTTGGAATTTTTGAGGAGTGGTAGTGGTGAAGGTACTAGCAGTTCAGATAGGGTTGGGAAATAAAAAAGTCTGCATGTAGGAGGTAATGTCTGAGCTGAACACTGAAGGATACTAAGGATTCTAAGAGGCAGAGGTAAGGAGTGCATTGTGGGAATCACAGACAAAGGCAGAGATAAAACTGAAGTATGACAGATAGTTGTGCAAAGGCAGAGATGAAAAAAGATGTGTTATGTACAAGTAACATAAGAAGTCCAGTTTGGTTAAGCTGTGAAGGGGAGTGATGTGCTTATTACATAATGAATTTTTCCATGACTGCAAAAGTAAGTTGAGGATTTGCAAGTTTTTATATCTGGTCCTTGAAATAACAAGGAGCCACTGGAGTTTATTGAGCTGAGGGATGACTTGGTCAGACTTGCTTTTTAGTTCTTTAGGAAGGAGACTTTGTTGGCTGAATAGAGGAGAAAGGATTGGAGAAAGGGAGAGATTTGAGGCAGCAAGGTCAATTAGGAAGCTATTGCCATAACCCACATGGAAAATAATTAGGGTCTGAACTAGGATAGAGTGTAAGAAGGGAATGTTATTGAGGTGGCAGTATCTGGCAACTGAGTGCTACATGGGATGAGTAGGAATGGTCTTTCATTACTACATATCAGAAAGAACACTTGGGGGTAAGTAAAGGAAGGAAACAAGAGGCAGATTCTCTGAGTAGATTCTGCTTTAAATCTTTGAGCTGTCCTGCCCTCCTGTTGAGATCTAAATGTGATAAGCCATTCATTTCCCCACAATGCTTCATACTGTTACTCTTCAGAAGTAGGATGACTCAAGGGCTGCGGGAGCTTGACTGATAGGACATTTCACTTTTATGTTCATTAGTAGATGCCCCATCTGTTCCTGTCACAAATGGAGCCACCACTCCCTTAGGTAAGTTATTCCTTTTGCCTTCCCCCTTCTATTTCTCCCTCCCTCCCTCCCTCTCTTCCTTCCTCCCTCCCTTCCTTCCTTCCTTCCTTCCTTCCTTCCTTCCTTCCTTCCTTCCTTCCTTCCTTCCTTCCTCCCTCCCTTCCCTCCTCCCTCCCTCCCTCCCTCCTTCCCTCCCTCCCTTCCTTCCTTCTTTCCTTCCTTCCTTTGCAAAGCTCTCTTCTAGCAGCTACACAGATTTAATTGGTTTTCTATCTCTGACCTTCCCCCTTTTGTCTCTCTTGCTTGTTTTTTTTTTTTTTTGTGGCCTAGATAATGAGCTACAATATGGAAGCCTGGACCCACCCCAACCATAACTCATACAATGAGAATACAATAAAAAGCATCATAGCAGTTAGGTGACTCAGTGGATAGAACTCTTGGCCTGGAGTCAGGATGATCTGAGTTCATTTGTGGCCCCCAGACACTGTACTGGCTATGTGAACCTGGGCAAGTCACTTAACTTCTGTTTGCCTTAATCCACTGGATAAGGAAATGGAAAACATTCTCATATCTTTGCCAAGGAAACCCCATGAAGAGTATTGGCATGCTATGGTGCTTGGAGTCACAAAGAGTCAGAAAGGACTGAATGGGTGAACCAAAAAAAACCCACCAAACAGGTACATCAAGATGGCAACCTGCCAACTCATCATGCTTAACACAGAATACATTGGAAACAGCTTAGATGACACTATTCTATAAAAGTCATAGTCAAACCCTGGAATGGATGACTGATTTTGGAATCTTCTCCTTGGAGATCTTTAAAGTCAGAAAAGTCTTCTCAATAAACTGGGCTATTGGTATAGCCAAAAGACAGAGGGATTTTCTTAGTAGAGACACTAGAGTAGTTTGCCATTTCCTTCTCCAGTTTGTTTTACAGAGGAAAAGAACTGAGACAAAGTGATTTTTCCAAGATCATAGAGAATGTGAGGCAGGATTTGAACTCAAGAAGATGTCTTGCTGACACCAAGCTCAGCTCTATATCCGTTGTACCACCTAACTGTGCCATAATGTACAGTTTTGCAAATGACAAGGCATGTAGGTATGAGATATACAAATATAGATAATGTGCATATAAGAGAGGTCCTCATGTAGTCCTCAGTGCCTGCAGCCAGACTGGGTGAAGGCCTTCTTATGGCTTAAAGTCTATCCAGAAGATGTTTGTTCTCTTTTACCGCAGTACAGTGAACAGTGGGAATCCAGCTTGGGTTTGATGACAGCCCTCACTATACTGTCAAAGCCTGAGATCAGAGGAGGCTGACTTAACATTTTCTCTTGTATGTTTCAGGATTCCTAATGATCTGGCCAGGGTTGTTGCTGTCTGTCCTTGGGATTTTGCTGTTCCATTGATCTAGCCAGGTATCATGTCCTTGGCTGTAGGAATGGTTCCTTCTTCTATCAAATGAAGTTCACACATCTTGGACATTAACTTTTAACTCTCCAAAGAACACAGAGAGAATTTGATCTAGTAATAGCTAGGAAGTAGGGGCAAGTGTCTAGTATCTCTTTTAAAAAAAAAATAACAAAAGTAGTCAGTCCCTTTATTTTATTTCTGTTTCAAAGGAATTTCTTTCTACTAGGGACCTTATATATCTGTTTTGGTCTGTGCTTCACTCAGCAATATGGAAGAACCTTTAATCTTCCCGGCATGTTATGAAGAATCTCAGTGCTAGAGTAAGGCTTTATCTCAACCTGGTCCTGCATCTAGGAATGACTCAAGGATCCTCTTATATCAACCCTTGACCCCACTGGAAGGGGAGGTGAGCTGACTTCTTTGAAAAGAGTTACTTGGCTATGGACACAGAGATCTAAGTGTGAACATAGGCCAGGTCCTTATGATGCATCCCCATCTACCTCACACTATGAAATTTGCTTAGCCTGAGGTGTTAAGTAATGATGGAGGCTAGAACTGAGGAAGCCAATGAATCACTCTCCCCAAGCCCCTCCCTGCCACCCCCAATTTCTGATTCTGGGTAATACTATAGAGTAATAAGTAGTTACCAAAGTGGTATCCAGCCTGATTCTAGGGAAAACTTTAATAAACATTCATCAAGCATATGACCCAGGTGACCTGGATGGGTAATGTTCTTTGCTCTGAAACCTCCTAAAGAGGGAAAACAGAAGTAGAAGGTAGTAGCATTGGATCTGAAGTTACTAGATTGGACATTTCATTCTGTGAGACCTTGGGCAAATCACTTAATTTCTCCAATTTATTTATAAAATGAGGACATGGAACTAAATTATTATAAGGCCTATTCTTGCTCTAAATGCTATGTTATATATGCAGCATGCTGATTGATCTACCAAGAACTTTCCTGGTGCCAGGAAAAGTTGGCACAAACCAATGTGACACTCCTGGATATAAATCCCATTTCTCTGTTGGGAGAAGACATCTGGAAATAATTGTTCAAAAGCTGAGATCTCATGTGGGAGGTGGGGGTGGAGATGACTTACCACAACATCACCTCCTGCCACCACATGGTCTATATTAACAATATTAGGTATATACGTACATGCATGCATATATATATAACAAACTGCTTTAATGGAAACTCATTTGAATACCAAAGTAGTCTTATTAGATATGTAATCTAAGTATAATAATATTCACTTTACAGGTTAGAAAATTGAGGCTCAGGGCATCACACAGAGGGTGGTAGGACTGGAACAAGGACTTATTCTCAAAACTCCAAGTTCAAGGCTGTTCTGACCATACTGCACTGGTTTAAGGGAAGAATTGTCTGGAGTGGTGTCTGTTGTGATGCTTGTGTCTTGGGTCATATACTTTCAAACCACCAGATGTCTTTTCTCTTTTGTCTATCTCCATTCTTCTCTATCCCTCTTTATGCTCTTTATGTCACCTTTCCATTAAAAAAACAATTCCCTGATAGGCATCTAGATGATAAAGCAGTTATGACATAGGATGTGGAATCAGGAAGATATGAGTTCAAATCCTGCCTGAGACACAACTGACTGACATTTGGTGGTATATAACCTCATTTGTCTTGGTTTCCATATCTTAAAAAAAGATAATACCATCCATGTCCCAGGGTTGTGCTACCTATTTTTATTGAATTTGCTTTGTTTCTTCAAAGAAGATGAGGGGATAAAAGCTTCCATTGCCAGCGATGATACAACTTGAGGCATGCTATCTCTTCCTTTTTGCTTCAATTTCCTTCTGGGTAGAATTTGGATAACATCTGCCTTGCCTACCTTACAACACTGTGGTAATCAAATGAGAAAATTCATATGAAACGGCTTGGAAAAGTACAAAGCACTCTACAAATGCAATGTATTGTTATCGTTATTTCTCTCCCAATAGAGTTGTTGCAGGAGGCCGTCATCAGCTCTTCTTACAAAAGATTAGTGCCATAGCTGTGGCATGATTAATAGAATGCCTCCTACCAATGTTGTCACTATTATTATCAGAGGTTTCTTCTTAATAAAGCCAATAATAATACGGATAGTTTGTAGTAATGATAAAAAGTACAGTGAATTTAGTACTTTTTATGCATTTTCACCATGAAGCATTGAATTTAGAGCAAGGAGAGGCTTTTAGAATCATCTAGTTTCATGCCCTCATTTTATATATAAGGAAACTGAGCCTCCAAAAGATTGAATGATTTGTCTAAGGTCACTCAGAGTGATAATTCAAATCCAGTCATTTTGAATAGAACTCTACTACATCCTAGTTCCTCTGCCTTCTCTCTTAACTTTTTTGCACTGGCATGTAGAAGGGATTTTTTTTAAAGATATGTCATGATTTCCAAAGCTAAAGCTTGAAGGAAGTAGAAGAAAAATTGAATTTTTGGACACCAGGAAAGTGGGTTGCTTCCTTCTCTGCCATCAAAACTCACACATATCAATCTTGCCTGGACAAATTCCTGGCATCTTGAGGATAAGTCCAATGTGGTCTTATTTGCTCTCTCATTGCCACCTGGGAAACTAGGTGGTGCAGTGGATAGAGCACCAGTGCAGAAGTCAGAAGGACCTGAGTTCAAATTTCACCTCAGACACCTGGCACTCACTAGCTGTGTGACCTTGGGCAAGTCACTTAACCCCAATTGCCTCATCCTATGTCATCTCCAGTCATCCTGACAAATAGCTGGTCACTGGATTCAGATGACTCTGGAGGAGAAGTAAGGCTGGTGACCTGCATAGCCTTCCCTCACTCAAAAACAAAGTCAAGTGCAAGTCATGTCATTATTTCTCTCAGGGCATGGTCTTCTTTGGCAAGGAAGGACGAGCGCACAATGCCTCCTACTGGTTTGCATTGGAAATATTCTCCTCTAGACATGACAGACATGCTTCCATTTCTTAACATATTACATCAACACAGACTCATGATATTATACAGCTAGAAAAGGCACCCCATAATACAACCCTATCATTCTGAAGGAGGGAAACACATTCAGAGAGCTGAATTTATTTACATAAGATAACACAGATAGTGATAGAGAAGAACAGCTCATGTTTATTTTGTATTTTATAGTTTACAAAATGCTTTCCTTGTGATGATCCTTTGAGGTTGGAGGTTTAAATATTAGCATCTTCTTTTTTCAGATGGAGAAAATGCAGATGGAGTCTGTGATTCTATAACATGGATGGGCATATCCCATCCTTATGACTTAGATAATGGAAAAACAGGACTAGTCCATGTCTCTTGCCACTCAATTCCAGATGCCATTTGAATGAACTAAGGGGAAGGGGCTAACAAAGAAGCCTTCTTCCCTAGAATCCTCTCTTCCCCCAGAAACTTATTAAAGTTTGTGATGACTAATTTTCATTAGTTGACTTGCAGTACTAGCTTAGCACTGGCCTGGCAGTAGAGGGCGCTGTGGCAACATGCCCACACAAAACATGTAGCTAATGAAGAAAGGTCTTCTAGAATTCTTGTCCTAGGTGCTAATCTGTAGTACACTCCTCTGTTCTGTTCAGTGACAGAAAACTATACAATTTCCGAAGAAAGGAGTAGTATGGATTCCCACTTTCTGATGAACAATTTGGTGGGAATCAATATGTCAGGGTAATGAAAACACCAAAATTCTCAAATGAAAAGAAATTTTCCCTTTCTTTTCTCAGATTTCCCTTCCTTCTGCTCTCCCTATTTCCTTTCCTGAAGTGTATTTCCAAATAACAGAAAGTGACACAATTTAGGAAAAATCCTAAGTTTCTTCCCTCCTTCCCTTCCTTCGTTTTTTTCTCTCCTTTCTTCCTTTTATTCATTATGATTTCCCCTCTTTTTCTTCATTTATTCTTCCTTCTCCTCTACTTCCTTGTCTTCTTTCTCTTCATCTTTCTCCTCATCCTCCTCATGACCCTCTTGTTCTTCCTCCTCCTTGTTTCTTCTCCTTATTTATTCTTCCTCCCCATTTTCTTTTTTCTCTTCCTCCTCCTTCTTGTTGTTTCTTCTTTTTCTTTTTCTTCTTCTCCTTCCTCTCCTAGTCCTTCTTCTTCTCCTGCTCTCCTTCCCCCTTCTTCCCATTTTCTTCCTTATCTTCCTCTTCCTCCTCCTCCACCTCCCCCTTTCAATAGTTTTACTAGGCCAGGCTGGTACTCCAGGTTTTAAAGAGGAATGAAATTACATGCTTGTAGGCCATCTAACTAAAGGAGGCATACTTAGCCATATCATGGTAAAGACACTAAAATCAGTGGGTAGGATATTCATCAAGAAGATATTCTTCATTCAGTGGAACACCATTCTTCTATTCCTGATCTGTCATTAGAAGCCTGAGGAAGGAAACTGAAAATATTCCAATGCTCTGAACATTAGTCCCCTAAGCCAACTGAAAGACAGTTCTAGTAGACGTTTTAAAAAAATCCTACCCTAATCTGTTTGAGGTCTTATGATATTGCTTCCACCATAATGGCTATTCTCTTTCACCAAATTCCTTCTTCCTTGACAAAGGCAAAAAGGCAGTCATCTTTACTCAAATGCTGCAACTGATACAGTAAAATATTTTGAAGCCCTTTTTCTTCAATATCCGAAGTCCAGAAGATATCCAAAGTACAAAGAATATTTATCTGCTAGAGAGAATAGGTGGGCAGGGGAAAATGAGAACAGGGAAAGAAAACAGGAGTGAAATGTTACAAAATGAAAGAGATAATGTCCTTACTACTCACTGCTTAGTGAGGCTTAGACTTTGGAGATGTTTTATGACTTAGGAATAACTAAATGAAGGCTTCACAAACACTGGTGAGTCAGTTCCACCCAAATCATAACTATTGACACAGGACATAATATTATGATATATTTTCATGCTCAGTAAAAATATTATCCATGTTGAGAATAAAAAAAATAAAGGAAGGTACTCACCAGCTGCTGCTGTCAGAAGACGACAAAGTCAAAGTATTATCTATGGATGGGAGATCACCTGGGTGGAGTTCTGGGCTCATAAGTTTCTTTCCCCAGGTGCTATAGTTAGCTCTACTCAATTACATGTCAACCATGTTAAGCTAACCTTGGCCAGTCATCTTACAAATCCATGCCTTTGATCATAAGGGAAATCAGATAAGAGAATAGGGGTAACTAAATGAGTCCCATTTCCTCTATTGTAAATAAACCCATTAAAACACACATCTTACTGATATTGGTTCATTTTTATAAAAGATTTCACTTGCTAGTTTACCTTTAGCAAATTATATAACTTATATGGGTTTCACTTACCTTATATATAAACTGGAAATTATGTAATACATCATATACTTCATCATGGCATAAAGTTGACCCTAGAAAAATGGAAGCCAGCCTCTCAGTGACTGAATCAGTAGCAGCAGTCATAGTTTCCAGACCTCTCAGCTCACAGATGGTAAGGAGATCAGACTTGGATCAGAAGGAGGTTTGTAGGAGTTCCTTTGTGGCACCAGGGGCAGGACTCTATTGAATGAACTATACTTGGATCAGGATCACAGTCCTGGATCTTAATCCTAGTGTAAGTAAGAGCAGTAGAATAGCAGAGATTGTGGCCACAGGGGAACAATGATCCTGGTCACAGTTCCAGGGTTGAAAAGAATGCTTGTGGTGACTCACAGTGCATAGTACAGGAGAGTAGTAAACATATTTCTACCTAGATTGTATCATCTTGGAAGAGCTAAAAACTTACAGGTCCCCAGAATTACTTCTGAAAACAACTAGCTAAAAACCTGAAACTTGGAACAGTTCCCCCTGCACTTGCGAAGCAGAGTCCCACTTTAGCATAGAGTTAATAGTCAAGAAATGGGCTGGAAATAAGCAAAAACAGAAAAAAAATTCTCTCTATAGAAAGTTAGTATGGTGACAAGGAAAATCAAAACATATTCAGAAAACAACACAGTCAGAACTCCTGCATCTAAAACCTGAAAGAAAAATATGAATTGGTCTCCTGTGATGGAAGAGTTCAAAAGGGATTTTAATAATCAAGTAAAAGAGGTTGAAGAAAAATTGGGAAAAGAAATGAGAATGATACAAGAAAAAAGAGTGAACAACTTGGTAGAGGAAACATACAAAAATACAGAAGAAAATAACACCTTTGAAAACAGAATAGGTCAAATGGTGAAAGAGGCACAAAAATCCAATGAAGAAAAGAATGCCTTGAAAAGCAGAGCTGACCAAATGGGAAAAGATATATAAAAATTCACTGAAGAGAAGAATTCCAAAGGCAGAATTGGTGAAATAGAAAAGGTGGTACAAAAGCTCGTTAGAGAAAATAATTCCTTAAATGTTAGAATTGGGCAAGTGAAAATTAATGACTTTGTGAGACATCAAGAAACAATCAGATAAAATCAAGAGAATGAAAAAATAGAAGAAAACATGAAATATCTCATTGTAAAAACAACTTACCTGGAAAAAAGATCGAGGAGAGATATTTTTAAGATAATTTAAGATAATTTAAGATAAATTTTAAGGTAAGAATTTAAGAATTATTAGACTACTTGAAATCTGTGATCAAAAAAAGAAACTCCACATCATCTTTCAAGAAATTATCAAGGAAAACTGCCCTGATATTCTAAAATCAGGGGGCAAAATAGACATCAAAAGAATCTATGAATGACCTCCTGAAAGAGATCTCAAAATGAAAACTCCCTGGAATATTATTGCTAAATTTCAGATGTCCCAGATCAAGGAGAAAATACTTCAAGTAACCAAAAAGATAGGATAACAGAAGATTTAGCATATTCTACATTAAAGGATGAGAGGGCTTGGAATATGGTATTCTGGATGGCAAAGGAGCTAGGATTGTAGCCAAGAACCACCTACCCAGAAAAACTGAGTATAATCCTTGGTGTGTGTGTGGAGCGGGGGGTGGGGGAATGGATATTCAAGGAAATAAAAGACTTTCAAGAATTCCTAATGAAAAGATGAGATTTGAATAGAAAATTTGACTCTCTAATACAACATGCAAAAGAAGCATAAATAGTTAAACAGGAAAGAGAAATCATAAGAGATTCAATAAGGTTTAACTATTTATCTTCCTATATGGGAAATGATATCTATAATTCCTAAAAACTTCCTCATTATTAAGGCAGTTAGAAGGAGAGTACATAAACAGAAAGCAAAGATGTGAATTGAACATGATGGCATGATCATCTAAAAAAATAAAATAAGAGAAATAAAATAAGAGATGAGAAAGAAGAATACTCTGGGACAAGGGGAAAGGAAGAGATAGAATGGGATGAATGATCTGACATAAAAGAGGCCTCAAAGAGATTTTGCAATGGTGGAAAACAGGGGAAGATAGATTTCCATACCCAATTGAATGTGTATGTTATTCTCTCCTTAAGGCAAATTTGATGAGACTAAGGTTCATTCAATCCCTCTCACTTCCCTGCTCTTCTCCACTACAAAATCTTTTTCTTGCATCTTTTATGGGAGATAATTTATCCCATTCTACCTCTCCCTTTCTCCTTCTCTAAGTACATTCCTCTTTCACCCCTTAATTTTATTTTTTAGATATCCCTTCATATTCAACTCACTCTGTGCCCTTTGTAAATGAATACACCTGTATATAATGCACATATATGTATATATACATATACATACATATACATGTATATATATGTGTGTATACACATATACATATACATATATATGTATGTATGTATATATATATATATATATATATATATATATATATATATAAACAGGTGTAAGATGTGTTTAGAGAAGACATGTACCTTTGGTGTGATGGTTGCCTAGCCCTTTTCAGGGCTCTTTCCACCTTTGGTGCCCACCTGTTCCACCAAAGTCTCACCTGTGTCTCCAAGAAGCTGCAGCATGCTCAGCAGCCACACCGCAGTAACCCATTTCAGCAGACAGGTCAGACCAGGTTGTGGATAACCAAGGGGTCTCAAACCCATTGGTGAGTTAGGGGAGTGTCTACCCCAAGCATGTGAAGACTTCCTCTGGTGGAATGGGCAGATGAGAACAATTTGTTCCAAAGGCCATGAAGGCAGATGAAACAGGCAATGTGGAGTGCTTAGACCTTGGTTAGACACTGAAGATGCCAAGATCATCCACTGCATCCTGAGCCATTGCCAGTCATCTTGACTTTGTCCTGCCACTGGACTATGATGACTCCAGAGGAAAGAGTGAGGCTGATGACCTCATGCAACTCTGCCTCACTTAAATCCAATTTACACATGAATCAAAAGACATCACCCTTACCATTTTACTCTTATGCCTCAAAGTCTTGTGGCAACAGGCAAGAGATGAAGCAGCAGGTGTGGATACACTGGGAACTGTAGTCACAACTCTGCACACAGGTGACCCAGGCCATAGGATCATTTCTCAGTGGAAGTAGCAGTGAGACTCTGCAGCTCCCTGGGTGTCTGAGCAGCCTTTATAAGGATCACACTGCTTATTTCCTGATGTCAGAAAGGGGGCTAGAAAAGGTGCCCTAAACACTACCTGCTTACCCAACCCTGGCCTGACTAATGCAGCAGGTCATGGAATTCCATTATGTGGTCAAAATACAAAAAAATCATCTGCAAAAATGATTCCACTCATCACAGGCACATGGAACGTGTGCACACTAATAGACAACACAAAATTCAGTAGACCTGAAAGATGAACTACTCTTGTTGGGAGAGAACTCAACAAGTATCACATCCAAATAGCAGCCCTGAATGAAACAAGGTTGGCAAATGAAGGCCAGCTTACTGAAGTTGGAGCTAGATACACATTTTTCTGGACTGGGCATAGTGAAGGGGAGTACTATGAAGCTGGCGTGGGTTTTGCAATCAAAACTAGTCTAATCAGCAAGCTGGTATACTTGCCAAAGGACTGAATGACAGGCTCATGACAATGCAATTGCCACTCACAAGAAAATGCCATGCCACCATCACCAGTGTCTATGCTCCCACCATGAAAAACCCTGATGAAGTCAAAGAACAATTTTATGAAGACCTAGAGACCCTTTTATCAATGTGCCAAAAGAGGACAAACTTATAATTCCTGGTGACTTGAATGCTAGAGTAGGCTCAGACTACCAGACTTGGCCGGGAGTCCTAGGGAAGAATGGAATTGGTAACAGCAACAGCAATGGTTATTTGTTGCTGAAGACTTGTGTATCATGTGACCTCCTTAAGAACACTGTTTTCCATTTACCTAAACTAAATAAAACTTCATGGATGAACCTCACAGCAAACACTGGCATCTAATAGACTATGTGATTGTAAGGAGAAGAGAAAGACAAGAAGTGAGAGTGACAAAGCCAATGGGTGCTGCACAGTGCTGGACTGGTCACAGACTTCTGCTTTCCAAGCTAAATATTCACATTCAACAAAAGTGTCACTCCCAAGGCAAAATAACTACCAGAAGAATTAATGTCAACAAATTAGAGATCTTCTCTGAGTGTGAACAGTTTGTTGCTAACTTGGAAGGAATGTTGAGTCAACACATAGCTGACAAGAGTGAAGCAGAAAAGGAGTGGGCAGCTCTCAGATATTTGGTGTACAGCACTGCATTTGCTCATCTGGGTCAGAACACCCACAAACACCAAGACTGGTGTGATGAAAATGATGAGGAAATTCAGAAGCTGCTAAATGAAAAAAGAGAAGTTCCACAGGATTTACTAGCAGGATAGTTCATCCATCTCTAAGAAGACAGCATTTAATTCCATCAAAAGGAAAGTACAGGCAAAGCTTAGGGAGATGCTGGATTCCTGGCTCAGTAGAAGCCCGAAGAAATTCAGTTTTATGCTGCTAGTAACAATCCAAAGCACTTTTATGATTCCCTGAAAGCTATTTAAGGACCAAAAACCTGTGGTGCATCACAAATACTCAGTGCTGATGGAGCCACATTGATTAGTGATAAGGACATGATCCTAAAGAAATGAGTAAAACACTTCTTCAGGGTTCTCAACAGAACATCATCAATCAATGCTGAGGCCATTGACTGTTACTTCAGGTTGAAGTCAATCCCTCCTTACCTGAACTTTCAACTGAAAAAGAGATTTTGAGGACTATTAGGCTGCTTTCATGTGGCAGCACACCAGGTCCTGATTCTATTTCAGCTGAAATTTACAAGTAGGGCAACCATTGCCCATAAAAAAGCTGACTGAAATTTTCCACGTTGTATGGCAAGAGGAGGTTATCCCCCAGGAGTTAAAGGATGCTTCCATTGTCCATCTCTATAAAGGGAAAGGCACTGTGACAATAACAGGGGGGTCTCTCTCTTAGTTATTACTGGTAAAATTCATGCTAGAGTCCTCCTTAATAGGCTGATCCTTCACCTGGAAGATGGTCATCTACCTGAGAGCCAGTGTGCCGAGGAACAGTCAATATGGTGTTTGCTGCCTGACAACTCCAGGAGAAATGCCAGAAGCAGAACAGAGGTATGTACACAATGTTTCTACACAACAGGTCTTTGACACTGTTAGTCATGAGGGCTTATGGAAAATTACATTAAAATTTGGTTGCCTAGAAAAATTCATCCTCATTGCACATCAATTTCATGTTTGTCTGGGTTCTGGATAGTGGACAATGCTCTCGTTCCTTCCCAGTCACCAATGGAGTGAAACAGGGCTGTGTGCTTGCTCCTATGCTTTTTAGCAAGATATTTTGGCCATGTTGTCAAATTCTTTCAATGAGGATGAACATGGCTTCAGGATCAACTGCTGTACTGATGGTAAGTTCTTCAATTTGAAAGGGCTACAAGCCAAGACTAAAGTGGAGGGAGTGTCGGTGCATGATTTTCTGTTTGCAGGTGATTGTGCACTCAATGCAGCCTCTGAAGCTGAGATGCAACAAAGTATGGATCAATTCTCTGCTGCCTGTACTAATTTTGGCCTAATATTTAACACCTAGAAAGCACAGGTACTCCATCAGCCACCACCACACTATCCATATGTAGGACCATCGGTTACAAAAAATGGAGACGTTTTGAACGCTTGGATAAGTTCACTTACCTTACATATTGACAATGAGGCTGACAATGAGGCTGATGCATGCATTGCCAGATCTAGCTCAGTGTTTAAGAGGCTCCAAAGTAAAGTTTGGGAGAGAAGAGGTATTAGACTGACTACCAAACTGAAGGTCTACAGAGTCACTGTGCTGACCTTATGGTTGTATGCCTGTGAAACATGGACAGTCTATTGGTGCCATGCCAGGAAACAGCATTGCTTTCATTTGAAATGTCTTAGGAAGATTCTGAGGACCACCTGGCAGGATAAGGTACCAGACACTGAAGACCTTGCTCATAGTGAACTGCCAAGAATTCAAACTATGCTTCAGAGAGGGCAACTCTGATGGGCTGGCCACATTGTTTGAATACAAAATGTATGATTACCAAAAAAACTATTTTATGTAGAACTCACATGGAGCAGGCAATCACAAGGTGGTCAGAAGAAGTGATGCAAGGACACTCTCAAGGTCTCTCTCAAGACCTTTGTATTTGACTATGCAACATGGGAGGCACTGGCACAGGATTGCTCAGCATGACATGCCCATATCAGAAAGGGTGCTGTGCTCTATTAGCAAAGCAGAATTGAGACAGCACAAAGTTAACATAAGATGTACAAATTTGGAGTATCCACCCCAAGTATTCACATGAACTAACTGTGGTAGAACATCCTGAGCTTGTATTGCCCTGTTCAGTCACAGTCAGACACTTTGAAATATCACTTTATCATGGTCATGTCATTTTGATCCTCTTTGAGAACGAAGGACAACAACCATATGTATACTATACACACACATGGATGTGTGTGTGTGTGTGTGTGCGTGTTTATTCCCTCCAACTACCCTAATACTGAGAAAGGTCTCATGAGTTACAAACATAATCTTTACATGTTGGAATGTAAAGAATTCAACCTTATTTAGTTCCTTATGATATCTCTTTCCTGTTTACCTTTACATACTTCTCTTGATTCCTATATTTGAAAGTCAAATTTTCTATTCAGCTCTGGTCTTTTCATCAAGACTGCTTGAAAGTCCTCTTTTTCACTGAATATCCTTTTTTTCCCCTCAAGTATTATACTCAGTTTTGCTAAGTTTGTAGGTGATTCTTGGTTCCAATCCCACCTCCTTTGACCTCTGAAATATCATATTTCAAGCCCTCTGATCCCTTAATGTAGAAGCTACTAAATCTCGTGTTATCCTGATTGTGTTTCCACAATATTTGAATTGTTTCTTTCTGGATGCTTGCAATATTTTTTCTTTGACCTGGGAACCCTGGAATTTGGCTACAGGAGTCCTAGGAGTTTTCCTTTTGGGATCTCCTTCAGGAGGTGATGAATGAATTCTTTCAATATCTATTTTCCCCTCTGGTTCTAGAATATCAGGGCAATTTTCCTTGATAATTTCTTGAAAGATGATGTTTAAGTTCTTTTTTTCATCGTGGCTTTAAGGTAGTCCAAAACATTTTAAATTATCTCTCCTAAATTTATTTTCAAGTCAATTGTTTTTCCGATGAGATATTTCACATTGTCTTCTATTTTTCGTTCTCTTTGTTTTGTTTTATAATTTCTTGATTTCTCATACAACCATTATCTTCTATTTGCTCCATTCTAATTTTCAAGAAATTTTCATCAATGAGCTTTTGGATCTCTTTTTCCATTCGGCCACTGCTATTTTTTTGTAAGGCATTCATCTCCTCATTGGATTTTTGGGCCTCTTTTTTCATTTGGATTAGTCTATTTTTAAGGTGTTATTTCTTCACTATTTAGAGGGTCTCCCATAGCAAGCTATTGACCCATTTTTCATGATTTTCTTGCATCACTCTCATTTCTGTCCCAAATTTTTCTACTACTTCTCTTGATTTTCAAAACTGTTTTTGAGCTCTTCCATGACCTGCAACCATTTCATATATTTCTTGGAGGCTTTGGATGTAGAAGTTTTGACTTTGTTATCTTCTGAGTCTGTGTTTTGATCTTGTCACCAATGAAGATTCTATAGTCTGTTTCTTCCACCACTGTTTGCTCATTTTCCCAGCCAATTACTTAACCTTTTAACATTTTTTTAATTTTAATTTTTATTTATTTAACTTTTTACATTCATTTTCACAAAATTTTGGGTTCCAACTTTTTCTCCCCTTTTTATCCCCTCCCCCCACCCCAATACACCGAGCATTCTAATTTTCCCTATCTCCAATCTGCCCTCTCTTCTGTCATCCCTCCCTTCTCTTGTCCCCATCTTCTCTTTTCTCCTGTAGGGCCAGATGACTTTCTATTCCTCCTTAACTGTATGTCTTCTTTCCTAGTAGCAACAACAATACTAAACAGTTGTTCCGAAAACTTGAGTTCCAAATTTTCCCCATCCTTCCCTCCCCACCCATTCCCTTTGGGAAGGCAAGCAATTCAATATAGGCCCTATCTGTGTAGTTTTGCAAATGACTTCCATAATAGTCGTGTTGTGTAAGACTAACTGAATTACCCTCCATCCTATCTTGCCCCTCATTGTTTCTATTCTGTCTTTTGATCCTGTCCCTCCCCAAGAGTGTTGACTTCAAATTGCTCCCTCCTCCCATTGCCCTCCCTTCCATCATCCCCCCTCTTGTTTATCTCCTCCCCCACTTTCCTGTACTGTAAGATAGGTTTTCATACCAAAATGAGTGTGCATTTTATTCCTTCCTTTAGTCAAATGTGATGAGGGTAATCTTCTTGTTTTTTTTATTTTTTTTCTCACCTCTCCTCTTTTTCCCTACACTAAAAGGTATCCTGCTTGCCTCTTAAATGACATATAATTTACCCCATTCCATTTCACCCTCTTTCCTCCCCCTACATTTCTCTCTCACCATTTACCTTAATTTCTTTTAAGATATGGTCCCATCCTATTCAATTCACTCTGTGCTCTCTGTCTCTGTATGTGCGTGCATGTGTGTATGTGTGTGTGTGATCCCACCAACTACCCAGATACTGAAAAGTTTTAAGAGTTACAAATATTGTCTTTCCATGTAGGAATGTAAACAGTTCACTTTTGGTAAGTCCCTTCTGACTTCTCTTTGCTGTTTACTTTTTCATGCTTCTTCTCATTCTTGTGTTTGAAAGTCAAATTTTCTTTTCAGCTCTGGTCTTTTCATCAAGAATGCTTGAAAGTCCTCTGTTTCATTGAAAGACCATACTTTCCCCTGAAGTATTATACTCAGTTTTGCTGGGTAGGTGATTTTTGGTTTGAGTCCTAGTTCCTTTGACTTCTGGAATATCCTATTTCACACCCTTTGATCCCTTAATGTAGAAGCTGCTAGATCTTGAGTTATCCTGATTGTATTTCCACAGTACTGGAATTGTTTCTTTCTAACTGCTTGCAAGATTTTCTCCTTGAGCTGGGAGTTCTGGAATTTGGCCACAATGTTCCTAGGAGTTTCTCTTTTTGGATCTCTTTCAGGTGGTGATCTATGGATTCTTTCAATACTTATTTTGCCCTCTGGTTGTAGACTGTCAGGGCAGTTTTCCTTGATAATTTCATGGAAGATGATGTCTAGACTCTTTTTTTGATCATGGCTTTCAGGTAGTCCCATAATTTTTAAATTGTCTCTCCTGGATCTATTTTCCAGGTCAGTTGTTTTTCCCATGAGATATTTCACATTCTCTTCCATTTTTTCATTCTTTTGGTTTTGTTTGGTGATTTCTTGGTTTCTCAGAAAATCATTAGACTCCATCTGTTCCATTCTAATTTTGAGAGAACTATTCTCTCCAGTGAGCTTTTGCACCTCGTTTTCCATTTGGCTAATTCTGCTTTTGAAAGCATTCTTCTCCTCATTGGCTTTTTGAACCTCTTTTGCTAATTGAGTGAGCCTATTTTTCAAGGTGTTATTTTCTTCAGCATTTTTTTGGGTCTCCTTTACCAAGGTATTGACCCATTTTTCATACTTTTCTTGCATCTCTCTCATTTCTCTTCCCAGTTTTTCCTCCACCTGTCTAACTTGCTTTTCAAAATCCTTTTTGAGGTCTTCCAAGGCCTGAGCCCACCCGACAACACCCTGGGATGGCTGGGATACAGAGGCCCTGCCCTCCACATCTTTCCCTGATGGCAAGAATATTTCCTCATCATCAGATACGAAAGTCGGGATCATTTGCATCTGCTCAAAGAAGCTCTCTATAGTCTTATTTTTCTTCCCTTTTCTAGGCATTTTCCCAGCCAGTTACTTGACTTCTGAGATTCCTGTCCACCCCTGCCTAGATCCGCCCAGCTAGTGCTTGGAGTCTGAGATTCAAATGGGCTTTCCGCAGCAGGCATGGCTGCTATTCAATGTGAGCTTTAGTTCTGGTGCTGGGGTGGGGGCAGGGCTGTCTCCCAGGCTCAGCTCCTTCAGGTTGTTTATGCAGAGACTTTCAGTAATGAAGATTCTGCCTGCCTGCTGAGGGAGTCCTGGGGGCCGCCACTTCTGACTCTGCCTCCGCCACTTCCCGCCCCTGCCTCTGCCTCCATGGCTTCCTCCCGAGGTGGCCCGAGTCACGGAGACACCCCGCTCCCCTCTCAGCCAGCCCAGACGTGTCTCTCACTGACCTGCAGTGCCTGTGGGCAGAGGGACCTTCCCGGCCGCTGGAGCTTCCGTCCCTGAAGCCTGCTCGGATCAGCTTCTCTGGGCAGCGCTGGGGTGGGGCCCGCTTTCCGGGGTGCAACGGACCCTGGGGACTGCTCTCCAGGGCTCTCTGGAATGGAAATCTCTTCCACTGTGTTTCTGCACACCCTGCAGTGATCCAGAACTTGTGGGGAGCTCTTCTTACATTAAATGCATGGGCTGTTGGTTCGGAGCTAGTATACAGTGAGTCTTTCTACTCCACCATCTTGACTCTGCCCCGACCTTTTAACTTTTTGCTAAGGTAGAACTCTGCCTCCTGTGTAGAGGGTGTACTGTCCCAAGCTTCAGGGGTTTTGTGCAGTTGTTTTCAGAGATATTTCTAGGGACCTATAAATTTTCACTTCTTCTGAGATTGTATGCTCAAAGGAGAGGTGTTTACTCCTCTCCTGGTCTTTGCTCTTGTCTATAAGTGAACACAAGTACTTTTTTCTGCCTTGGAACTATGAGGAGGATTCCCTCTCCATTGCCTCCACAAGTTCAGCTATGCCATCACTCCTCCTTACCCTAGGATCACTATACAAGACCACAGGTATAGGAAATCCAGGTATAGGAAAAGCAAGAGAATCCTGCCTCAGCAGCAGCAAAACAACCCCTGCAATCTCTCTCTGATCAGCCACTGGATACCCCCACTGTCTGTGGTCTAAGAGCTGCTGCCATCACTGCCCTGGAGCTGGGGTCAGAATGTGCTCCTCTCTCACCCAGGTCTGACAGACCTTTCCTACTGACCTTCTAAGTTGTCTGGCATTTGTGGGTTGAGAAGTCTGGAAACCACCACAGTTTCCAGTGGTTCAGTCCCCTGAGTCCTGAACCAGGTTTGTTGGGTCCCTATCTGTGCTAGTGGCTAATGTGTGTCTGTACTCCTGTCCCAGTCCAGTGCAATAAACCTCTCCTCTCGACCTTCCAGATTGTCTTGGCCTCCAATCTGTTTCACTTTGTTATTTTGTGGGTTTTGCTGCTCTATAAAATTTTTAGAGTCATTTTTACAGGTATTTGGAAGGATTTGCAGGGGGAGCTCAAGCAATTCCCTGCTTTTATTCCACCACCTTGGCACTCCTCCTCCCCTATCTATTTAACTTCTAACCTGTAAAATGGGAATAATAATTTTGGTGCCACCTACCTTGAATTATTTTTGTCCAGAAAGTGTAAGATATCCAAGTCTTCATTTGTAAAAATAGGAGATATGTCTGTTATAGCCTCTTGTTTTGTTGTTTAAACATTTTTCAGTCATTTTTGACTCTTCATGACCTCTTTTTTGGTGTTTTCTTGACATAGGTACTGGAGTGGTTTGCCATGCCTTCTCCTGATCATTTTAAAGATGAGTAAACTGTGGCAAACAGGGTTAAGTGACTTGTCCAGGGATGTACTTCTAGTAAATATCTGAGGCCATATTTGAACTCAAGTGTTTCTAACCCCATGCCCAGTGCTCTAACTATTGCACCACCTTGCTCCCCTTTAAAAGGAAGCCACATTCAGGATTCAGGCAAATACTAGTGTGGGGCATACATGAATTATTTTCCTGTGTCTTTTGGAATCAGAGTAGTACAATAGAAAGATCTCTGTCTCTGGAGTACAAATTCTGTTTTTGACACTTTGTAACTTTAGGCAAGTTATTTAAACTCTTCAATCCTCAGTTTTCTCATCTGTAAAATGAAGGAGTTAAACTAGATAAGTCTCGCTATCCCTTCTAGGCTTAAGATCTCAGCACTGCTCTTATCGGCCCACTTTGTTCTTTTATGTGGCCATATTTTTTCTATTTCCAAAGAAATACTCTTTGATGAAATCAAGATGGTAAAATGCATATAGCAACCCAGCTGAACTCTTAGAATAATACCCTGAAACTACATTAAAAATGACTCCTCAAATCAAATTTTGGAATGGTAGAGCCAACAAAAAGTCAGAGTAAGACATTCTTCCGGCCCAAGACAATTTAGGAAGTCAGCAGGAAATATTCATGATACAGGAATGGGTGCCAATCCAGAAAGAACATGGTAGCATCATCAGTAATGGGATTTAGAGACAGCTGTGACAGTGGAAGCAGCAGATTTAGGATTTCTCAGCCCAGAAACAAAAGTGAGAGGGTTGAAAAGCTGGTCAGAAAGAGATTATAAAGGACCCTTTGCTGGCACTGGGTGCAGCTAGCACTGATTGGCAACTCAGTTGCCCATATACAGTTGGGGGTCTCTATTTCAGGGTAAAGATGAACCCTTGTGATTTGTCACAAGGGAGCAAGTGCCCTGGTTGCATTTCCAGGGCCAAGGCGAGTGCTAGCACTTGTGCTTGCAGGAGAGCAGGAGCCCATCCTGGGTAAAGACCATAGTATGGACCAGGAGTACAGTGACTATACCTCTCCTCAGATCATGCCACCTAGGAAGCACCAAAAACTTGCAGACCTCCAGAACTAGCTCTGAAAACAGCAGCATAAAAAAGACTAAAATTTGGAACAGTGCCTCCCATCCCTTAGGTGAGCAGAGTCTATAAATTTAAAAAGCAAGAAATGGGCTAGAAAAATGAGCAAACAATAATTTAAAAAATTACCATTAAAAGCTACTATAGTGCCAGGAAAAACCAAAACATAAACTCAGAAGAAAATAATAATGTGAAGACAGCTACAACCACAGTCTTAAAGAAAAATTGCTAATTGGACACAAACCCAACAAGAATTCCTGGAAGAGTAAAAGAAAGAGACAAGAATGGCAGAGGAAAACCTAGGAAAAGAAATTAGAATGATGTAAGAAAATTATGAAAAGAGAGGTTGGTTAAAGATGCACAAAAATACCAAAGAAGATAACACCTTAAAATTGGAATTGACCAAATAGAGAGAGAGAAAAAAAGATCACCAAAGGAAAAAACTCTTTAAAAAGCAGAATTGGTCAAATGAAAAATAGGTACAAAAGTTCAGTTAAGAAAACAATTTCTTAAAAATTAGAATTAGGCAAATGAAAGCTAAGGACTTTATGAGAAAATAATAAATAAAAAGAACAATACAACGTCAAAAGGACAAAAAAAGTAGAAGAAAATGTAAAATCTCTCTTTGGAAAGAAAAACAACTGACTCAGAAAATGGATTGAAAAGAGGTAATTTTAGAACTATTGGACTAACTGAAACCCATGATCAAAAATAAAAAGGTCCTAGACATCATTTTTCATGAAATTATCAGGGAAACTGCTCCTACCTCTTAGATGTAGAGGATAAAATAGAAAGTGAAAGACTCCATGGATTACCTCCTATAAGAGATCCCCAAATGAAAACTCCTAGAAATATTATAGCCAAAATCCATGAAAATATTGCAAGCAGCCAGAAACAAACAAATATAATGGAGTTGTAATCAGGATCACACAGGATTTACCAACTTCCACACATTAAAGAAGCAGAGGGTTTGAAATATGACATTCCAGAAGGTCAAGGAGCTTGGATTAAAAACAGAATAATCTACCCAGCAGAATTGAGAATAATACTTCAGGGAAAAAATAATATTTGATGAAATGGAAGACTTCCAGGCACTCCTGATGAAAAGACCAGAGTTAAATAGAAAACCTGACTTTCAAAGACAAAACTCAAGAGAAAGATAAAAATATAAACATAAGCGTCATAAGGGACTCAATGAAGTTAAACTATTTACATTCCTAAATGGAAAGGTGATACATGAAATTCCCAAGAATTTTACTATTATTAGGGAGAATATACAAAGGTGGTGGATGAGGATGTCATTTGAATATGATGGAATGATATCTAAAAAAAATTAATGACTGAGAAAGAGGGATGCACTGGGAAGGACTAATGGAGAGGTCAACTGGGGTAAATTATCTCACAAGAAAGAGCAAAAAAAGTTTTAATAGTGGAGCCAAAGATGGGCAGTGGTGGACAACTGTAGCACCAATGTGAAATTCACATCACCTACAGCAGTCATCAGTATCGTGGTACATTTCTCAACCGTGAAATACAAGACTCTCCACATGGAAGACAGAACCAAAACATTTATTCAGACACCAGAAAGCCAAATCCATCATAGTAACAAAAATCTATACACAGTAACAATGCAGAGGACAACACCATCCCCAAGTCTTCCCCCTGCTAGGCTTCTCACAAACCAGCACCATTACATAAATCACAAACAAGCTCTTTCACTCACGTGAGCCAGCTGCCTGCTTACCTGAATCCTTCCTAGCTCTGACTGCTCTCACGACTAACTTCCTCTCAGCTCTTCTTTAACTCCACCTCTTCCTGTTCCATCCATTCAGCAAATTCCTCCCACCACAAGCTCCATGTGATTCAGACTTCCATGTGACCCAGGCAGATCTCATGTGCCTTTTAATGAATGACAAAGATCTCCTCATCTAAATTACCATTACAACAACACATCAAAATTGGCTTAAAGAGGGAATAATATACACACAAATCTATCGTACCCTTCAGGGAAGTAGCAGGGAAAGTACACAAGAGATGAGGGGCTGATATAAGGGAGGTCAGATTGGAGGAGGTGGTGGTCAGAAGCAGAACACTTATGAGAAGAGACTGACTGAAATGAAACATAAACAAGAGAGAAAATAGGATGGAGGGAAATAAATAGCAATCATAAAAAATTTTAGAGTAAGTTTTCTCTGATAAAGGCTTCATTTCTCATATATATGTAAATGAGAACTGAGTCAAATTTATAAGATTACAGGTCATTCTTCAATTGCTAAATGATCAGAGAATATAAACAGGCAGTTTTCAGATGAAAAAATCAAAAGCTGTCCATAGTCACCACCTGAAAGAGATCCAAAAAGAGAAACTCCTAGGAATATTGTGGCCAGATTCCAGAATTCCCAGGTCAAGGAGAAAATATTGCAAGCAGCTAGAAAGAAACAATTCTAGTATTGTGGAAATACAATCAGGATAACACAAGATCTAGCAGCTTCTACATGAAGGGATCAAAGGGTGTGGAATAGGATATTTCAGAAGTCAAAGGAACTAGGACTAAAACCAAGAATCACCTACCAAGCAAAACTGAGCATAATACTTCAGGGGAAAATATGGTCTTTCAATGAAACAGAGGACTTTCAAGCATTCTTGATGAAAAGACCAGAGCTGAAAAGAAAATTTGACTTTCAAACACAAGAATGAGAAGAAGCATGAAAACGTAAGCAACAAAGAGAAGTCATGAGGGACTTACCAAAGTTGAACTGTTTACATTCCTACATGGAAAGACGATATTTGTAACTCTTGAAACTTTTCAGTATCTGGGTAGTTGGTGGGATTACACAGACACACACACACACATGCACATGCACACATGCACATGCACACATGTGCACATGCACAAACACACATACACACATGCACGCGCACACAGAGACAAAGAGCACAGAGTGAATTGAATAGGATGGGATCATATCTTAAAAAATGAAGCGGTGAGAGAGAAATGTATTGGGAGGAGAGAGGGAGAAATTAAATGGGGCAAATTATCTCTTATAGAAGAGGCAGGCAGGAGACTTTTTAGTGGAGGAAAAAAGAGGAGAGCTGAGAGAAAAACATGAAGTTTACTCTCATCACATTCGACTAAAGGAAGGAATAAAATGCACACTCATTTTGGTATGAAAACCTATCTTACAATATAGGAAAGTGGGGGAGAAGGAGATAAGCAGGGTGGGGGGGGGATGATGGAAGGGAGGGCAATGGGAGGAGGGAGCAATTTGAAGTCAACACTCTTGAGGAGGGACAGGATCAAAAGAGAGAATAGAAGCAATGGGGGGCAGGATAGGATGGAGGAAAATATAGTTAGTCTTACATAACATGACTATTATCAAAGTCATTTGCAAAACTGCACAGATATGGCCTATATTGAATTGCCTGCCTTCCCAAAGGGAATGGGTGGGGAGGGAGGGATGGGGAGAATTTGGAAGTCAAAGTTTTAGGAACAACTGTCGAGTATTGTTCTTGCTACTAGGAAATAAGAAATACAGGTAATGGGGAATAGAAAGTTATCTGGCCCTACAGGACAAAAGAGAAGATGGGGACAAGAAAAGGGAGGGATGATAGAAGAGAGGGCAGATTGGCGATAAGGAAATTAGAATGCTCGGTGTATTGGGGTGGAGGGAGGGGACAAATGGGTAGAAAATTTGGAACCCAAAATTTTGTGAAAATGAATGTAAAAAGTTTAATAAATTAAAAATAACAAACAAACAAACAAAAAACTGGTAAAGTTATGAACTGATTCAACCATTCTGGAGAACAGTTTGACCCAGCAATATCACTATTAGGTCTGTATTTCAAAGAGATCAAAGGAAAAAAAGGACAAAAGTATTCATAGCAGCTCTTTTCGTGGTATCAAAGAATTGGAAATTAAGGCGATGTGCACCAATTGAGGAATGACTGAAAAGGTTATGGTGTGATGAGGGGAGTGATTTTAGAAAAAAGGAATGGCAAGGCCTATATGCACTGACGCAAAGAGAAGTGAGAAGAACCAGGAAATCATTATGTGCACTAACAGCAAGGTTATAATAATGATCAACTGTGAAAGAGCTGGCTACTCTGATCAATATAATGATCCAATACAATTCCAAAGGACTCATGATGAAAACTACTATCTACCTCTAGAGAGAGAACTGATGAACTTCTGGGTGCAAATTGAAGTATAATTTTCTCAGACTTTTTGCTTTATTTTTACAATACGGCTAATATTGCATTATGGAATATGGAAATATGTTTTGCATGAATTCACATGTCTAATTGATATGATTCTGTTTGCCTTCTCAGTGGGTCAGGAAGGAGTAAGAGAAGGGGAAAGATTTTGGAATTCAGTTTAAAAAGAAAAGAATGTTAAAATTCAATAAGTAATAAATTTTGGGAAAAAGAAATATTCTTTTATTCTGATGTCCTCCATGCTCATTCATGTCTCTAACTCTGACTTGTTGTCTCTATGGTTTCCACTTTGATTTACAGCAGAAATCCAAGTTTTATCTCTCTCTTTATGATTTCAATCATTTGTTAATCACCCTTCCTCCCCCATGATCTTGAGGGAAGTCCTTCCCTGTGTGGGTCTAACTATTATAATCAGTTGTTAATTCTCTACCTCTCTGTCTCTCTTTCTCTCTCTCTGTCTCTCTCTCTCTGTCTCTCTTTCTCTCTGTCTCTGTCTCTCTGTCTCTCTCTCTCTCTGTCTCTCTCTCTCTCTCTCTCTCTCTCTCTCTCTCTCTTTTAGTTGTCAACTTTTAACTTACTGCTTGCTTATTGATCAGAGGTGATAGCCACAATCACCAAGAGGTTAGTTGGTTTGTCAGTAGTAAGAAGAGAAGAAGGTCAGTGACAAGTACATATGATATCTGTATAGCCCTTTATATATATATATATATATTATTTTGTTTGATTCTCACAGCAAGCCATTGAGGTGAATATTAAAGATATTGTTATCCCTATTTTGTAGATGAGGAAACTGAGAGTCAACGACACTTAGTGCCTCACCTATGATCACATAGCAAGCAAATAAGAGAAGCAGGTTTAGTGCTAGTTTCTTACAACTCAAAGCCCAACATATTTTTCACTAAACCTTAAAGACACAAGAGAAAAGGAACGATTGATGGATTGAGTTCCTGGAGAGGGCAGATGGGGACAATTCTTTAGCCTTCCCTAACAACCCATTATGGAGCTATCATCCATGAAATTATTTAATGCTTCTTGAGACTAATTCTATTTTTATCCAGTAATACATTCCACACATTTACTACCCAGTTGGGAAAGCAGTCTTTTTTGTTTGTCTTAAATCTTTATCTGCCTTCTTCAACTTCTTTTTGTCCCTTTCTAGTGTATTAGGGTAATTAGGGTAACCTTTGCTGAAGTACTAGGGCAACAAGTATAATTCTGGAAATAAACTCCGCATTACTGGCAATGAGAATGAGCAAGAACATTGTTTGAAATTATCCCCAAATCCTTTTGTTTAATGGCCTGAACCATGACATGATGTACCATGTAAACATAAGATCATAGATTTAAAACTATAAGAGGTCCTTCAAGTCATCTACTCCAACCCCCTCATTTTACTGACAAGGAAACTTAGGACCTGAAAGGTCAAATGACTTGTTCAAGGTCACATAATGACAAAAGGTTGGATGTCAGATTCAAACCCACTTTTTCAGACTCCACACTCCACCATACTACATTGGTGATAGCAAAAAAAGCATTTTCATTACCTCAGTAGATTAGAGATCTCATCAATGTAGGCAGTCCTTTTGAATAATGCTGATTGTAACACATGCAAACTTTTTTATTCTGTTTGATTTTTTTCTTTATTCAGTCATTTTTCAGTTGTACTTGATTTTTTGTGACCCCATTTAGGGTTTTCTTAGCAAAGATACTAGAGTGGTTTGCCATTTCCTTCTCCAGCTCATTTTACAGATGAGGAATCTGAGACAAATAGGGTAAAATGACTTGCCCAGGGTCACCTAGCCAGTAAGTATCTGAGGTCAGATTTGAACTCAGGAAGGTGAGTCTTATTGATTCCAGGTTCAGAGCACTATCCACTGCACTACTTGATGCCTCTATATCCTTTTTCCATATTCTGCCTTAAATTCTCCATAGCCATTTTGCAAAAGATCTTCCTCCCCTATGTTTTAACATTCTATGTGTACCAGTGCAGTATCTGAGCTACCATCTCTTTTCACCCTCATGACCTAAATCTTGGCCAGCACCCTTCCTTGGCCTACTTCTATATCTTATCACATATCCTTCAGATGATATCTTTTATGATAATTCGTACATAAAATATTTGCTGGTAATAAGCTATAGTCCACTTAGCCTCACCATGAATTTTAGGGGACTACAGACCATTAGATTTAGAAGACAGAACCTGAAAGAGCATCCAGACCAGCCCTTCTATTGTCTAGATAACAAAACTCACCTCCTTGTTGCTCTTTGGATTACCTGATTATTCAGAAACTGTGGTGTTTGATGATCTCAACTCCAAGGATAACAAGTCATTTTTTTACTAAGCTTTTGTGTAGGTTAATAACTGAAGTTGATACACAGACATAGCCCCATTACTTAAAAAAACAAATCTCTTCTTTTAACAAATGAGGAAAAAGGGAAAAGGGAAACTTCTTTCTCAAAGTCACTAGCTTATTAATGGCAAGGTCCAAACTAAGACCCCAATTTATGGAGAAGATAAAGTTTTGTGTCAGGGAAAAGAAAGGGATTGTAGAAAGTGCTACACGGTTTACCAAATTCAAACCAGCCAGTTTTTCCCTCCTTTTAAATTCTGGGCTCACCTCATTGTCCTATTAGATCTGTATATCTGTGCCATCTACTCTATTTATTTATATATGTATGTGTCTGCATGTATAGTTGTATCACACACACACACACACACACTGATGTACCAACTCAATGGGCTATCCATAAATTGAATATCATAGTCCAGACAATAACCATTCTTTATCCATTTAGTTTTTCCTATTTACATTGTTAGGTGAGTCTTTTGAATAAAAATATTTTCTGTATTTTCATAATGACAACTTATATTCATAACAACAATGTAGCACTTCAAGGATTTTTATAAAGCACATTCTTTATCACAACCTGGTGAAGAAGGTAAAGAGATAATGTATCTCTGGAGAATTGTTTGTAGGGTTTTAGAGATCTCTTCTGAGAGAGAATCTATGCTGCTTGTGGAGATACAGTGGATGGGGTACTGAGTCTGGAGTCAGGAAATTTGTAATTGTTGCTCAGTTCTTTCAATTATATCTGACCCTAAATGCTGGACCTGTAGTCAGAAAGACTTGAGTTCAAATCTGGCTTCAGACATTTTCTAGCTGGGTGACCTTGGACAAGATGCATAACCTCTGTTTGTCTCAGTTTTCTCAATTGTAAAATGGGGATAAAAATAGCACCTACTTTGCAAAGTTGTGAGGATTGAATGAGATAACATTTGTTTAAGTGTTTAGCATAGAGCCTGGCATATATTAAGTACTATATAAATGCTTATTTCCTTCTCTTCCCCTTCTCTCTATAGTTTGTCCTTCGCAATTCAGTGTAGACGAAATATCATGGAGGCTACATTTTAAGACCTGTATTCTATATTCAGTATAAGACTCAATGATAGCGAGAGTAATTTCCCAGCCCTTGGCAACATCTAGAAAGAGAGAGAGGTAGCACCTACAAAGTGGAAGTATTGTTTAAACTACATTGTGCTCTCTGTTCACAATACTACTCTGTATGAGCAGGCAACCTCAGTGGAACATAAGACAATTGTTCAAATAGAATGGGTGTGTCCATGTGGAAATGTTTTCCAGACCAATCACTAGCTTGTGCATTTGCCTGTCTCTTGTCTGAAATGAAGGCAATCCTGGGATATGGAAACGTGGCCCAGATCTCTGACAGTGGCAGCAAGAGGGTTAGTTTTTCCTAACTTTAACTCATATTGGTCATCTGATTATTGACTTTTTAGGATAGTCTTCTATCCTCAAACTAGGATCCTTCTGCATCCCTTCATAAATTATAATATTGGAATTTCTAAGTGCTTCTCCCTCTATTATCACCTTGTACCTACTCTGTATCTATCTTGTATATACCAATTTTGGGACATGTGGTTTTCTCTAACCACATGTTGAAGTGAGCTTCTGTAGAACAAGGATTGTTTTTGTTTTTCTTTATATGTCCAGTGTTTAACACAGTGCCTGGCACATAATAATAGGTGCTTAAAAATCCTCATTGATGGATTGAAATACTAGAAATGGAAGAGACAGAAGGCAAAAGAATTTCAAGAGAATAGCAAGGTGATCTAGTCTAGTCCCTTGCTTCTAGGTAAGGTGCTGTCTTCACCTTGTGCTGGTTAATATTTTAATTAATGACTCAGATAAAGGCATAGAATAAGAGTTGACAGATTATGGCTCAAGGACCCTACTTGGCCAAGCCACCTATTTTTTTGTCCATATCTAAGAATGGTTTTCACATTTTTAAATACAAAAATATATCTTTTAAATACAAAGTACAAACACTTGAAAATACAAAAATGTGAAAACCATTCTTAGCTTGCAGGCCAAGGAAAAAAAGGCAGCTGACCAGATTTAGCTCCCTGGACTGTAGTTTCCCAACCACTAGTGTAGATGCTATGCTTTTCAAATTTGCAAATGCCATAAAACTGGAAATTATAGTCAGTACACTGAAGACAGCATCAGGAACCAGAAAGATCTCAATAGGATGAAATATTGGGCTACATCTAAGAATATAAAATTGAGTAGGAATAAACATAAAGTATTAAAATTTGGACTAAAAAAATTCACAAATAAAAGATTAGGGAGATATGTCTAGATATCAGCTTTCCTGAAAAAGATAGTGAAGTTTCAGTGGACTGTAAACTCAGAGTTAATAATGTGTTAATAATGTTCCCTTCCCAACCCCCAAACAAGCTGTATTGTAGTTGGACTGAAGTAAGAAAGATCAGCTATTTGGGATTGATGAGATGGTAGCCCTACTATGCTTTCTCCCAGTCAGATTGCATCTGGTTTATTGGGTTCACATCTGGGTGTTACAGGGGAGGAAGGACATTGACAAACTGCAGAGTACCCAGAGGAGGGGTGAGTTCAACAGTGGAGACTTAGTATGGAGAGGACAGAAAATAGCATTTGGTGACAAGAGACTTGAGTTTAACTTTTCTTGTTCTATTAACCCTTTCAACAACAAAAAATACTATTGTTGTTGAGTCGTTTCAACCATGTCTGACTCTGTAACCCTATTTGGAGTTTTTCTGGAAAAGATACTGGAGTGGTTTGCCATTTCCTTCTGTAGTTCATTTTACAGATGAGGAAACTGAGGCAAATAGGGCTAAGTGACTTGCCCAGGGTCACTCATCTAATAAATATCTGAGGCCAGACTTGAACTCAGGTCCTCCTTACTTCAGGGCCAGCCCTGTATCCAACTGTGTCACCTAGTTGCCTACAATATACTAGGTGATGTTCTGCAATTATTTGCCGTTAAAGGCACCTTTAAAGAAACTTTAGCTTGAATCTCTTGAACAACTGTCTTCAACTCCTTGAAAACCACTGACCTAGATAAAACATTTAAGTGGTACCTCAGTTTCCTCATTTGTAAAATGGTATTGGAGGAAAATGGAAAAGGAAAGGGTGATAGTGGGAAATGGGAGCAATAGAAGAAATAGATATGGTAACAGATGTGGGAGGGACAAGGGGATTGGGGTGGATTTCTATGTGATGAAGACAGTAGGTGTTAATGATAGGAATGAGGTGAGAGGGGAAGGTAGAAAGAGGGTACAGTAGGTGATGTTTCATGGAATCATAGGTTTAGAGGTAGAAGGTAACTCAGAGGTCACATAGTCCAACATCCTCATTTTGCAGATGAATAAACCAAGCCCTGAGTGATTCAAGGACACACAGTGGCAAAATGGGAGAATAGGAGGCAAAGGGTGATGGGAGAGAAGAGAAGCAGAAAAGGAAAATGGAAGGAGTGATTAAGGAGGAGGTGAAATAGAAAAGAGGAGGAAGTGACTATAAGGAGGAAGATGGGGGGAGGGCTTTCAGAGAAGAGCTGATCTCTCAGAGCAGAGTGTAGGAGAGAGGTTGCCATGGCAACACAGAGAGTGAAATCAATGTTCAGCTTTGGATGGGGAAGTAAATGACTGCCACTCACCACTCCTTACCTCTTTCTCTATGGTGAGGGGGAAGGTCCTACTCCATCTCCTTTCCCTAGAGTGCCCAAGAGTAATTGGTGATGAGGGATTCCCTAGTGCAAAGGGTTCCTGAATATCAAACTCCCAAAGCACAGAACCCTAGAAATTCATTTGTAGAGATGGAAGGTACAGACTACCAGTGTCTGAAGTCAGTGCCCCAATGCCTACAGCCCATCTGACTTGGGCAAGTAATTTATCCTTCCTGATCCTCACATAAGCTTTTCTGTAAAATTACAGGGTTGGATTAGATGACCTTTGAGGTTTCTGATAGATCTAGATCAGTGGTGTCCCTGATAGGTTCTTCCCTATTTATTCAGGGAGTTTTATTGGCTCCTGGAACTCCTCTGAACCTCAAGCGGATCCATTCTATGGCTCTGTGGTTCCAGAGGCAAAGATCAGAGGAGGAGAATTCCCCTTAAACTTGAGCTCAAAACATTCATTTCAAAAGTACAAGGTTGTGCAAATCTTACCAGACAGCAATTTTTCTTAAAAAGATTCTGAAGTTTTAGTGGACTCTAAGTCAGTTAGTCAACAAGCCTTTATTAAGCACTTAAAACAAGTCAGGCACAGTGCTGAGGGCCAGGCACTTAGATGTGAAAAAGGTGAAAACAGCCCCTTGTCCCCAAGAGCTCAAAATCTAGTAGGGAAAAACCTGAATTCAACATTAAGACATTAATTTGATAGCACAGTCAAAAAAAATCTGAAGCAGACAGAATGGACTAAGAAGGGATATCTTGGACTAAGGAGGAAGGAAATAAGCATTTGGATAGCACCAACCAAGTGCCAAGAACTATGCAAGTATTAGCTCATTAAATCCTCACAATAACCCTGGAAGGTAGATGCCATTATCAAACTCATTTTGCCATTGGGGAAACTGAAGCACTTGGCTCTGGGAAAAAAAAGATCTAGGAGTTCCAAGTTGGAGCAGAAGAAAATTACTGCAAGTGAGGAGTTTAAGTTACTTAAGGTTAAGTGACTTGCCCAGGGTCACACAGTTAATAAGTGCCTGAAGATGAATTTGAATTTATGAAAATGACTCTTTCTGATTCCAAGCCCAGAGCTCTACCCACTAAGCCACTTAGCTGTCCTGTTACTGTCTAGGAAGGACTTTGATCATCTGGAAATGACCAGTGGAGGGAGATTTCAAGGTCTTCCTAGGCTCTGAGGTCAACTCCCTATTCACTTTGCCAAGCTATCTGCCTTTTTGCACATAGCAGCCACTTAATAAATATTTATTGAATTAAACTTGTGTGAATTAGCTAATCAGATCTGATGATCAATCAGATCTGATGATCATTATTCTTAGAGTGTGTGATACTGCCCTTGGGGAGGGGGAAACAGTCCTAGAGTGGGGACATTAGAAAGTGAGTTGAAAGAGTAAAGATCAAGGTTGCTGATTTCCCAATTGGCCCTAGGGTGGACCCTGTACTTGGCTCTGGGAAAGAAAGATCTAGAGATTCCAGGTTGGAACTGAAGAGAATTACTGCAAGTAAAGAAGCAAGCTACCCACCGTCACACCAGGGAGCTGCCTGAAAGGGAATGAAGTCCTCACTCCTGCCGATTCACAGAAACAAATTCTTATCTCCCTGCACCAGAGAGTCATGGGTCAAAACTGTGCCTATAATAATGTCTTATAATATCAGTTCTTCTAAGCTTGCACCTTAGGGGAGATCTGATTGCAGGATTCTCCACCTAGAGCCAGACCAGACCTCAAGGACCAACTAGTCTAACTCCTCCATTGTACAGTAGAGGAAAGTGGGGCTTAATGATTTTATTCAGTCTCATAGTGTCAGAATTTGAACTCAAGCCCTTTGACTTCAAAGCCAGTGTTTTCTCCCCCTTCTTTATATTTGCTAACCAGAGAAAAGAAAATGTTAGCTTGAAAATAAGACCCAAAAAATCAACTAAGATGAGAAGAGGGCTGTTTTTTTTTTCTGGTGGAAGAGGGGGTCATGACAGCACTGAAGGGTGTGCATGACATTTTATGAGGGATAATGAGTGAAGAGAATGAACCACATACATTTCACAAGTTGGCAAAAGATTTCCAGAAAGTAAAAGTTGCCAAAAGACAGACAGCAACTCCCAGGGCACACTGTCTAGAGCAGCCTGTGGGTTCTGAAGAGCCTGTGGGTGGGAGGCAGTCTTGTTAAGAAGGGGAAAATGTGTCTCTGCCACTGAAAAAAACATGACAAGATGTTTAACAAGCTCATGGATGCCAACTTTCTGCTGTCTTTTTAAAAATAATAAATAAAATAAGAGTAAGTTTTAGAGCCTTAGGTTTCTAAATGAAAAGTTTCTATTTAAGCAGGATAAAAATGACATTACTCACATGTCATGGGAGCCATGAAGTTAAAACAAACTGTTGGATTGTTCCCTGAAGCAATGTGTTGGACAGGTCTTCACCTTAAGCCCCTGGTTGGGGGCCTAAGTAAGAACAAATCATTGAGGTCAAGGTCAGGGGTGGGAATGATAAGGAAAGCAGTGAGATATAATAAAAAGATCAATGGACTTGGCATTTGCAAACTATTCTGGGGCTACTCCTAGTCTCTAGCTGTGGGACCTTGGGCAAGTCATTTCTAGGCTTTAGCTTCCTCAACTATAAGATGAGGTTTATATTAAAGTGCCTTGCAGCTCTTAACATTCTATGATGTGGATTATTGTTTATCACTTATTAATATTATGTGCTCAGAGACTGTTTATACCCACAATGTTGTCTTCAGTAACTCTCTAGAAATGCTGGAGATGACCAGGAATTTGGTTATGAATCCATTCAAAACATTCTTGCTTTGGGTCCCCACACCCCAGATGTGTTTTAGGCCCATCTAAGTTGTGTTTGGGAGTCCCTTGTGCAAATATCTTTGTCAAAAATCCAATATAAAATAAACCTTTCAGAACCTGGGAGACGAAGTCACACTGTTCTTTCCAACTTTCTATCTACCAAATGATCTAATAAATTTCTTTGTAAATTTCTTTGAGTTTTTGGTTTTGTTCTCACAAACAATGATTCTATGAGAAGAGATGAAAAGAACTCATTCAGGATGCAGGAGATTGATGAGGCCAAGTTGAAGGGAAGCAGGACCTGGAATACAAGAACCAGATGAGTCCTAACTGACTATCAGATCTATTTATTGCCTCACCTTCACTCATTCTCCAGAGTAGTCACTAAGTGTGGGCTGTGAATATACATGAATGCATATGCATGAATATGACCCTATGGTCCCAAGGGACCTTTACCTGAACCTGTAGTGGTTCAGGTACCTTTTCCAGAGTCCATTTTTTATTATATTGTTTCAGTTGTGTCTGATTCTTTATGACCCCATTTGGAGTTTTCTTGGCAAAGATACTGGAGTGGTTTGCCATTTCCTTCTCTAGCTTATTTTGTAGATGAGAAAACTGAGGTCAACAGGATTAAGTGACTTGCCCAGGGTTACACAGCTAGTAAGTGCCAGGCCACATTTGAACTCAGGTCCCCCTGACTCCAGAGCTGACCCATGATCTTTGGTAAATAACTGGAGACACGGCTATCTGATCATATTTTTTTCTCCAAAGATCGGTATGCTATTGTGGGGCCATTCAAAGGGAGACTAGACAAATTAGTAGAGCCTGCACCTTGGTGCTTTTAAGTAAAATTTGACTCATGGACTCTTATCCAAGGCAGAACCATCTGTGAACTAGTCAACCATGATAAGTATAGAAGTCCTTGTCCTCTGATAACTTATAGGATGCACTATTAGAGAATAATGAGTGTTAAATTGTGTGGTATGGACATTGAGTGCCATAGAAGTACAAAGAATAAAGAAAGCCATATGATTTGGAGTGGTCAGGAAAGATTTTGTAGACAATGTACCACTTTCAATGGGACTTAAAGACTAGGCAGTATTTGGATGAGACAAAAGGAGACAAAAATAAGCAAAAGCCTGGTGGCAGGAAAGAGCATAATGGGAATAGATGACTAGAGAGGAGAAATATTAAGTCATAGTGAGAAAGAAAACTAGACAAGCAGGATGAGGCCAGATAGTAGGGGGCTTTCAGTCAGCCAGGGTTTTTGTGAGGCAATGGGGAATCATTGTAGATTCTTGAACCTGGGAGGGAGAAAATGATGATAATGTTTTAGGAATGTTATCTCATAGTACTATGCAAAGACAAAAGCCAAAAAGCAGGGGGGACTAGAAGTTTCCACACTAATTCAGACATGGGAGCATAATCCATTCTCAGGTACCTTCAAAAGAGCGCACCATCCTAGTAACCTATTCTAACACTTTATATCTATGCATTAAGTTTACCATATCTGTTGAAATCTTGGGGGATAGAAAGTGGGTTATCGTTCATGTGACATAATGAGAAAAAGCATTTGATTTAGTGTGAAAGGACACGGGTTCAAATTCTAGCTCTGTTTCTTACTATCTATGTGACCTTGGACAAATCACTTGATCATTCTGAGATTCAGTTTCCTAACATGTAAAATAAAGACATTGGATTAGATAATTCCTAGGTTTCTTCTTGCCCTAAATCCTTTTATTCATTCCAGGTTCAGAGTGCTTGTACCATTTGTCAATTTACCCTAGAAAAATTGAGTAATTTTTCCATCTCTTCCTCTGGCTCCTAGGGACTAAGAATATGATTTCTATGGTGGAATTTCTGGTTCTATTATTACATGGCACCACAATAGGAATCAGGACACTTATTACATTATATGTATTAATCCCCACTGGATTACTACTTTGATGTGCAACCTTGGATTTGACCTCTCTATGCCTCAATTTTGTCATCTGTAAAACAAAAATAATATCTTTCTCAACAATTGCAAAGAATTTTTGTGAAAGTCAAATGGGATTATAGATGGAAAACTGCTTTAAAAAAACAAAAACAAAACAGAAGTACTACAAAAAATTACTAAACAAGGCCAAAATTCCACTCCTGTAAGAGAAAATAATTTTGAGGTCAGAAAATGGGCTGTATCCCAGTGCCTGGCATATAGTAGTTATTTAATGCATTGTAATACAATGTAAAAAAACAAAATCCAGGACGAGTCCTGCTTCTTCCTCATCCCAATTCCAGGTTTTAAGCAATTATAATTTGGAGTCCTCCCTGATCCATGATGAACTGTTGAAAAGGTAATCAGACACTGAGCCTGAGCCCTTAAAGTCCCATCCAGCAGGGTCACACACATGTACACACACACACACACACACATGCACACACACACACACACACACACACACACACACCTCTTGCTCGTGACTTTTTCTAAGAAAGAAAATCATTAGTTTCTGCCTTTCCACAGAAATTTCCCTTTAACTTGCTTCCAAGGCTTTGGCTAAGGAAGAAATGACCTTCAAGGATAGTCCTGGGAGATTCGTCCTCTCCCCTCCCCCAATAGATGAAGAAACGAATCACTGGCCTGTTCATGTAGCTCTACTGAGAGATCTTTTGTACCATAAAATCAGAGTTAGTTCAAGGATATAATTTTGTACTTTAAAAGTCAATCGCTCATGTTCCCTGCTGAACAATACCTATTTGAAAGGACCAGTCTGAGACTGGAGGTTCAATAAGCTTTCGGTAAATATTCTTTCTGATGTGCAGCCACCTTCCTGTGAAGGGATATAACATGGACAGGCCTGCGGAAGAATGGGCAGATTGAGGAAGAGATAATTTTATACAGTAAAGGTTCCTGGAAGTGGGGGTGGGGAAAGATACTTTTGAATCCTTTTCTTTCTTGGTAAGGATTTTAGATAAAGAATACCCTTCTTCCAGACAGTAGATTTAGAGAGGAAAAGGAGTTTTTCTCCTTAATTCTAGTGTCTTCTCTCTGTTGATTGTATTCTTTTTATCCTGTATATAGCTATACTTAACAGCTGTTTTTCTGGCTATGTAAATATAAAAGCAAAGGGAGTTGAGGCCTTTTGTTGGGGCTTAGGCTATTTTTCTCCAACTACTGATCTATGTAAGGTAGCTAGGTGGCACAGTGTATCTGGTCCTGAAGTCAGGAAGACTCATCTTCCTGAGATCTTATCTGGCCTCAGACACTTCCTAGCTGTGTGACCCTGGGCAAGTGTAATAGTAAGCACCCCAACGTACACAGGAGGGGCCTGCTATTACAGGTTCTTTCATTTGTTTCTCTAAAAGGAAAGGCAACTTTTGAGAGGTTAACAATCACTTTAATCAAGCACATGTATCATTCCTTTAATGAAATACATATATCATTTGGTTAGTTCAGAGGAAAAAGTTAGCACCCTGAACTTCAGAGAACATACGGAGAAATAAAAAATCAACAGACATGGCTTCCTCTGCCTCACCATAATCGATACATGCATCAAAAATCAACAGACAGGTTCAACTGTCTGACCATAGTTACCAGAGAGGGAAGCACCAACATTTGTTTTCCAAGGCCAGGGTCTGCTTAGTGGTTTCCCAGAGTCCCATCTGGCATACAAACCTTCTTCTAAAACCTAAGTCCCAAAATAAAACTGCATCTAAGAGTCTTTATACACTTTTATAGCCAGAGGGCATCACATCCCTAGAAAACCAGTGCCTCATTAACAAAAAGTGTGTATCTTCCTACAAAATCTTTGCAGGCCCAATAATGGGTAAGAAAGATCCTCCTTAAGCACATTATTCAGAGGCATTATACTTCTCGGTTATACTAAAACAAAAATACCCAAAGATCCTACTTTGCTTAGCCTCGCAGCAAGTTACTACCCTGTTTGCCTAGGTTTTCTTATCTGTAAAATGAGCTGGAGAAGTAAACAGCAACTCATTCCAGTATCTTTGTCAAGAAAACCCCAAATGGGATTCACAAAGTGTCAGACACAACTGAGCAACATCAACTCACCTATGTCTCACCAATCACAGACTTGTAGAATGACTAGGTTAGAAGGGACCTTAGACATCCTCTAATTCTACTGTCTTCTTTTACAAGTGAGAAAATCAAGACCCAGAGGACTGACATGACTTGTCCAAAGTCACATTGCTAGTTCTTGGCAGAACTGAGACAAGGTCTCAGGTGTCCTGAATCTCAGGGGAGTACCCTTTCCATTTCATTAATAAGCCCCCTTACAGAGTCTCATGTTTCCAATTCATCAGAACTTACTTAATAAAAGATTTAAATTTCCTTAGTAGCCGAATTGCTCACTTAACCCCCATTTCTGTGGATCTTCATGTGGACATAATTGGAAAAAATGACAGACATATAGATAGATTCATTATAGGTTGTTTTCATCTTGTTCAGTAGGTAATCGAGTTATCATTAAATCATGAATGTATTCATCCAACTTAATTTTATACTAAATTTGTAAGTTTTCTGAAGACACGAAGAATTTTAACCCAAATGTAAATATTCTGCACTATATAAAGCACAAAATTTTAAAATGCATACATCAATGATCTAAATAAATCTAGTATCTAATTTTATGCTCAAGAAAACTCAGCATGAAAATGAAAGACTAGTTATTTTGCTGATACAGAAACTTGAGGCATTTGATAAGCCCAAGGATAAATCACTTATTAAGGGGAAAAACTGAACCAGTATCATGGCTTCTTGATTTTTAATACAAAGAACTGTCAAATCTAGTCAAAGTCATCTCTAACATAATGCTATGCACCTAGTCCAGCTCTTTGGTTGTTGGTTGCTTCAAAAATTGATGTAGAATTTCTCCCAGTCTTCCTCTCAAATTGTGAAATTATGAACTAGCTATTGGATCCATCCCCAAGGTGTGCACAGGTATAAAGGTGCTCAATCAATGCATATAATCACAGCACAATGATAAGTCCATGATAAGAGGTACTAGAGAATAAAGAATAATTAAGTATTTGAAAAATTTAGTATTTGAAAAATATGAATTTTTACAAAAGAAACTAAGGGTTATTGTTCTGTTTACAGCTAAATATCTTTAAATTCAGGTCTCTCCTATGTTTAAAATATGGTTTAACTTAGCCAGTTGGTCAAAAAGCATTTATTAAGTGCTTACTATGTGCAGAAACTATGACAAGACCTGGGGATGCAAAGAAAAGCAAAAAAAAAAAAACATGGTAGCTTCTCAAGAAACCTATATTCTAAAGTTTGATTTACAAAAAATTTTCAAGAAAACTTGGCTATGCCAAAGATCTGAGATCTTCTCCAAATCTTCTAAATGTCAGCCTTTCTGTGACTTCATTTTAAGGAGTTAACCTGAAGCTCATAGAGGTTCATTCTCTATCTTCTATGTCATGTTGCTATTCAAGGAAAACATAAATCACAAAACTATAGCGGTCATGAGCCAAAACAACTCATATTGAAAAGATGTGAGCCATTCCAAGAGAGTGCAGTTTCTTCTTCTCCTGTGTACAGGACTGAAGAAAGTCAGATGCGCATGCCTGATAGAGAGAAGGCAGAATTTTATTAGCAAAGTGGCTGCAAGGAATGTGTAATCAGCTGGGCATAGCCTCCATGCTGTTGGGGGTTCCAAGGCCAAGAAGGAAGCTGTGGCAACTTGCACTGACGCAGCTACAAAATGGCGCAAAGATATGGGGAGGCAGACCAAGAGATTATATGAGTGATGACAAGAGTGTGATGGCTGATTATAGACAAGGAGGTATGCAGAATCCACTAACCATGAGCTAGTCTTAGAACCTGAAATTCAGTCAACAAGGCATTGTTGTTCGGTCTTTTCAGTCATGTCTGACTCTTCTTTTTTTTTAATATACTCATTTCATTTATTTTTAATGTTCTACAGTCACTACCATAGAACTTAGATTTTTTCCCCCTAGCTACCTCCCACCACCTCCCTCCCTCCCCAAGACGACATACAATTCTATATAGGACCTACACGTACGTTCCTATTGAATACATTTTCACTACAGTCATGCTGTGTAGAAGAGTTAAAATAAATGGGAGAAATCATATAACAAACCAAAACATAATACACACACACACACAAAATGATCTGCTACATTCTGCAATTGAATTCCATAGTTCTTTCTCTGAATGTGGAAGGCATTTTGCCTTAGAAGACCATTGGGAATTATTTTTTATGTCCTTGCATTGCTATGATGTTTCAAGTCTACCAGAAAAATCTCTCGCTCACTGTGGTCGTTGCTGTGCACAAAGTTCTCCTGGTTCTTCTCCTTTCACACAGCATCAGATCATATAAGTCTTTCCAGACCTCTCTGAAGTCTTCTTGTTCATCATTTCTTATAGTGCAATAGTATTCCATTACATTCATACACCATAATTTATTCAGTCATTCCCCAATCTTTGGGCACCCCCTTGATTTCCAGTTTTTGACAACTACAAAGAGCGCTGCTATAAATATTTTTGTACATGTGGGACCCTTTCCCATTTCTACGATCTCATTGGGTTAGAGTCCCAGAAGCAATATTTTTGGGTCAAAAAGTATGCACATTCTTGTAGCCCTTTGGGCATGGTTCCAAATTGTTCTCCAGAATGATTGGATCAGCTCACAGCTCCACCAACAATGAATTAGTGTTCCAACTCTCCCACATTCTCTCCAACATTTATCATCCTCCTGTCATGTTTGCCAATCTGATAGGTGTGATGTGGTACCTCAGAATTGTTTTGATTTGCATCTCTCTAATCAAAAGTGATTTAGAGCATTTTTTCATATGATTATAGATATCTTTAATTTCTTCCTCTGAAAATTGCCTATTCATTTTCTTTGACTATTTATCAACTGAGGAATGACTTGCATTGTTGTACATTTGACTCAGTTCTCTATATATTCTAGAAATGAGGCCTTTATCCCTGAGATTAGCTGTAAAAATTCTTTCCCAATATACTACATCTCTCCAAATTTTGGTTGTATTGGGTTTGGTTGTGCAAAAACTTTTCAGTTTAATGTAATTAAAATTATCCATCTTGCACTTCATAATGCCTTCTATCTCTTCTTTAGTCAAAAATTCTTCCCTTCTCCATAAATCTGATAAATACACTATTCCTTGCTCCTCCAGTTTGTCCACGGTGTCAATCTCTATACCTAGATCGTGTACCCATTTGGACTTTATTCTTGTGTATGGTGTCAAGCTTGGGTCTATGCCTAGTTTCCACCACAATGTTATCCAGTTTTCCCAGCAATTTTTGTTGAACAATGAGTTCTTATCCCAGAAGCTGGGGTCGTTGGGTTTATCAAACAGGAGTTTGCTATATTCATTGCTTAATGTGTCTTGAGTACCTAGCATATTCCACTTGTCTAGCCTTCTGTTTCTTAACCAGTACCAAGTGGTTTTGATAATTGCTGCTTTATAATACAATTTGAGATCTGGTAGCCCTAGGCCACCTACTCTAGTATTTCTTTTCATTAGTCCCTTTGATATTCTTAATCTTTTGTTCTTCCAGATGAATTTTGATATTATTTTATCCAGTTCAAAAAATAATTATCTGATAATTTAATTGGTATGGCACTAAATAAATAAATTAATTTAGGTAGATTTGTCATTTTTATTATATTGGCTTGGCCTACCCATGAGCAACTGATGTCTTTCCACTTACTTAGATCTGACTTCATTTGCGCAAAAAGTGTCTTGTAATTATGTTCATATAGTCCCTGGGTTTGTTTTGGCAGGTAAACTTCCAAGTATTTTATAGTGTCTACCCTACCTTTAAATGGTATTTCTCTTTCTTTCTCTTGCTATTGGGCTTTGTTGGTAATATTTAGAAATGCAAAAGATTTGTGTGGGTTTATTTTGTAACCTGCAACTTTGCCAAAGTTGTTTATTTCAAGTAGTATTTTGCTTGAATCTCTGGGATTCTCTAAGTATATCATCATATCATCTGCAAAGAGTGATAACTTAGTTTCTTCATTGCCTATTCTTATTTCTTCAATATCTTTATCTTGTCTAATTGCTACAGCTAACATTTCTAGTACTATATTGAATAATAGTGGTGGTAATGGACATCCTTGTTTCATTCCTGATCTTATTGGAAATGCATCTAGCTTATCTCAATTGCATATAATGCTTGCTGAAGGTTTTAGGTAGATACTGCTTATTATTTTATGGAAAGTTCCCTTCATTCCTATGTTCTCCAGCATTTTTAATAAGAATGGGTGTTGTATTTTGTTGAAAGCTTTTTCTGCATCTATTGAGATAGTCATGTGGTTTCTGTTAGTTTTGTTGTTGATATGATTGGTAATACTAATAGTCTTCCTAATATTGAATCAGCCCTGCATTCCTGGTATGAATCCTACATGATCACAATGTATTATTCTAGTGATAAAATGCTGTATTTGTTTTGTTAAGATCTTTCTTAAAATTTTTGCATCTATACTCATTAGAGAAATTGATCTATAATTTTCTTTCTCTGTTTTATCTTTTCCTAGTTTGGATATCAAAACCATAGTTGTATCATAAAAAAGAATGTGGGAGGACTCCTTCCCCAATTTTCAAAAATAGTCTATATAGTATTGGAATTAACTGTTCTTTAAATGTTTGTTGTAAATCCATCTGGCCCTGGAGATGTTTTCCTAGGGAGTTCATTGATGGTTTTGTTCAATTTCTTTTTTCTGAAATGGGGTTGTTTAAGTATTCCACTTCCTTTACTGTCAATCTGGGCAGTTTGTATTTTTTAAAATACTCATCCATCTCGTTTAGATTGTCGAGTTTATGGGCATAAAGTTGGGCAAAGTAATTTCTAATTATTGTTTTAATTTCCTCCTTATTGGAGGTGAGTTCATGCCTTTCATTTTTGACATTAGTAATTTGATTTTCTTCTTTCTTTTTTTAACCAAATTGACCAAAGGTTTATCAATTTTATTCATTTTTTCATAAAACTAACTATTGGTTTTATTTATTAATTCAATAGTTTTCTTAATTTCAATTTTGTTAATCTCTCCTTTGGTTTTTCAGTATTTCTAATTTAGTACTTTTTGGGGGATTTTCAATTTGTTCTTTTTTCTAGCTTTTTCAGTTGCATGCCCAAGTCATTGCTCTCCTCCTTCTCTATTTTATTTATGTAGGCATTCAAAGACATAAAACTTCCCCTAAGAACTGCTTTTGCAGTATCCCATAAGATTTGGTAAGTTGTCTCATTATTGTAATTCTCTTGAATGAAGTTGTTGATTTTTTCTATGATTTCTTCTTTAACCCACTGCTCCTTGAGGATTAGATTATTTAGTTTCCAATTGATTTTTAGTTTATCTTTCCATGGTCTTTTATTACATATAATTTTTATTGCATTATGATCTGTGAAGGATGCATTGATTATCTCTGCCTTTCTGCACTGGATTGTGAGACTTCTTATGTCCTAGTACATGGTCAATTTTTGTATATGATCCACATACTGCTGAGAAAAAGGTACATCCCTTTCTATTCCCATTCAATTTTCTCCAGAGATCTATCATATCTACCTTATCCAGAGTTTTATTTCCCTCCTTAACCTCTTTCTTGTTTATTTTGAGGTTAGATTTATCAAGTTCAGAGAGGGGAAGGTTGAGGTCTCCCACTAGTATAGTTTTGCTGTCTATTTCTTCCTTCACCTTCCTCAACCTCTCCTCTAAGAATTTGGATGCTATACCACTTGGAGCATACATGTTTAGTAATGATATTACTTCATTGTCCATGGTGCCTTTTAGCAGGATATAGTTTCCTTCCTTATCTCTTTTGATAATTAGATCTATGTCTGCTTTTGCTTTGTCTGAGATTAGGATTGCTACTCCTGCTTTTCTTACATCAGCTGAAGTACAATATATTCTGCTCCAACCTTTGACCTTCACCCTGTGTGTATCCCCCCATTTCAAATGTGTTTCTTATAAACAACATATTGTTGGATTATGACTTTTAATTCATTCTGCTACCCATCTCCGTTTTATGGGAGAGTTCATTCCCTTCACATTCACAGTTATGACTACAGTCTATGTATTTCCTTCCATCCTCTTTCCCACTATTAGTGCTTTTAGCTCTTCCATCCCCCTTCCTCTCCTCAATAGTTTTCACTTTTCACCACCACTTTCTGCAGTTTCCCTTCCTTCTTTTAGCCCCCCTCCCTTTTACTCCCCTTTAACCTTACTACTTCTTCCCTCCCTTTTAGCTCCCCCTCCTCTTTCTTCCCCCTTCCTCTGCTACTACATATAGAGCTAGTTAGAATTATATACTTAATTAAGTTTATTGTTCCTTCCTTGAACCAAATCAGATGAGAGTACCTCTCAAACAATGCTCATCTCCCTCCTCTCTTTCCCTCTACTATAATTTTGTACTTCTTCCTGTGATGTAATTTATCATTTTCCACTTCCTCCTTTTCATACCTCCTGTTACAATCCCTTCATATGCTTAAATCATATTTTTATCATCCCATCATTCACTTTATACCCATTCCCTCTATGTATATCCCTTTTATATTTCACAATAGATGTACAATTCTCAAGTTTAACAGGTATCATCTTCCATTATAGGGAGGTAAACAGTTTGCCCCAATTGAGTAACCAGTTTTTGTTTGTTTTTTTTCCTGTTTACCTTTTTATGCCTCTCTCGAGATCTGCATTTGAAGATTGAATTGCTTATTAAGTTCTGGCGTTTCTCTCAGGAAGGTCTGGAAATCTCCAACTTCATTGAATGACCATCTCCTTGCATGAAATGTTATGTTGAACTTTGCTGGGTAGTTGATCCTTGGTTGTAGTCCCAACTCCTTTGCCTTATGGAATATTGGATTCCAATTCCTTTGATCTGTTAATGTAGAAGCTGCAAGGTCCTGTGTGATCCTGATGGTAGCTCCTCGATATTTGAATGATTTCTTCCTGGCTGCCTGTAGTATTTTCTCTTTCACTTGATAGTTCTGGAATTTGGCAACAATTTTTCTTGGAGTTTTGAGTTTGGGATCCCTTTTGGGAGGTGAACAGTGCGTTCTTTCAATGACCATTTTGCCCTCTGGATCTAGCACTTCTGGGCCGTTTTCCTTGATGATTTCCTGGAAGATATCATCCAGACTCTTTTTTTCATCGTGGCTTTTTGGCAAGCCAATCATTCTTAAATTTTCCCTCCTAGATCTATTTGCTAGGTCAGTTGCTTTTCCAATTAGATATTTTACATTTTCTTCTATCTTTTCATCCTTTAGATTTTGTTTAACTGATTCTTACTGTCTCACAGAGTCATTAGTTTCTATTTGGGCAATTCTAATTTTTATCAAATTGTTTTCTTCAGTTAACTTATGCATCTCCTTTTCTATTTTTCCAATTATTCCTTTTAAGGAGTTATTTTCTCCTGTTAATTTTTGCACGTCCTTTTCCATTTGTCCAGTTTTCCCAGTTAGGGTTTGTGTTTCCTTTTCCATTTTCTCAATTTTCCTTATTTATTTATTTAACTTTTTACATTCATTTTCACAAAATTTTGGGTTCCAAATTTTCTCCCCTTTTATAAAATCCTGCCCCGCCCCAATACCCCAAGCAATCTAATTTTCCCTATCTCCAATCTGCCCTCTCTTCTGTCATCCCTCCCTTCTCTTGTCTCCATCTTCTCTTTTTCCTGTAGGGCCAGATGACTTTCTATTCCTCATTAACTGTATGTCTTCTTTCCTAGTAGCAACAGCAATACTAGACAGTTGTTCCTAAAACTTTGAGTTCCAAATTCTCCCCATCCCTCCCTCCCCACCCATTCCCTCTGGGAAGGCAGGCAATTCAATGTAGGCCATATCTGTGTAATTTTGCAAATGACTTCCCTGATAGTCGTGTTGTGTAAGACTAACTGAATTACCCTCCATCCTATTCTGCCCCTCAATGTTTCTCTTCTGTCTTTTGATCCTCTCCCTCCCCAAGTGTTGACTTCAAATTGCTCCCTCCTCCCTTTGCCCTCTCTTCCATCATCCACCCCCTTGCTTATCTCCTTCCCCCCCGCTTTCCTATACTGTAAGATAGGTTTTCATACCAAAATGAGTGTGCATTTTATTCCTTCCTTTAGTCAAATGTGATGAGGGTAAACTTCTTGTTTTTTTTTTTTTTCTCAGCTCTCCTCTTTATCCCTCCACTAAAAAGTCTCCTACTTGCCTCTTAAATGACATATAAGTACCCCATTCCATTTCACCCTCTTTCCTCCCACTACATTTCTCTCTCACCATTTACCTTAATTTCTTTTAAGCTATGGTCCCATCCTATTCAATTCACTCTGTGCTCTCTGTCTCTGTGTGTGTGCATGTGTGTATGTGTGTGTGCATGCATGTGTGTACATGTGTGTGTATGGACCCACCAACTACCCAGATACTGAAAAGTTTTAAGAGTTACAAATATTGTCTTTCCATGTAGAAATGTAAACAGTTCACTTCCGGTAAGTCCCTTAAGACTTCTCTTTGCTGTTTACTTTTTCATGCTTCTCATTCTTGTGTTTGGAAGTCAAATTTTCTTTTCAGCTCTGGTCTTTTCATCAAGAATGCTTGAAAGTCCTCTGTTTCATTGAAAGACCATATTTTCCCCTGAAGTATTATACTCAGTTTAGCTGGGTAGGTGATTCTTGGTTTGAGTCCTAGTTCCTTTGACTTCTGGAATATCCTATTCCACGCCCTTTGATCCCTTAATGTAGAAGCTGCTAGATCTTGGGTTATCCTGATTGTATTTCCACAGTACTGGAATTGTTTCTTTCTAACTGCTTGCAAGATTTTCTCCTTGACCTGGGAATTCTGGAATTTGGCCACAATGTTCCTAGGAGTTTCTCTTTTTGGATCTCTTTCAGGTGGTGATTGATGGATTCTTTCAATACTTATTTTGCCCTCTGGTTGTAGAATGTCAGGGCAGTTTTCCTCGATAATTTCATGGAAGATGATATCTAGGCTCTTTTTTTGATCATGACTTTCAGGTAGTCCCATAATTTTTAAATTGTCTCTCCTGGATCTATTTTTCAGGTCAGTTGTTTTTCCCATGAGATATTTCACGTTCTCTTCCATTTTTTCATTCTTTTGGTTTTGTTTGGTGATTTCTTGGTTTCTCAGAAAGTCTTTAGACTCCATCTGTTCCATTCTAATCTTGAGAGAACTATTATCTTCAGTGAGCTTTTGAACCTCTTTTTCCATTTGGCTAATTTTGCTTTTGAAAGCATTCTTCTCCTCATTGGCTTTTTGAACCTCTTTTGCCAATTGAGTGAGCCTATTTTTCAAGGTGTTATTTTCTTCAGCATTTTTTTGGGTCTCCAAAATGGTATTGACCCATTTTTCATACTTTTCTTGCATCTCTCTCATTTCTCTTCCCAGTTTTTCCTCCACCTGTCTAACTTGCTTTTCAAAATCCTTTTTGAGCCCTTCAAAGGCCTGAGCCCACCCGACATCCCCCTGGGATGTCTGGGGTACTGAGACCCCACCCTCCACGTCTTTCCCTGATGGCAAGAATATGTCCTCATCATCAGATCCGAATGTCGCGATCATTTGCATCTGTTCGAAAAAACTCTCTATAGTCTTATTTTTCTTCCCTTTTCTAGGCATTTTCCCAGCCAGTTACTTGACTTCTGAGATTCCTGTCCACCCCCACCTAGATCTGCCCAGCTAGTGCTTGGGGTCTGAGTTTCAAATGGGCTGTCCGCGGCAAGCGGCTGCTAATCAATGTGAGGTTTAGTTCTGGTGCTGGGGTGGGGGCAGGGCCACCTCCCAGGCTCAGCTCCCTCAGGGGGTTTTTGCAGAGACTTTCAGTAATGAAGATCCTGCCTGCTGCTGGGGGAGTCCCAGGCAGCCGCCGCAGCTGCTGCCTCTGCCACTGCCCCTGCCTCTGCCTCCACTGCTTCCTGCCCCCATCTCTGCTGCTGCTGCTTCCTCCCGAGGGGGCCCGAGTCACAGAGACACCCCGCTCCCCTCTTCCAGCCCAGCGTCTCTCTCACTGACCTGTAGCTTCTGTGGGCGGAGGGACTTTCCCGGCCGCTGGAGCTTCCATCCCTGAAGCCTGCTCGGATCAGCTTCTCTGGGGCTGCAGCCAGGGCAGCGCTGGGGTGGGGTCCACTTTCCGGGGCGCAACGGACCCTGTGGACGGCTCTCCAGGGCTCTCTGGAACGGAAATCTCTTCCACTCTGTTTCTGCACACCTTATAGTGATCCAGAACTTATGGGGATCTCTTTTTACATTAATTCTATGGGCTGTGGGTTTGGAGCTCATAAATGTGCGTCTTTCTACTCTGCCATCTTGACTCCACCCCAGGAAGAGGAGTCTTAACTCATCTTCCATCATTCTATCCACTGTACTTCCTAACACTTGGATGGGGGAAAATTACATCTTTCTTTTGACTATCCTCTATTCAGAATTTAGCATTTTGTCTAACTGTTTAAAAGATATTCTTCTTAGAAGGGATCCATAGGCTTCATCACACTTCCCAAAGCATCCATGATTCAAAATAGAGTAAGAACCTCTAAGTTACAGGGACTGCATCTGAATTTCTGGAAGGAAGGGAAAGAGGTTACCAAGACAAAGGAAAGAGGGAAGGAAGGAAGCAAGGAAGGAAGGAAGGAAGGAAATAGAGTTTTTTGAGCATCTATTATGTGCTAGGCACTATGCTAAGCACTTTATAAACATCATTGCAATTGATCCACATGCTACTTCTTCAAGGTAGGTGCAATTATTTTTCCATTTTGCAGTTGAGAAAACTGAGATGGACAGATGTTAAGTGACTTGCTGAGAGTCCCAATGCTAGTGTTTGAGACTGAATTTGAACTCGGGTTTTTCTGACTCCAGAATTAACACTCTACCCACTGATTTGCTTTATTACTACTGTCTTGCCAAAAAGGCTCAAATTTTCACACCCTTTCTGTTCTTTCTCACCTTACTAAAACATAGAAATACTTCTTTTAGCCTCAGAGACTGCTGGGAACCAGTTTCTGATTTTTGTATGGAGAAATCCCAGAATGGGGCAAAATGAGCCCTAGAGACCCATTAAGGATTGAACACAGTTTGTCTGTTAGAGGTTAGGGTTCAGAACTCCTAGTGTGAAAGGGATCATATTTATCAAGTCCAGACGTCTCATTTTAAAGAAGGAAAAAATGACTTTCAAGGAAGGGAAAGGATTGGTCTAAGATCATAAAATTCCCTTTGACACAGCTGTTTAAGTGAAACCAGGTTTGTTTATTGCCCAGGACATTGTAAGAGGGCATACATTTGTACTGCCTCATATTTATGTAAGGAGAGAGAGGGTTGATTTAGCCAATCAACCAACCTACCCTGTTTTTTACATGTTGATTGATTGCTAATCAACCCCAACCCTTACATTTACATTGTATTTTGATGATTTATTTTGTTTCACATTTCTGCGTGGAATTTTCAATTCCTGAGGTCTATCTGCAATGAGTTAGCAAAATCACAGCATAGAATCCTTCACAACCAAGTGGCCTCACTGGCACCAATAAGGTTAAAGAAGAATGAGTAACTCCAGGATGCACCCCTCTCTCCAATGAACGACTATGACCTTGTGCAGAGGAAGGTGATCTCCCAGAGCTGATCTTTGAGCTGATCTCCTAGAAGCATTAATAGAATGAGCAGAGATCAACATGATAAGTGTCATGAACAGTCAAAAACACATCACTTCTTGTTGGCCTGACCTCACTGGACAGATGCAGGGCTTATATTGGGGGGTGGGCAATGGCTATTTTGAACCCCCTGGGGCCATTGGATCAATAGCAACTCAGTGCAAGGTGGGCACCTCAGGGTTAACACACCCCCAAAGGGTGGATAATTTACTCCCAGTCTTCTCCCCAGGGTGAATCAATGTTTCTATTTTGCTAAAACTTAAACACACATTTGAACCAGCATTTTTATGTCATCAGATTCACCCCATGCATCTGTCCAGATTCACCACATTTATGACCATTTTCTACATATTCTTAGCAAAGATCTTAATCCAACATTCCCCAATCTTTTTTATAGCAGCCATTAGAACAGTTACTATCATCTCTCCTGCATGCCCTGAGATTTTAATTCCTTCCATAGGCATTTCTTATTTGAGTCTTTAGAACTAAATTTATGTAAGCTACATTGACTCTGGTTCCATGAGCTGTGGGGCCCATTTCTGCTTATATATGCATGCAAAGGAATTCATCCATACATTAGAATATAAGTTTCTTGAGGGAAGAGATTGTTTTTGCCCCCTTTCTGGATGTTCTCAGAACTTGATAAAAGCTTGGTGACTAACTATCAGAAAACACTGATTGACTGCTACATTTGAATATATTGACCAGGAGAATCTCACAAAGTCATTGCCCAGTCTTGTGAGTGGGTAGACCAGAATCTGAAGCCCACTAGTATCCCAGTCTCTTCCAAGAGTCATAGGACCAGAGGATAATAGAATTGAAGCTGGAAGTGACCTTAGAGGACATCTAGTTCATCCCTCTCATTTTACAGATAAGGAAGTGATATGCCAAGGTCACACAGGTAGCAAATTACTCTGCCAGAATATATATTCAAGCCCTCTAATCCCACTAAATCCTCTCTTCTTTCTAGCATCATGCCCTTTAAAAAGTATGGATTCATCACAAGAGCCTACAACTCAGACTCAAGAGATACATGGGTTTCTCTCCTGGTTCTGCCACTAATTGGCTATATGATCATGGCCAAGTTGTTTCTGGGCCTCAGTTTCTTGATCTCCTAAAATAGAGAAAATGATTCACAACATCACAGAATACTCAGAGGTAATATAAATCAGTGGTAGTGAATAAGAACCTCCCACTCTACCCCACAACATCTTTTGTAACTGATATCCAGTCTTTTCTCAGAGACCCTTTAATGAGAGATAGCCATCTACCCTCATGAGGCCGCCCATTCTACCTTTGCATAGAATTATGGATGCAATCATTTGGAACAATTATGTAAAATGTTTTTCCTTACATAGGGCCTAAATCTACTTCTTTTCAATCTCTAATCATCACTCATAATTCTGTTCTCTAGGTTCAATCATAACAAATTGAATTCCTCTTTCATCTGACAACCCATCAAATTTTTGAAAGCAGTTATCTTGTCTCCTTTACATCTTTTCTTCTGACTAAACATCCCCATTTCCTTCAACCAGGCTTCATATGGCATATGGAATTAATTCCCTCTCACCATCCTAGTTGCTTCTTCTCCAGACACACTTGGATGGTAATAGGAAGCATACTATTTTTAGAATCAGACTCCTTGACCAAAGTCATATCATTTTGCCTCTCTGAGACTCAATTTCTTAATTTGCAGAGAAGAATATCTGTCCTTGCTTACCTCATCGGTTCACTTTGAGGAAAGTTTTTTACAAAGCCCTATGTAAATGTAAGTTATTCTTATTATCTGTAAAATGCAGAATGAAGTCAAGTGCTTCTTTGGATTATGAAACTACTTTTCACTTAAGTTTGTTAAACCTTCTGTCAGGCCCTTTACCTAGAATCCTTCACTCTCACAGTGCTGAGTAATTATCCTTCAAAACCTACAATGGCCCCCAATTTTGATTAAACACTTTGCTGGCTTTTAAATTCTTAGGCAAGACTATTACTCTGTGCTCCGACATTGCATTACCCGGCCTAGCAATTGACTGAAACGAACCTGGTCCCCTTTGCAGCTCTTTCCCCCAGTATTTTGATCTTGGCAAGAAGTATGACATTATTGATTTGCTCTGCTCTGCTCACACTGCAACCTCATCTACAAGAACAGATTCTTTATGACTTCAATAATTTCCCTGAGTGCAGAGAACTCTTTTGTATTTTTGCTTAGTGTTTAGCAATTCTTTAAATTTTTTATGGGCACTGAAGTTAAATATCAATCCCTCGCTCAATCATGTTAGAGGTTTATTTGGGCAACTGATATTGCTCTGGGCTGGATGATTTTTTTTCTTCACCCAGGAAAGTGAAGGTTTTTACTTCCTCCCACCCTCACCAGAAAAAAAAAGAAAAGAAAAAATTAGATTGATCTAAGACTGAAACCTCTCAGTTAAAGTTACAGTTACTTGGCATTCAGAGAATCATAGATTCATGCTCAGAAGGGACTATAATTAATTTTTATCTAATCCAGGGATTCTTGACCTGAAGTTCATGAACTTAATTTTTTTTGGATAATCATTTCAATGTAACTGGTTTCCTTTAGATTCCTATGCATTTTATTTTATGTGTTTGAGAACATCATTTTAAGAAAGGTCCATAGGTTTCACCAGACTGCCAAAGAGGTCCATGACACACAAAAGCATACAGGCCATAAGTTCATAAACTCCTGGTTCTGAACCTCTAATGGATGGACATCAAGCCTCTGTGTAAACTCTAGCCTCTTTGTAAATGTGAAATAATGAAAGATTTGTTACCCAGTCCTCAGTATCCTCTACAGGGAGCCCATTCCTTTATTGGACAGCTTCAATTGTTAGAACTTCTATTGAACTGAGATATCTCTCTAAATGAAACCCATTAGTGCTTATTCTGCAATTCAGCAGAGTGCTTACAGAACTGGCCAGAACTAGGTGAGGAAAAGGTGAATAAGTAGAAACCATGGGAGTTAAGAATACATTGACTCAGTACTACAAGTCTGCTTAGTTTCCTTTTTCTATGATCTATATCTGCTTCATTTTGACTGAGAACTAAAGTAATCTGGTTATGAGTGAACAATATTTGGGTGGACCAGGTGTTATCCTTCCCTTCCCAATGCCCTTACATCACTTATGAGAAAATTGCTGTGCCTTGGAATTAAAAGTATTTATGGGGATTCCAGAAGGCTCCTAGAGCTTCTGGCAGAGAAATCTGGATCAAGATGATTGGGACAGATTTTGGGGACTGTCAATAATCTGTAGACAACTGCTACTGCCTCATAGCACCCAAATAAAGCATTCCCCAACGTACAAGGTAGGTGTTATTCTTAATTTTACAGATGAGAAAAGTGAGGCAAAAGAGGTTAAGTGACTTGTCCAGAATCACATAACCAGTAGCCACCTGAGGCTCAGTTTGAAGTCAGATCATGCTGATCCTGGTCCAGAGCTCTATCTACTACTATCACCTAGATAAGGTTTACATAGTATCTACTATGTGCTTAGGCACTGTGCTAAATGCTTATTTTCTCCTCTTCTTCTTCATCATCTTTTTGTTCTCCTTCTACACCTCTTCCCCTCCTTAAAACAACAACTAATATTGTGTCATTTGATTCCTTAGACCATCCTATGAGGTAGAGGCTACTGACGTTTTCATTTTACAGTTAAATAAACAAAAGGAAACAGAGATTAAGTGACTTGCTTAGGATCACACATCTAGTAAATATCTGAGTCTGGATCTGAACTCAGGTCTTCCAGATTCCGGGTCTAGCTCTCTATAGCCACCGCCAGATACAGCTTTAGATAGAATTATATAAGAAGTGTGGATTTATATCAAACTTAAAACTGCCTCTCTTCAACTTTCACTCATCTCTCATAATTCCGTAACTTGCTCAAGGTCTCTGAGAAGTAAAGTTAAGATTAGAACCCAGGTCCCCTGACTTCAAATCCTATACTTTCACAGCACCAAGCTGGTTCACATTATGACACAGTGTCTAGTCTTAAGAAGCACCAGAATATAAGTTCTGAAAAAAACCCAGTAAATGCCTCATTTCTACCAGGTAATTGTCTATTTTTACCTTCCATTTTAGCTTCAATGGACTATGGACTATGCCCACATTCTTAAACTTTTCATTCTGATCCTACATATTCACTGACCCTCTATTGTTTTTAATTTTTTCATTCCTTGCTCCTGGTTAAAGAATGACACTCCCAGACATAGTGACTAACTCTGCTTTTAGAGTTATCCTTATTCACACAATAGCACCGTTAGCCCTATCAGCTGACTGTGGTTCTCAGTGACCATTTCTACTGATCTTTCCTATCAGTTTCTCATCTCCTTGAATGCTTAGACAGTCTTAGTATACTTTGTTGGTTTTCACTTTGACATAATCTATATTTTCTGCTTTAAATATTTATAGTTAAGTTGGATAGAAACCTTCCTCCCCAATAGGCTTTCTAATGTAATTTAGCAGTCAAGTTTATAGCAACCAACATGCCAAGTTTGGCATTTGGCTTCTGCTTTTCCCTTGCAATGCCTGAGAGCATCATATAGGGACATAAAACTAAGAGCTACTTTCCTGGAAACTGGTTCTCTCTGCCGTGAAAAAAACATCAACTATCTATGGCAAGTAGAAACTTGGAAAATGACTCTTTTAAGGTGTATACTTTAAGAACTAAAAGGAATACAACATGGTTTTTAACTTTATCACAAGTGCTATAAGACGTTCAAAATCCATCTAGGGGATGCTGCTGGAATAAAGCTGGCTGGGAAAATCATTCACCACAGTAGAGAGACTGTAGGGCTTAGGCAGGTTGGGAGAATGAAAGAAGCGTTTATGAAGCTCCTGCTACATGTTAGTGATTCTGTTAAGTGCTAACCTTTTATTCCAAGTGGGTAGCATGTGCTCTTTTGTGTGGAAGTTTTTTTGAACTGTGTTCTTTTTCTTTGTTAAATCATAAGTTTGTTATCCTAAATAATGAGGAGTAAAATGAGCAGAACCCAGAGAATATATTACATAGTCACAGCAATATTGTTTTAAGAATGGCTTTGAGTGAATAAGTTATTTTGAACATTATAAATATCCAAATTAACTGTAATGGATACGTGAAGAAAGACACTATCTGCATCCAGAGAAAGAATTGATAAATAAAAGTTAAATATAAAATAATTTCGCATATATATATATATATATATATATATAGCTGTGTGTGTGTGAATATGTATGTATGTATGTGTGTATACATACTCCTATTTGTGTCTAATTGTACCCATCTCTAGGGTGAGGGATGGGGAAGAGAAGAGAAAAAGAAATTTACATGATAATTTTGTTTGTATATTTGAAAGGAACAACAAATTGTGCACAACAGATTTGCAGTTTCATGTACTGTTATGGAAATGTTTGTTTTATTCCATAAATTAAAAATAAAATAGAGTTCTATGTGACCAGGGGTCATTTGGTCTTCTTCCTCTTCCTCTCACAGTGCTTTGCTCTAGTATTTGAAAGGCAAATCAAATTGCCATTTAGGTGCTGATGGGAAATAGGCACACCAAAGAGATAAAAGACAAGGAATCAGCACTGGAGTTCTCAGCCTAATTGGGAACAAGAACATCCCCAATCTGCCTGGTAGACTGACTTTAAAGAGTGAGTCTTAGGACATTATATTTATAGAATTCCTTATACACTGCTTAGCTCACCTGTCTCATGCTATAGTCACATTCAGTACCATGGACCACTCAGAGCATATGGATTAAGAGATGCAATTTCTTTAATAAAACACACACACACACATATTCAAGAGCTTTCAGTTAAGAAGCATTCTACAAGGTGCTAAAAAAATCCTTCAAAAAGACAAAAACTAATAGCCTAGAAAAAAATTAAAAACAGTCAAAAGGAAGTTCCCAACAGTCTCACAAGTTTTCTGTCACATTTTTTAGCGCTGTCTTTATCTATTCCTTGCCCCAAAGGTCCACAGATAGATCTCAGATCATTGTCCTTGGGGACAAAGCGAACTCAAATTGCTCCAGGTCTGCTCACAGCAGCACCAGTTGATGTTATGGGAGTATTAAGGTTAACTGAAGCTGTGTCAATTCCCTATTTTTAATTTTTTTCTTTCTTTCTTTTATCAATTAATTTATTTTTAGTTTTCAACGTTCACTTCTACAAGATTTTGAATTACAAATTTTCTCCACATCTCTCTCCTCCCTAAAACAGCATGCATTCTGATTGCCCCTTCTCCCAATCTGTCCTCCCTGTCCCACACACCCCCATTCTCTTATTCCCTTCCCTTCTATTTTCCCATTTGGAAAGATAGAGTTCTATACCCCATTGCCTGTATATCTTATTTCCCAGTTGCATGTAAAAACAGTTTTTAACATTTGTTTTTAAAATGAGTTCCACATTCTCTCTCTTACTCCCTCCCTGCCCACCCTCACTGAAAAGGCAAGTAATTTGACATAGGTTATACATGTGCAGTGATGCAAAACACTTCCATAACAGTCATGCTGTTAAAGACTAACTGTATTTCCTTCCATCATATCCCACCCTTTCATTTATTCTGTTCTCTCCTTTGACTCTGTCCCTTTCCAAAAGTGTTTGCTTCAGATTACCCCTTCTCCTATTTACCCTCCCTTCTATCATCCCCTCACTCTGAACCCCCCCCCACTTTCTTGTAGGGTAAGATAGATTTTCATACCCAATTGAGTGTGTATGTTATTCCCTCCTTAAGCCAAATCTGATGAGAGTATCTCATTCATTCCCTCTCCCCTCCTCCTTCTCCCCTCCATTGTAAAAGATTTTTCTTGTCTCTTTTATGTGAGATAATTTAATCCATTCTACCTCTCCCTTTTGCCTTCTCCCAGTATATTCATCTCTCACCCTTTAATTTTATTTTTTAGATATCATCACTTGATATTCTATTCACCTGTGCCCTCTGTCTCTGTCTGTCTCTCTCTATGTATACATATATGTTTGTGTACATATATACATATATGCACATATGTATACACACACATATTCCCTCAAACTTCTCTAATACCTAGAAAGGTCTCATGAGTTGCAAATATCCTCTTTCCATGGAGGAATGTAAACAGTTCTACTTTAATAAGCCTCTTATGATTTATCTTTCCTGTTTACTTTTTCATGCTTCTCTTGATTTTTGTATTTGAAAGTCAAATTTTCTATTCAGCTCTGGTCTTTTCATCAAGAATGTTTGAAAGTCCTCTATTTTACTGAATGTCCATTTTCCCCCTAAAGTATCATACTCAGTTTTTCTGGGCAGATGACTCAGTTTTAATCTTAATCCCTTTGACCTCAGGAATATCATATTCCTAGCTCTCTGATCCCTTAATATAGAAGTTGCTGAGTTTTGTGTTATCCTGATTGTGTTTCCACAATACTTGAATTTATTTCTGGCTGCTTGTAATATTTTCTTGTGAAATTTGACCACAATGTTGCTAGGAGTTTTCCTTTTGGAACCTCTTTAAGGAGGTGATCAGTGGATTCTTTCAATATTTGTTTTCCCCTCTAGTTCTAGAATATTAGGGCAGTTTTCCTTGATAATTTCTTGCAAAATGATGTCTTGTCTCTGTTTTTGATCATGGCTTTCAAGTAGTCCAAAATTTTTTAAATTATCACTCCTGGATCTATTTTTCAGGACAGTCGTTCTTCCAAAGAGATATTTCACATTGTCTACTATTTTTTTATTCTATTGATTTTATTTTATAATTTCTTGATTTCTCATAGAGTTGTTACATTCTGTTTGCTGCATTCTAATTTTTAAGGAATAATTTTCTTCAGTGAACTTTTGGACCTCCTTTTCCATTAGGTCAATTTGCTTTCTCAGGCATTCTTCTCTCACCGGCCTTTTGGGTATCTTTTGCCATTTGAGTTAGTCTATTTCTTAAGGTGTCATTTTCTTCAGCATGTTTTTGGGTCTTCTTTAGTAAGCCGTTGACTCTTTTCTCATGATTTCCTTGCATCACTTTCATTTCTCCATCCAATTTTCTTCTACTTCTCTTACTTGATTTTCAAAATCCTTTTTGAGCTCTTCTATGCCCTGCAACCAATTTATATTTTTCTTAGAGGCTTTGGATGTAGGAGCTTTGACTTGGTTGTCTTATTCTGGTTGTATGTTTTGATCTTCCTTGTCACCAAAGTAACATGGCTTGACTCTTTTTTCCTGCTGTTTGCTCATTTTCCCAGCTAATTACTTGAATTTTTTGTTCTTTATTAAGGTCTCTGCTTCCATTGTTGAAGGTGTACTGTCCCAAGCTTCAGTAGTTTTGTGCACCTGTTTTCAGAGATATTTCTAGGAATCTATAAATTTTCAGTTCTTCTAAGGTTGTATGATGAAAGAGAGGTGTTTACTCTTCTCTTGGTCTGTGCTCTGGTCTGTGAATGACCACAAGCACTCTTTTCTCCCTTGGAACTGTGAGGAGGATTCCCTCTCTACTGCCTCCACATGCACCACCATGCCAGTGCCCCTCCTCACCCTAGGACCACCACCCAGGACTGCAACACAGACCAAAGAATGGAAAAAGCAAGAGCATCTTGCCTCAGTGCCAGCAAAGAGATCCCTGTGATCCCCTCTGATCAACTGTTCAATCCTCACACCATCTGTGGGCTGACAGTTCTAGAAACAGCCATTGCTCCTGTAGCCACTGCAGGTGCCCTGGGGCTTGAGCCATACCTCACTCCTCTCTCATCCAAGTCTGACAGACCTTTCTGACTGAACTTCTAAGTTGTCTTTGACGTTTGTGGGCTGAGGAGTCTGAAAACCACTGCAACTGCTAATGATTCAGTCCCTTGAGGCCTGTTCTAGTCCCATCTGTGCTGGCACAGATCATGCTGAAATATATTCCTCTCCCAGCCCTGTGCAATAGACCTTTCCAGTCAAGCTTTTAGGTTATCTTTGGCTGGAAATTTGTTTCACTCTACCATTTTGTGAGTTCTGCTGCTCTACAATTTCTTTAGAGTCATTACAGGTATTTAGAAGGGTTTGGGGGAGAGTTCAAACAAGTCCCTATTTTTACTTCACCATCTTGGCTCTTCCCCCCCTCCTTATTTTACACATGAAAAAACTGAGGCTTCCCCAAAAGATCATAAAATGGGAAAGGGTCCCACATGTACAAAAATATTTATAGCAGCACTCTTTATAGTTGCCCAAAACTGGAAATCAAGGGGATGCCCATCAGTTGGGGAATGGTTCAATAAGTTGGGTATATGAATGTAATGAGGTACTATTGTGCCATAAGAAATGATGAACAAGAAGACTTCAGAGAGGCCTGGAAAGACTTATATGATCTGATGCTGAGTGAAAGGAGCAGAACCAGGAGAAATCTGTGCACAGCTACGACCACAGTGTGCAAGAGTTTTTTCTGGTAGACGTGGAACTTCGTAATATTGCAAGAACTTAAAAAAAATTCCCAGGGGTTTTTTAAGGCAAAACACCTTCCACACTCAGAGAAAGAACTATGGAATTCATTTGCAGAAGGTAGCAGATCTTGTTTGTATATATGTGTGTCTGTATTATGTTTTGATTTGTTATATGATTTGTTCCATTTACTTTAGTTCATCTATACAGCATTACTATAGTGAAAATGTATTCAATAGGAAAGTATACGTAGATCATATATAGAATTATATGGTGTCTTGGGGAGGGAGAGGGGGGTGGTAGGAGTAGGCAGGGGGGTAAAAATATAAACTTTTTGGTAGTGATTGTAGAACATTAAAAAATAAATAGATACAAAAGAAAAAAGCATGAATGTATATGTAGAGGCTATATAAGATTGTCTGTCACCTTGGAGAAGGCAAAGGGGAAGTGTAGGAAATTTGGAACTCAAAATCTTATGGACATGAATGTTGAAAGCTAAAAATAAATAGACTATTTTTTTAAAAGAAAAAAACAAAAATAGAAACTGAGGCTCTCAAAAGTGAAACAACATGCCCAACATACACATAGAATGATTTAATGGCATAAGTAGATCTAGAATCCAGGTAACCTTATTGCTAAGCCAATGCACTTTGCATCATCCAGAATGATGCCCTTCCTTCTCCAGAAACCTTGGATTCCATGCCATATCAATGAAATCAATTCTTTACTAAATCTCTAAAATGTTCTAATGACAAAGGACCTGACTACAGAATCTTTGCTGTGCAAAAGATGCAATAAAATACTTAGTAATTCGAATTTTGAGTCTACTTATGGGAAAGGGACACTCAGAGATTTTTGTCCACACCTCACCTGGAATGCCTATACCCTGAGGGAATAATGAAAAAGTTTTCACCCAGACTGTTTATTTTCTCACCTTAGAGTGAGGCAGCACAGTCAAGTCCAGGTCCTAATTTCCTGTAGGGAGAGCTCCAGTGTTTAGAGAATTAGCTCAGAATTGGAGTTTCTTCATTAATAGAAGTTTCATTGTCACTATTTATTTTTTCTCTTTTGCAACTTGATTGTGTTTTATTTTTCCCCCATTTTCATTTTTTCCTCTTTTCTCTATTTATGTGGATTGGAGCAGGCCCTGCTCCAATGTACTGTGCAAAATGCTGCTTGCTTATTGAATCTGTGCTGTTCAGTATTTAAGGGTAATTGTGATTTCTGCCTGGAAGTTTGGGACTATATAACCTCTGTGTCCCATGGATTATTTTAAGATTCTTTGACATGAAGTTTTGGAACAGGGTAGAGATGAGTCTCTTCGGGACCCCCAAAATTAGACAATGCTAGACTAAAATGGAAGGAAAACAGTCCCTACCGTCATTCTCTTGGAGAAAACATGTAGAAAAATAAATAAATGTAAAATACAAAGTTAATTTCATGTGAAGATATTAAAACCATTAGAAACTTGAGATACCAGGAAAATCCCACTGCAGGAGATAGTATTTGAATTGACATAGCTTCCAAGAATAAGCAAGCAATAGCCCCCCATCCTTGTTACTGTGATCCAGTAACTTTACAAACATTATCTCCTTTGATCCTCACAAAAACATCTGGGAAGCCCTGCTATCATTATTGCCATTTTACAGATGAGGAAACGGAGGCAAATAGAGGTTAAATGACTTGACCAGGTCACATAGCTTTTACATCTCTAAGACCAGATTTAAGTTCAAGTCTTCCTTACTCCAGATCTGACTTCTCTGTCCACTATGTCACATGGCTGCCCTCTGTCAATTAATGAACTAGAATTTATTAAGCACTTACTATGCTCCAGACACCATGCTACACTAAGCACCACACTACAGTACAATACAATATGTTCCATTTTGAGTGCCATATTTTAGGAAAAATATTGGGGAGAGGAAGAATATCCAGAAGAGGGTAACCAGATGCTTGAATCTATGTGATATGAGAATCAGATGAAAGAACTGGAGCTGTTTAGTCTGGAGAAGAGAAGGTTGGGAAGAGATAGAACAGCTGTGCTCAAGTATATGCGAGGCTATGATCTGACAGAGGTGTGACATATTTTGCCTTCTCTGAAAGGATAGAACCACAAAGAAGGTGTGCAAATAGCAAAGACACTACTTTAGACTCGATACAAGAAAAATTTCTTAATATTTAGAGCTTTCCATAAGTGCAACAGGCAAACTCAGGAGGGAGGTGGTAGATTCTCCTTTATTGGAAATCTCCAAGCAAAGATTTGATGACTGCTTGTCAAGGGAACTTTCAGAGTTTGGACTAGGTGGAAGCTGAAGGCCCTTCCAAATCCCAAACTCTGTGATTTGATGACAGCCTACACAAAATAGTGGAGGTGGGAACCGTGAGGTGGTATAGGGTCAGCACACACACATTTAGATAGTAAGAACAGGCCAATTTAGCTAGAGTATACAGTAGGTGAAGGTTGTTGTTATTCATTTTATTTCAGTTGTGTACCTAGTTGTGGCACCCAGAATCAAATACATAATATTGCACTGTAGAGCAGTGCCTGGCATAGTGTGGTGTCTGGCATATAGCAAGTGCTTAATAAATGTACTCAATTAGTTGATTGACAGAGGGCAGATATGTGACAGAGTGGTCAGAGAAGCTAGACCTGGAGGTAAGAAAACCTGAAATCAAATCTGGTCTTAGACACTTAAAAGCTATGTTTGGAGTTTTCTTGGCCAAGATACTGGAATGGTTTGCCATTTCCTTCTCGAGCTCGTTTTACAGACAACAAACTGAGGCAAACAGGGTTTAGTGACTTGCCCTGGGTCATGTAGATAGTAAGTGTCTGAGGACAGATTTGAACTCAGGAAGATAAGTCTTCCTGACCAGACTCAGTACTCTATCTGCTTCTTTATCTAGCTGCCTAGGTGAGGGTTAGTTATGTGAAATCTGACTAGAAGTACAGGCTGAAACTAGATTGTGAAGAGATTTTTAACAGCAAAAGAGTTTTTATTTTATCCCCAAGGTGATAGTCTCTGAAACTTTTTGATCAGGGGAGTATCAGAGTCAGACCTTTGCTTTAGGCAAAATGACCTGGTCAAGTCATTTAACCACTATTTGGCAATGGAAAAATGGGGTCAATTGAAGTTAGGGGTCCAATTAGGAGGGAATGGCAATCTACTGTGCAAAGGATAGTGAAGACCTGATGTAACATGGTGGCTGTATCAGTAAAGAGAACGATAATAGCTAGAATTTATAAAGCAATTTATGGTTTGTAAAATACTTTAAGACAATTATCTCATTTGATCTCACAACAACTATGAAAGTTTATTATCTAATTTATTATTTATTATTATTACTATATAATATTGCAACATTTTACTGTATAATACTGTATAATTACTGTATAATATAACAATATATATTTTATTACTATGAAGTTATTATTATTATCATCTCTATTTTACAGATGAGGAAAAAGGGGCATATAATGAGAAGCAACTTGCCCAGGGTCATATAGTTAGTAAATTTCAGAGCCTAGATTTGAATTCAGATCTCCCTGATTCCAGGTTCCATTCCTGAACTTCCAGGTTCTCTATTCACTGTGTTACTTAGCTGCCACCAGATAAGTCTTCTAAGAAATGGGAGTAGATGTGAAAGATATATCAACAGACTTTGACAACTGGCTACCTGTGGTGAGGGATGGAAAGTGAAAAGTTCTCTTTTCTCAATAAGTATGAGATGAGGCCCTCCAATGATAATGAAAAGTTTAAAACAGCTACTAGGAGGCATGTAACAGATAGCAGGCCTTCATAACCTGCAGATGGCCAAAGGCCATGACTATGGCCTAAGAAAAATGTAGAGAAAGACATTCTTTAAATGTAGAGGAAAACATCCTTTGTATGTAGAGAAAATTCTCAGGCCTTGTTGCAAGTGTCCCTGGGCTATAAATGGCTGCAGGCACAGGTTGTGCAAGCCTCTGATAAAGAGAAACAGTTAGGGAAGAGTAAACGGATTGCTTTAAAGCATCAAAGGCCCAGTTAGGAATAAACAGGATTGTGTCTATCCATCCTTCGTTGCCGAAGAAGACCATACCATCAGAGAAATTATAACATGACTTGCACTTGACTCTGTTTTGAGTGAGGGAGGGCTGTGCAGGTCACTAGCCTCACTTCTCCTCCAGAGCCATCTGAATCCAGTGACCTGATATTCCTCAGGATCACTGGAGATGACCCAGGATAAACAACATAAATTTGGTAGGCCCAGTCAACAAATTTGCATGTCTTCTTGCAGCACTGTTCAACAACATATAAATAGGAATGATGGAGGTAGATAGATGATAGGGGGGAATCTAGAGTCAGGACTTGAAAAAGCCTGAACCATGGTAGGACAAAAGGGTAAGGGAATGGGAAGCAGAGGCCAGTATAATATTTTTTTAAGTTTTTAAATTTATTTTAAACTTAAATGCAAAATAAGAAAAGAAAAAAACATGGCCACATACACAGCAGAACCTAAGAAAGGATTCAATCTAAAGCAGTAAATTTCCATTTCAAGAAAACCAAAAAAAAATACATTGTTTTCAAAGCTTTCCATCTTTGCTTCCTTGTAGGTTTTCCTTTGTTTTCTGTTGTGCATTTTTTACTTTATTTTTCCCCTTCCCCTCCCCTAAAGAAGGCTCTCCAAACAGATATCTATCTATCTATCTATCTATCTATCTATCTATCTATCTATCTATCTATCTATGTATCTATCTATCTATCTATATCTATTTATCTATCTATCTATCCATCCATCCATCCATCCACACACATACACATATATGTGTATAAATATACATATATGTATGTGCATGTATGTGTGTATATACTCACATATATGTATATGTGCATATAGATATACACATATATACACACATATACATAGATATCTATAAACATATACATATATAAACATATATATTCATACACATATATGTAAGACCATATTATACTTATTTTCACTTGTCATCTGTTTCTCTGAAGATGGATAGCATCTTCCTTCATATATCCAAGTCTTTCCATGTCTTTCTAAGTCAACCAACTCATCATTTCCTACAGCACAGCAATATTCAACCCAATCACATTCTGTATGAGATTGTCTATAAAAGTTCTTCCCCCTAATTTTCTGAATTCCTTCACTTCTTGGCTGCATAGATTTTATTTATACAAGATAACTTTTTTATTTTATGTTTGAATGTATCTCTCATTTTTTAATAGCATTTCCTGAAAGCAACATATTTTTAATTCAAATTTTTAATCTGCTATCAATTTCCATTTTATGGGTAAATTTATCCCCTTTCCATTCTAATTACTCTTTTTTACGTTTTCCTACACCATTTTGCTTTTTAGAATCAGATCATACTCAGCTCTACCCCAGTCTTTCTTTCAAAGTACCCAATTATTAATGACAATTTTAGGCATACAGTTTACATTTCCACATATAAAAATAAACAATTTGTCTTTATTAAGCCCCTTGTAGTTTTGTCTTTGATGTTTAACTCATATTTTTCCTAGACCTTGATGTCAAATTTTCTATCAAGTTCTGATTATTTTGCAGCAAATTCTGAAAGTCTGTCAATTCACTGAATGTCCTTTTTCCATTCAGGATTATACTTAACTTTGTTGTATATGATATTTTTGACCACAACCCCAGTTCTTTTGCTCTTTGCTATATAGTGTTCCAAGTTATGTGGTCTTTTAGTGTAGCTCCTGCTAGGTCTTGTGTAAATCTTTTTGTGGATCCTTGGTATCTGAACTGTTTTTTTTTCCTTGTTGCTTGTAATATTTTCACCTGAACCTGGGGGCAGGGAGGGTGTTGAAATTTGGCTATGATATTCCTGTAGGTTTTCATCCTGGGATCTCTTTCACGTGGTGATTTGTGTATTTTTTTTTCTATTTCTACTTTCCCCTTCTGTTCTAAAACTTCAGGGCAACTTTCCTTAATTATTTCTTGTATTATTGTATTAAGATTTTCTTTTTTGATGGTAAATTTCAGAGTCTGATAGTTCTTACATTTTCTCTTCTTGATCTGTTCTCCAGATCAATTGTTTTCCTATGAAATGTTTCACATTCTCTTTTATTTTTTCATTCTCTTTGTTTTGTTTTATTTTTTTTGTCTCTTCTTAACATTATTGGCTTCCCCTTGTTTAATTTTAGGTTTCAAGGAGTTTTTTTCTTCCTTAAAATTCTGGACCTCCTTTTCCAGTTGGTTGACTTTCTTTTCATTAGTTTTCTTGGTTTTCTTAGACTGTTCTTTTGTTTTATCTTTCTTCAATCTCTCTTATTTGATTTTTAAAGTCTTTTTTGAGTTCTTCTAAGAATTCTTTTCAGGCAGGTGACCATTTAACATTACTCTTTGAGGCAGGAAGAGTTTGTGTGTATGTGTGTGTGTGTGTGTGTGTGTGTGTGTGTGTGTGTTTGCCTCAGTATTTTCCTCTGAAGACAAACTCCAGAATTTCTATTCTCATAGTAACTGTCTATGGTTGGGTTCTTTCTCCTTTGCTTGCTCATTTTTGTTTTCTTTTTGTTTGTTTTCTTTATTTTTAGCAGCTTGTTATCATTATTTCTAGTTCCAGGGTGTGGGAATAGTGTCTCTAGCATCAGGTTCTTCTTACTGCTTTTTTTTGAGGTTCATCCTGAGTTTGACCTCTCCAACTCCTTTCCCCTGCAAGCCACAACAACCCCCAGGACACTAGGCTGGAAATGCTCTTCCTCCTTGAGGACCCTCCAGTACCAAGATTTTCAGCTTTTCCTTCTGGCCTAGAATCAAAACCAAGAACTCAGCTCTTCTGAAAGTACCCTCAGCCAGCAGCATCCCTGCCCTACTGTTTTTCCAATCATAGCTTGTATGCTGGTTCTGTCTCACCCAGGACTTCTCTTGGCAGCACAGCTAGACCTGGCATCCTTTGGTAGCAGAGGTTCCTTCAATCTTCCCCTGCTCAGATATCTGACCCTCCACACTATCTGTGAGGTGAGAATTCCTGTCACTGAGACTGAGACTACCTCCATAGGTAGTCTCCTAGGGCTTCTGGCTTGTTATTTCAGACAGGATTGCCTGGAGGTGTTTGCAATTCATTCAGGAGAACTTCTTTGATTTTCTCCAGCTGTTCCAGGAGGATCACTGTTCTACCCCACTTCTTGTTTATTTTTACTGCTCTACATTTACCCTGAGACACTGTTTTTTCTTGTTTGTGGATAAAATCTGGAGAGCTTGAATTTTCTGACCTACTCCTCTATCTTCCCAGAATCTTCTAGGTCAGTGTAATCTTGAACTGGTTAACTACTAAACTCAAAACAAGTCAATAAAAATTTATTGATTGTCCACTATGTACAAGGCACTGTTCCAAACTGTGGAGACACAAAGAAAGAACAAGCAACCACCCCTGCCTTCAAGAAGCTCAGAGTCTGATGGGGGAGACAATATGCAAACAGCTATTTACAAAAAAAGGCAAACCTCTATACAGGATAAATTAGAAATTATCAATAAAGAGAAGATACTACAATTAAGGGAGACAGGGAAAGGCTTCTTGAAGAAGGTGAGATTTTAATGAGATTTGAAGAAAAACAAAGATGCCAGGAGATGAAGATGAGGAAGGACAGAATTCCAGGCATGAGGGATAACCAGTGAAAATGCCTGAAGTCTGGATATAGAATATCTTGATCAAGAAACAGCAAGGAGGGGCAGAGCCAAGATGGCAGAGCAGAAAGAAACACATACTGTAGCTCTTCCCACACAACCCACCAAATACTTGTAAAAAATGACACTAAATAAATTCTAGAGCAGCACAAGCCACAAAACAACAGAGTGAAAGAGATTTTCAGCCCAAAGTAACCTGGAAGGACAACAGAAAAGTTCCATTGCATGGATCATGGAGTGGAGTGCAGCCCACAGAGGCCATGTGGCACAGCAGGGATAGGACCAGAACAGGCTCCCGTGGCGAAATCCTCAGCAACAGCAGAGGTTCTCAGATCCCTCTACTCACAAAGACAGTTTCAAAAGTCAGTAAAAAAGCTTTATCTTCTGAGTGAGAAGGGAGCAGGGTTGCCCCCTTGCTCCAGCCACAGGTGGTGAAAATGGCAGCAGCAGAAGCAGCACTGTCCATTTTTGGAGACCTCAGCCTAAAGCCGCTGGGGGAATTGAGCCACTGATCTAGGTCTCAGTTCTGAGTGGCTGTCTGGGGGTGAGGAAGAGTGCTGGCTGGCTTGGTGGAGCTGGTGGAGGCTCTGAAAATGGCATTCTACTTGCAGATCCTAGGCAGAAAAGTTTTGGTAGCTCCCAGACCAGAGTGCAGGCCAGGAGAGGAGTAAACCCCTCTCCCTTGATTGAGCAACTTTGGAGGAACTGAGAATTTACAGGTTGCAGAGTATTATCCTCTTCTTGACAAAGGACTGAAAAGTCAAATAACTGGCTGGGAAGATGCGTAAGAAAGGAAAAAAAGGACTATAGAAGGTAACTTTCTTGGTGAACAGGTATATTCTTCTATCCTTTCGGATGAGGAAAAATAATACTTATAACAGAGGCCTCCAAAATAAATATGCAATGGTCTCAGCTCATGTAAGAGCTCAAAAAGGATTTTGAAAATCAAATAAGAGAAGTGGAGGAAAAATTGGGAAGAGAAATGAGAACTATGCAAGAAAATCATGAAAGGCAAGTCAATTGCTTGCTAAAGGAGACCCAAAAAATGCTGAAGAAAATAATGCCTTTAAAAATAGGCTAATTCAATTGGAAAAAGAGGTCCAAAATACCAATGAGGAGAAGAATGCTTTAAGAAGCAAAATTAGCCAAGTGGAAAAGGAAGTTCAAAAGGACACTGAAGAAAATAGTTCTTTAAAAATTAGAATGGAACAGATGGAAGTTAATAACTATGGGAAACCAAGAAATTATAAAACAAAACCAAAAGAATGAAAAAATGGAAGACAATGTGAAATATCTCATTGGAAAAACAACTGTCCTGGAAAATAGATCCAGGACAGACAATTTAAAAATTGTGGGACAACCTGAAAGTCATGATCTAAAAAAGAGCCTAGACATCAACTTTCATGAAATTATCAAAGAAAACTGCACTGATATTCTAGAAGCAGAGGGCAAAATAACATTGGAAGAATTTACCAAACACCTCCAAAAAAGAGATCCAAAAAGAGAAACTCCTACAAATATTGTAGCCAAATTCCAATATTCTCAGGTCAAGGAGAAAATATTGCAAGCAGCTAGAAAGAAACAATTCAAGTATTGTGGAAATTCAATCAGAATGACACAAGATCTAGCAGCTTCTACACTAAGGGATTGAAGGGCTTAGAATATGATATTCCAGAAGTCAAAGGAACTAGGATTAAAACCAAGAATTACCTGCCCAGCAAAACTGAGTATAATACTTTAGGGGAAAAATGGTAATTCAATGAAATAGAGGACTTTCAAACATTCTTGATGAAAGGACCAGAGTTAAAAAGAAAATCTGACTTTCAAACACAAGAATCAAGAGAAACATGAAAAGGTAAACAAGAAACAGAAGTCACAAGGGACTTTCTAAAGTTGAACTGTTTATATCCGTACGTGGAAACATAATATTTGTAACTCTTGAAACTTTTCTCAGTATCTGAGTAGTTGAAGAGATTACACACACAGACACACACACACACACACCACACACACACACACACACACACACACACACACACACACACACACACACACACATATATATATATATATAGAGAGAGAGAGAGAGAGACAGAGAGAGACAGAGAGAGAGAGAGCGCACAGGGTGAGTTGAATAGGAAGGGATCACATCCAAAAAAAAATCAAAATTAAGGGTGAGAGAGGAATATATATTGGAGGGGAAAGGGAGAAATGGAATGGGGCAAATTTTTTCTCGTAGAAGACATAAGAAAAACTTTTCCAGTGGAGGGAAAAGGGGGGAGGTGAGAGGGAAAAAATGAAGCTTACTCTCATCACATTTGGCTCAAGGAAGGAATAACATGCACACTCAATTTGGTATTAAAATCTATCTTACACTACAGGAAAGTAGGGGAGAGGGGACAAGCGGGGGGGGGGGATGGTGGAAGGGAGGGCAAATGAGAGGAGGGAGCAATTAGAAGTAAACACTTTTGAGGAGGGACAAAGTCAAAAGAGAGAATAAAATAAGTGGAGGGCAGGATAGGATGGAGGGAAATATGGTTAGTCTTACACAACATGACCATTATGGAAGTTGTTTGCAAAACTACACACACACATACATATATCAGTATCTATCTATCTATCTATCTATCTATCTATCTATCTATCTATCTATCTATATCTAGACTTCTATATCTAGACTTCTATATCTAGATAGATAGATAGATAGATAGATAGATAGCCTATGTTTAATTGATTGCCTTCTCAATGGGGATGGGTGGGGAGGGGAGAAGAAAGAGGAGTTGGAATTAAATGTTTAAGGAACAAATGTAGAGAATTGTCTTTGCATGCATCTGGGAAATAAGAAATACAGGTAATGGGGTATAGAAATTTATCTTGCCCTACAGGACAAGAGAGAAGATGGAGATAAGGAAAGGGAAGGATGTTAGAAGGGAGGGCAGATTGGGATAAGGGGTAATCAGAATGCATGGTGTTTTGGGGTGGGGAAGGGGAGAGATTGGGAGAAAATTTGGAACTCAAAATTTGTGGAAATGAATGTTGAAAATAAAAATAAATAAATAAACATTTAAAAAAAAAGAAAGAAAAGCAAGGAGGCCAGTGTCTCTTGTTCAAAGAACACATGCAGGAAAATAAGTTGAAAGAAGAGTAGAAAAGTAGAATATAATTGAGTTAAGAAGGGTTTTTATTTGGAGATAATAGAGAACCAGTGGAGCTTATAGAATGGTGAGGAGAGTTCAAGATGGAGAAGAAAGGAAAGTGAAACCAAAGCAAGGGTGATGGGCTGGGAGATCACACCTTGACCCATTTTATTCCCATTGCTTCTCAGAAGTGTCAAGCTGAGAAGATCCATTTTTGTTCTATAAAATTCACGAGCTAGAAGCTTGAACACATTTGTAAGGCAAATTCTATTCTCTGCCCTGGTTGCCAGCCCAAGGCAAATGGTTAATTCTGGACCCTGGGTTGTTAGACCTTGGAGTATTTGGGGAATTTAAGGAATGGTGCTCAGACTGAGAAGGAACAGAAAATCCCTAATCTGAATTTTTATGTATTAATGTGTGAACATTTGCCCCCAAAACTGTTCCTTCCACTAAGTCTTTTCTTTGTTTATGACCTGGGAGAGCCTCAAGGCCAGCAGGGGTGTGGGACTGAGCTTTTCAATAATAGACACCACCACAAAAACCAAAGGTAACTCCACATCAGAAAAGACATACTTTGATCTTTGCTATGGCCACCAAAGATTCCACAACACATGGCAAAATGGATTAATATGGTGGAAGAGATTTCTTCCTAGGAGAATTATCAGATTTCATTTACACAGATTAACACTGGATGAAGTCATTCCCTCTTAGTCAAAGGAAACAAACTAAGACATCAGAAAAGTCTTGATTAGATTGTATGAATCCTAGGATCATGAACTTCTAGCTGAAACGGAACTTTGGAGAAGTCCACTCCAGCACTCTCCTATTGTGAATGAACCAACTGACATGCAGAGTTTAAGTTACTTGTCCAAAGACACATGGATAGTATGTGTCTCTAGTGAGTTTGAAACATAGGTCCTCTGACTTGCTGTCCCAGACTCTTTACTCTGCCTTTCTAAAAAGTGATAGTGTTTTACTTTGGGAGTTCTCTGCCTTTTAAGCATTTCCAACAGAAGGAAATGCATTTAATTTTTGGCAACAAAATGGAAGGAATGTCCAATGGCTAAAAAATATATTCCAGACAATGTATATACACAACTTATTTTTCTGTTATTGGGAAGCAATATGGGTTATAGGAATGAGATGAGATGGCTTGCTTCCTCTCTTCTACCAAGCCAAAATCTTAATAATCTTTAAGATCTATCAAAATTCCAATAGAGAAAACATAGCCATGGAACTTCAAATAGCTATTTGGTATTAATTAAGCAGCAAGATAATACAGAGGATAGAGCATTGGGCCTGGGGTCAGGAAGACTTGAGTTCAAATTTATTTTTACACAGCTAGCTGTGCGACCCTGGGCAAGTCATCTAATTCTGTTTGCTTCAGTTTCTTCAGCTGTAAAAGGAGATAGAGAAGAAAATGACAAACCACTCCCATATCTTTGCCACGAAAACATCAAATGGAGTTATGAACAGTCAGACATGACTAGTAGCAGTTAAGCTTGTCTGAAATTCAGGATAGTGCAAAGTAAATCTAGAATCAGGAGACCTAGATTTGAATCAGTGTTGATATTTATTAGCTATTTGATCATGGACAAATTATTTAATCTGTATAAACTTCATTTTCCTCATATGTAAAATGTGAATAACTGTACTTACACTGGCTACCTCACAGAATTGTTGTGAGGAAAATATTTTATAAATTTCAAGAATATCACAGAGCTGTGAACTATTTTTTATTATTGCTCAAGGTCCTCCACAACCTTTCCTCCAATTGACCTTTCCAGCATTTTATCCCGCTATCCCTCTCTATTTACTCTTTGTTCCAGCTAAACCGGATAATTAGTAATTATCCCCTGAATTTGAAGAGTGACTTCCTGCCTTTGTGTCTTTTCCCATGCCATTCCCCCCACCAAGAATTTCTTCCAATCCTACCTCTACCTATTGAAATTCTACTCAACTTTCAAGGACTAGTTCAAGCACTATTCTTTCTCTGACAGTGAAGGAATGAAAAATATTTATTAAGCACTATGTATATGCTTGAGAGAGTTGGACACAACTAAAATGATTCCGCAACAAAAAACGTATCAAACTCTGTACTAGGAATAGAAATACGTAAAGGAAACAGTATCTATCCTAAAGGAGCTTACATTCCAATAAAGCAAGGAAATGTGTATTAGGAACTGGCAGTCCCCCAAGTGGTATTTTTTCTGGGAAGTCACAGGACATAACCAAGTTGCTTCAACCAATCCCAATGCTCTTCTTATGTCACCTCATTTCACTTCATCTGATGGCTTTCACTCCTTCCAAAGAAAATCAGAGACTTTTTTCCCTACATGTAGTTTAAAAAAAAAGCAAACTTGTGATTAATTGATTGATTCAGTCAAGAAGTTGAAGCTTTCTGTAATTATTGAGGTAGAAGTATGGGATATCCTCCTTAAAATTACCATTTGAGTAAAGCTGCTACCCTCAATAACACTGTGATACTATTATCTCAGTTTTACAGATGAGGAAATTGAGGATGAGAGAGGTTAAGTGAATTGCCCAGGATCAAACAACTAGTAAGTGTCTAAAGCAGAATTTGAACTCAGATCTTCTTATCTCCTAGTCCAACACCATATCCAGGGCTAAAATTTCCCCTGTTTTGGTCTGCTAGAACTTGATATTCCAAATTTAGGCTTTCAATGAAAACTTTTCCTCTTCATAGAATGTCCTGTTGTATATTCCAGTGATAACCCATTATCATGGAGGAAAACTGAATGTACCACTGAAGAAATTCTTTTCATAAGCCAGTGACCTCCCCTAGAGCTTCTGGTAGTGCTTTATCTTGGAATATAGGTGATCCTGGATTCTTAAAATGGAAAAGTCTTTAAACACAAAACCAACAACTGACACTTTGTCATTTAAGAACTGGCCTAGCTAGCTTCTGAGAGGATCATCATTGTTTCGGCTGCAGGGAATTGTCTGGGAATAGCAGATTTTGGAAGACTGTTTAGTAGATTCTAGGGGAGTTGGACCCTAATTCAGTGGAGGAAGTGGATCCATTCAGAAAATTCACGATTCCTTGAAGTATGGCAGTAAGGCCAAGGACTATGGGATCCAGCCAATTTCATAGTCAGAGTTCCTTGTAAAAAGACAGTAAAGAGGCAGAAGTGGAAGAACTCTATAACCTGTATCCAGTGCCATGAAACTGACCCTCTACAGCCCATCTAAAATTCTGACCAATCACTTCTTAAACTTTGAGACAAAATTAGATGATGATAATTTTTTTTAAAAAATCAGTATACTTTGATGCAGTAGATAGAGATCCTTCCTCATAGTCAGAAAGACTTCAACTGATGTCCTACCTCTGACACACCTGTAGACATTTAATCTCTTCATCTTACTCCCCGACAAGACAATAAGACTATTTCATAAAGCAATTATTGTTTGACATTGGTAGAGGGAGTTCCCCACGTTAATGGGTCCAGGAAATTTCTTCTCTCTCTCCTTTCTCTCTTTCTCTTTCCTCTCTGTCTCTCTGTCTGTATCTCTTTTTCTCCAACTTCCCCTTCCCTCCTTCTCTCCTCTGTCTTTGTCTGTCTCTTATCTCTCTATTCTTGTCTCTCCCCCTCTTTCTCTCTGTACCTCTCTCTCCTCTCTCTCTGTCTTCTATCTCTGTCTCTTTCTCTAACTTCCACTCCCTCCTTCTCTCCTCTGTCTTTGTCTCTGTCTCTATTTCTTTTCCCTCTCTGTTTCTCTGCTCTGTTCTTGTCTCTCCCCCCACCCTCTCTCTGTCCCTCTCTGTCTCTTCTCTCTCTCTCCCTTCCTTTTCTTCCTTTCTTTTTCCCTTTCTGCCTCCTACTCTTCTATTCTCTGTTAGCATTACCCATACCCAGGACCTGCTAATCTGTCCACCTTAGGATCTCAGACAATCATTCCCTAGTTTCACATAGGGACCTAAGACTCAGTGGGTGGACACTCCATGCCCATCACTGACTAGTACTCCTAGCTCTTTCACTTAATAGCTGTGGAACTTTGGACAAGCAATTTCACCTTCCTGGATTTCAGCTCTTTTCTCTATCCAATGGGCATTTTCAGAACTTATGCACAATGCGTGCTTGTCCCTCTAGTACTGGTGGCAGTGCATTTGCTCTGGTGGATGGTTCAGTGGGAGTTCCTGGGGATGCAAATTCACTAAACAGAGAAAAAACCAGGTAATAGACAGTCATAAACTTGGAAGAGTCTATAAAATAAACAAATGTTAATTAATTCCAGGACTCTTACTGTGTAGGATAGAAAGGGATTAGAGTCACGTCACCTGCAAGAAAATAACAGGGAGGCTCTGCAACCATCAACAACCTTTGTCAGGGATTCTATCTGTGATCGTGACTGGGTCAGGGTGGAGGTGGGAGTTGAAAGGAGTGGAACAGAAGGCAAACTGTCTCCAAAGTTGGATATTAATACAATTCGATGAACATTTATTAAACACCTATTGTGTGCAAAGCATTGCGTGCTAGGCATTAGGAATACAAATACAAAAATAGAAAGAGTCACGATCTTCAAGGAGTTTACATGCTACTAGACACTATTTCTTATCCATCCTTCCCTTATGTAATGAATTTAAGGAGGTTAACAGCAATGTATACCTAGAATACCTCTCTGCCCCTTCCCATCCAAATCATGTCCATCCTTCAAGACTGTCCATATGACATGAAAGCCTTTTATGACTCTCTCTTCTCTCTCCCTCTCCATTCTATTTTCTTTCTCTCCCTCTCCCTTTCTATGTCTGTTTCTCTCTCTCTCTGTCTCTCTCATTAGAATTTTGATAGGACATATTCCTTGTACCAGGAGAAGTTAGGTGGCAAATTAGAAAGAGTATTGTACCTGAAGTCAGAAAGACTCAACTTCCTGAGTTTAGATCTGGCCTCAGATGTTAACAAGTTCTGTGAACCTTGACAAATCAGTTAACCCTGTTGGCCATAGTTTCCTCATCTTTAAAATGAGTTGGAGGAGGAAGTAGCAAACCACTCCAGTATCTTTGACTAAAAGACCCCAAATGGGGTTATGGAGAGTCAAGACACACCTGAAATGACTGAACATCAACAGCAACATTCCTTGTACCACTTCTCTGGCATATCATCATGCACTCTCTTGTGTCTTTTCCAGATATTTTGAATTGCTCATTGACTCTTATGACACATTGTAGTCTAACAGAAAAAAAAATCCTCACCAAGGGACTTTGGCATTATGAGACACCTGGGTTTAAGTCCTATCTCTACCATCTAATGCCTGCATGGCCTTAATGGGGGATAAGATTAGAGCTGGACCCCTAAAAGGAAAAGGGTCCTTGCACTTTCCCACAAATTTCACCAGCCTAGATCCCTGGCATTCCCCTGAGGCATCTAGTCCACTCTAGCCCATCTTGATTACTTAATTAACTTACTTGACACTCCTTATTCCCATCCAGATCTTTCCACAGTCTTTATCTATAAAAATATCAATCTTATCCTCATCAAATGCTCAGATTCCTTAAGAATCTGGCCCCATTTATTGGTGTCACAAATACAACAGATTCACCAAGAATCTCACCCACCCAATCTGTGTCTTAATAAACTCACTACTTGAACTGAAAGAAGGTTTGAGTGGTACAATTCTTTCAAGACAGATTCCCCATCCTGCACTCTTGCATTCTGGGATTCCTATTATCCTTAGACTACAACAACCTTATGCAAGTCACTTCAGGGGAAAGAAAGAAGCAGTTCCCTAGTACCTATTATGTGTCAAGGACTTCACAAATATTAATTCTTTTGATCCTCAAAACAACTCTGAGTGGTAAATTAAGTGAGAGAGGTAACAGGCCTAGTTAGTGTCAGAGGCTGGGTTTGAACTCAGGTCTTTCAGCTCAAGGTCCAGGAATCTATTCACTACAGTACCCATCGTACTTTGTGGGATTCAACTTTCTCACTGGAAAAATGGAGATAACTGTATTTTCATCACCTGACTCACAGTGTTGTTATGGTAGGTCAAGTGAGTTAATGTATCCTGAGTTGCATTTCTGCAACTAGGAATTCAACAAATAATGCTTCCATGAACTTGGGGGAGGAAGATGGGGGGCAGGGAACAAGGTGTTTTAGCATCTCCTGAGAAATTCCTGTGAGGGATAGGTGGGAGACTGGAACTCCCTCAGCCTCTCCTGTCACTGAACAGAAAGAAAATCTCTGCAGCTCCACATTCAAATGCTAAAACCAACACCTGTTTTGTATTGAAGTGCTAAACAGCTCTTAACTATTTCTCCTTCTTTGGAGCTCATCCATGAGCATCTTCAGTTACCCAGATACTGAGAGAACAAGCAAACTGGAGGCTCCCTCACTTAATGTCACCGAGAGGGGCTGGGAAGGGATCAGCCCCCCTCACTGTTCCAAATCTTGGCAGCCTTCAGTCTTCCAAATGAATCTCCGTCCAACTCCTCCACATGAAGGCAGCTGCCACCATATAAAAGAGGTTCAGAGCCCTCCAGAGGAGGAAGAAACTACAATGGAGAAAATGGTGCTAGAATTCTAAGAAGCCAATGAGTGAATCGTTTTCCTGGAATCCATTAATGATGGAAGAAAGGTAGAGAGTGCTGCAGGTAGATCCCACTGTCTGAAACCTCCCCTGTGTTACCAAGAACTGAGTGAGATTCTTTCTAGAGAGCTTGTGGGGACTCTGACAATCCCAGGGTGCTTCGTGAGACTATTTATGCCTGGGCTGGGTAGGCTTAAAAGGGCTGGAGCTTTTCTCCCCAGCCACCAGGAAAGTTCAGGAGGCCTCCAGGATGGCTGTGTGTATCAGATGAGTGATAAAGGCATAAATGTCAGCATTTTACTCATCTGTGTTCCCAGTGAAGCAACTTGAATGAAATAAGGTGGCCAGCAACTCTTCACTAGGCTAGAAGTTCCTTTTTTCATTTTTCCTTTTCTTTCTTTTCAGCTTTCCTCTCCCCCCACAACTCTTCTCCTTTCCTTTCCTCTCCCCTCTCTTCTACTCCTTTCTTCTCTTCTCCCTTCCTCTTCTCTCACTTCCCTTTTCCTCCTGTTTTCTTCCTTCCCCTCCCCTTCTCTCCCTTCTTTCTCTTCCCCTCCTCTCCCTTTTCCCCCCTTTTCCTGTCCATCCTCTCCACCTTCCCCTCCCTGTTTTTTCTCCTTTCCCTTCTTCTCCCCTTCCTCTCTCTCCCTTTCCCTCCCCTCCCTTCTCCCCCACTCCTCTTTTCCTTTTTTCTTTCCTTTTCCTGTCCTTTCCTCTTTTCAATGAACAAATATTTGTTTTCTCTCCCTTTCGCTTCAACTACTAATTTAGAAGAAAAGAAATAAAAACAAAAACCCTTGTCACTCATTGTGCATTTTGAATCTGTCATCTTTCTGCCAGGAGGTAGCTAGCATTTGTGACTATCATTCCTCTGGATTTGTGGTTAGTCATTTCGTTGATCAGAGTTCTCAAGGCTTTCAAAGCACTTGGTTTTTTACAATGTTGTTGTTTTATAAATTGCTCTCCTGGTTCCGCTCGTTTCATTCGACATCATTTTATGCAAGTCATTTTAGGAGCAGCTAGTGCTCAGATTGGAGTCAGGAAGATTCTGCTTTTTGAGCTCAAATTTATCCTCAGATACTTATTAGTTGTGGAACCCTGGGCAAGTCATTTAACCTTGTTGGCTTCATTTTTCTCATCTCTGAAATGAGCTGGAGAAGGAAATGGCAAACACTCCAGTATCTCAGCTAAGAAAACACCAAAAAGGGTCACAAAGAGTCAGAAATGATTAAACTTTAAAACATTGTTTTATATATTTTTATACAGGTTGGATGTTTCTTAAAGTCACCATTATTTTGGTGACTATTTTGCATTATTTATGCCAGCTGCACAAGGAATGATGTAATTTTTTCTCATTTACACTTCTCTTTGAATTTCTTTGTTAATTTTTTTCTCTTTTTCCTCTTCCTCATTTTTCTATTCTCTTTTCTTGGTTTAAAAGTCTAGCTTGTTGGGGCAGGTCAAGAGAGTAACCTGAAGCAAAATTATGGTATAAAGACCTCTGGATAGGGATTTTTTAACATGGGATCCTTGAGTTTGTTTGTTTTTTTTTTTTTTTTAAATATCTCAGGGTGGAGTTAAGATGGCGGAGTAGAAAGACTCACCTATGCTAGCTCCGAACCCACAGCCCATGGATTTAATGTAAGAAGAGCTCCCCACAAGTTCTGGATCACTGCAGGGTGTGCAGAAACACAGTGGAAGAGATTTCCATTCCAGAGAGCCCTGGAAAGCAGTCCCCAGGGTCCGTCGCACCCCGGAAAGCGGAGCCCACCCCAGCGCTGCCCTGGCCACGCGGCCAAGAGGAGCAGATACGAGCAGGCTTCAGGGATGGAATCTCTGGCGGCCGAGAAGGTCCCTCCACCCACAGAGGCTACAGGTCAGTGAGAGAGACGTGTGGGCTGGCCGAGAGGGGAGCAGGGTGTCTCCATGACTCAGGCCCCCTCGGGAGGAAGTGGCGGAGGCAGAGGTAGGGGCAGGAAGTGGTGGAGGCAGAGGCAGGGGCAGCAGCAGGCAGAACTTCAGGGCTTTGCATAAACCCCCTGAGGAAGCTGAGCCTGGGAGGTGGCCCTGGCCCCACCCCAGCACCAGAACTTAAGCTCACATTGAATAGCAGCTGTGCCTGCTGCGGAAAGCCCATTTGAATATCACACCCCAAGCACTAGCTGGGCAGATCTAAGCGGGGGTGAACAGGAATCTCAGAAGTCAAGTAACTGGCTGGGAAAATGCCTAGAAAAGGGAAGAAAAATAAGATTATAGAGAGCTTCTTTGAGCAGGTGCAAATGTTCCCACCTTTCAATTCTGATGACGAGGACCTATTCTTACCATCAGGGAAAGACGTGGAGGGCGGGGCCTCTGTATCCCAGACATCCCAGGGGTTTTGTCGGGTGGGCTCAGGCCTTGGAAGAGCTCAAAAGAGATTTTGAAAACCAAGTTAGACAGGTGGAGGAAAAACTGGGGAGAGTAATGAGAGAGATGCAAGAAAAGCATGAAAAATGGGTCAATACCTTGGTAAAGGAGACCCAAAAAAATGCTGAAGAAAATAACACCTTGAAAAATAGGCTCACTCAATTGGCAAAAGAGGTTCAAAAAGCCAATGAGGAGAAAAATGATTTCAAAAGCAGAATTAGCCAAATGGAAAAAGAGGTTCAAAAGCTCACTGAAGATAATAGTTCTCTCAAAATTGGAATGGAACAGATGGAGTCTAATGACTTTCTGAGAAACCAAGAAATCACCAAACAAAACCAAAAGCATGAAAAAAGGGAAGAGAATGTGAAATATCTCATGGGAAAACAACTAATCTGGAAAATAGATCCAGGAGAGATAATTTAAAAATTATGGGACTACCTGAAAGCCATGATCAAAAAAAGAGCCTAGACACCATCTTTCATGAAATTATCCAGGACAACTGCCCGGACATTCTAGAACCAAAGGGCAAAATAAGTATTGAAGAAATCCATCGGTCACCACCTGAAAGAGATTCAAAAAGAGAAACTCCTAGGAACATTGTGGCCAAATTCCAGAACTCCCAGGTCAAGGAGAAAATCTTGCAAGCAGCTAGAAAGAAACAATTCCAGTATTGTGGAAATACAATCAGGATAACTCAAGATCTAGCAGCTTCTACATTAAGGGATTGAAGGGTGTGGAATAGGATATTCCAGAAGTCAAAGGAACTAGGAATGAAACCAAAAATCACCTACCCAGCAAAACTGAGTATAATACTTCAGGGGAAAATATGGTCTTTCAATGAAACAGAGGACTTTCAAGCATTCTTGATAAAAAGACCAGAGCTGAAAAGAAAATTTGACTTTCAAACACAAGAATGAGAAGAAGCATGAAAAAGTAAACAGCAAAGAGAAGTCATAAGGGACTTACCAAAAGTGAAATGTTTACATTCCTACATGGAAAGACAATATTTGTAACTCTTAAAACTTTTCAGTATCTGGGTAGTTGGTGGGATCGCACACACACATACACACACACATGTACATGTGTGCACGCACACACACATACACACATGCACACACATACAGAGACAGAGAGCACAGAGTGAATTGAATAGGATGGGACCATATCTTAAAAGAAATTAAGGTAAATGGTGAGAGAGCAATGTAGTGGGAGGAGAGAGGGTGAAATGGAATGGGGTAAATTATATCTCATTCAAGAGGCAAGCAAGAGACTTTTTAGTGGAGGGAAAAAGAGGAGAGCTGAGAAAAAAACATGAAGTTTACCCTCATCACATTCGACTAAAGGAAGGAATAAAATGCACACTCATTTTGGTATGAAAACCTATCTTACAATAGAGGAAAGTGGGGGAGAAGGAGATAAACAAGGGGAGGAGGATGATGGGAGGGAGGGCAATGGGAGGAGGGAGTAATTTGAAGTCAACACTCGGGGAGGGACAAGATCAAAAGACAGAATAGAAACAATGAGGGGCAGGATAGGATGGAGGGTAATTCAGTTAGTCTTACACAACACGACTATTATCGAAATCATTTGCAAAACTACGCAGATATGGCCTATATTGAATTGCCTGCCTTCCCAAAGGGAATGGGTGGGGAGGGAGGGATGGGGAGAATTTGGAACTCAAAGTTTTAGGAACAGCTGTTTAGTATTGTTGTTGCTACTAGGAAATAAGACATACAGCTAATGAGGAATAGAAAGTCATCTGGCCCTACGGGACAGAAGAGAAGATGGGGACAAGAGAAGGGAGGGATGATAGAAGAGAGGGCAGATTGGAGATAGGGAAAATTAGATTGCCCGGTGTATTGGGGTGAGGGGAGGGGATAAAAGGGGAGAAAATTTGGAACCCAAAATTTTGTGAAAATGAATGTAAAAAGTTAATTAAATAAATTTTTATTAAAAAAGGTATCTCAATATAACTGGTTTTCTTAGAAGTCCTATGTATTTTTGTGTTTCGGAAAATGCTATACTGATGCATTTATAGGCTTCACCCTATTCCCGCAACACACAGAAAGATTAAGAACCCTTGTTTCAGGGCAATAACGATTTGATCAACACCTTGGGATAATCCAAGGAACATCTTTCATATCATGGATGCATAGAATGCACAATAGAATGGAAAGAGTTATAAGGATGACCCCAAGTCAGTTCTGCAAGATGTTAGGTTGTTACTGTTTATTTTTTTCAGTTAAGTCTGACTCTCTGTGATCCTATTTGGGGTTTTCTTGGCAGAGATATTGGAGTGGTTTGTTATTTCCTTTTCCTGCACTTTTTACAAATGAGGAAACTAAGGCCAACAGGATTAAGTGACTTGCCTAGAGTCATATAGCTAGTAAGTTCCTGAGGTTAGATTTGAACTCAGGAATGAGTCTTCCTGACCCCAGACCAGATGTTCTATCCACTGTGCCACCTACCTTTCCACCTCAGTACAGTAGAATCTCAGATAATAGAAGAGACTTTAGAGAACCTATAGTCTAATGAGTAAACCAAAGATGAGTCAGCTAAAGATTTGCCCCAACTCTCACAACTTTTTGTCCAAAAGATCTTAGAAGAATAATCTGAAAGCTATAGTATGGGGCCCAGGGCACTCCCTACCTCTATCCTGCTTCTACCATGTCTTACATTTTGCTAATCTATGCAATGTTTATGAAATCATAGGATAATAGAATATTAAAGCTGGATAAGACTTTCAAGATTCTGTAATCTTAACACTCTCATTTTCAACTGAGAGGGGGTGGCACGGTGGAACCTAACACCTAGAGAGGTAAATAGACTTGCAAAAATGTTATCAGTTACCACTAAGGCTTCAGAAAACAATGTATTTCCATGTGATATTCTCTTAGGAAAAGCCTTTGAGCCATGCAGAATGTGGTAGCTTGCCACAAATCAATTGCTCAGCTTGCTATAGGCTAATTAATTTCTCACAGTGGCTCTGGTCTCTATGGGGAGAGTACAAGAGGTAATACAGAGTACGAAAGTATCAGAACAAGCCAAACTGCTTTTCTTTTCTTTTCTTTTTTGCTTTTGTAGGTATAAATACCCACCAAATAGCCCCTGTGCTCTAGGAGGGTAGAAAATTTGCTTATTTTGCAATTAAGAAAACTCTTTCTGAGATTTTTACTTGGATAGATGCCACTACTGCCCAGATTTCCTAGCCTCACTGAAAACCCATTGACTCATTAGCACATTTTCCAATAATACTAATCAATTATACTAATAATTCCCTCCATGTCATTGCTTTGACCAAGCCTAAAATTTGAGCGAATCGTTGCCCACTAAGCATTCTACAATCCTGGGAGAAAAAAAAAAAATTGAAGTCATTGATTCTGAGACTACAGTCTCAGAAAAAAAGAGGTCAAGGTGCCAGTGTCTTCTAAATCTACTCCATCCCTTTCATATTTATTGACAAAACCCTCATACAAGCCCTTATCACTTCATGCCTAGACAACAAAATAGCCTCTAAGCTAGTCTCCGTGCCCTCTATCTCTCCTTGGGCAGTCAATTCCTCCTAATTAACTAGTCAAGAAGCATTTACTAAGCACCTAAAATGGACTGAGCATGGTGCTTGGTCCTGGGGAGGAGACACAAAAGTAAGATTGCCCCTGCCCTCAACAAGTATACATTCTATTAAAAAGATTCAACATCCAGAGGAAAGAGACTGGTCTAGAGGCAATCAGATGAATTGAGAATACAATCATAGGGCAGAAGATTGTCAGACCCTCTCCTTCATCATTCCCACCTCCTTGTTTCCCTGGCTTCCTTCAACTCTCACCTTCTACAGGAAGCCTTTCCTGTTTCCCCTTAATTCTAGTGCCTTCCCTTTATTGATTATTTCCCATTTATCCAGTATTCAGCTTATTTATAAATTTTGTTCCATTGTTTCCATCTCTTCATGGCATCACTTGGGGTTTTCTTGGCAAAGATACTAAAGTGGTTTTCCATTTCCTTTTTCAGCTCATTTTACAGATGAGGAAACTGTGGCAAACAGGATGAAGTAGCTTCCCCAGGGTCACAAAGTTGTAAGTATCTGAGGCCAGATTTGAACTCAAGAAGATAGTCTTCCTTACTGTAGGGTTGGCATTCTAGCCACTTTGCCACCTAGGTACCTTTGGTTTCCACATAGTGATTTGCATTTGATTTTCCGTGTTATAATGCAAGCTTCTTCAGAGCAGAGACTGTCCTTTGTTTTCCTTTGTATTCCTAGCATTTAGCACAATGCTTGGCACATGCTAGGCACCTAATAAGTCTTCATAGACTGACTGGCCAAGTCTATACAGCATCAATGGTGCTGATTTGATTATGGGGCTCACAGTAAGAAGGGAAAACTGTGAAGGAGGGCTGGGAAGATGGACATGCCAAGTGGCAGCAAGGCAGAGGACAAAGTGCCTATGCTGGGTAAGTCCTAGAATCCTGGTAGAAAGCTAGATGAGATGTAGAATATGGTGTAAGACCAATGAAAAATAATGCCAGCTAAAAATCATTCCTTTGATAACTACATGAAGCATCTAGACACCATGTCTAAAGTCAGAAAGACTCATTTCCCTGAGTTCAAATCTGGTCTCAGACACTTACTAGCTGTGCCACCCTGGGCAAGTTACTTCAACCTGTTTGCCTCAGTTTCCTCATCTGCAAAATGAGCTGGAGAAGGAAATGGCAAACCTCTAGTACCTCTGCCAAGAAGAACCCAAATGGAGTCATAAAGAGTCTCATATGACCAATAACAATAGCAAAAATTCCTTTAGCACTACTTGTTACCTTATCACCACCTTTAAAAAATGTTTGGTAGCTCTTCATTGTCCAAAGATAAAGTCCAAACTACTCTGATAAAAATTTAAGTCAGTCTTATACCTATGTCACCTGTAATTTATCCCAAGGTTCTGTCCTGGCTCCTCTTCTCACTCTACACTCTCTCATAAGGTGACCTAATCGACTCCTATGGGTTTAATTACCATTACCTCCTGACTTCCCCAGCTTCCTGAGAGTTAAGTGGCCTAGTAGACAGAGTCCTTGCATTAGAATCCAGAAGACCAGAGTCCCAATCAAGCCTCAGATACTTTCTAGCTGTACAACCCCTGGGCAAGTCACTTAACCTCTATTTGTCTCAGTTTCCTCATATGAGGACTATAATAACCCCAGCCTCCCAGGATTGTTCCAAGGAACAAATGAAATAATGATCGTAAAGTGCTGACGCTGTGCCTCTCACATGGAAGGCGCTATGTGAATGTAGCTATTCTTACTATTATTATCTCCCTATCTATATATCCATCACTAGTCTCTCTTGAGCTTTGGTTCTACGTCACCGATTGCCTGTTAGACATTTTAAATTGAGAGCCCCATAGGAAACTCACACTTTTCATGTCCAAAACAAAATTTAGTATCTTTTTTCCCTCTTCCAAACTTTCCTGAGTCTGTCAGTCACTACCACCTTTGTAGAATCCCAGTTTTCTCTCACTCCAAATATCCAATCAGTTGACAAATTTTGTTTTTATTTCTTCGTTGTTCCATCATGTCTGACTTTGTGATCCTATTTAGGGTTTTCTAGGCAAAGTTCCTAGGGTGGTTTGCCATTTCCTTCTCCAGCTCATTTTAGAAATGAGTAAACTGGGTTAAGTGACTTGCCCAGGGTCACACAGCTAGTAGTTATTTGAGGTCAGATCTGAACTCAGAAAGATGAGTCTTCCTGATTCCAAGCCCAGCACTCTATCCACTGTACCACTCAGCTGCCCTATATATACCTTTTTTTGATTTCTGTTTTACTATGGCTAGATAAAAGGGCTTCTTTGCTATTTGCTATATGTGTTCATTGCACAACTAGTATTTGGTGGGGAAGGAATCAATCCTTGAATATAGAGTTTCAGGACCTTTTTCTCCCCAAATGACAAAGCGTTCAGAAGTGAGAAGGAACATGATCCTTTCTCCTAGAGCAGGCCTGCACAACCTGTGGACTTATAAACCTTGGACCTCTTTCAGCACACCAGAGAATTTCCTCTACATACAAAGGATCTGTATTTTTCATGGGCTGCCTCAAATTCTTTCGCATACTGGCTCAAGGGCTGTAAGTAGCCGGTGATGTCCCAGAGGTGAGGAACCTGTGGCCTCGAGGCCACATGTGGCCCTCTAGGTCCTTAAATGTGGCCCTTTGACTGAATCAAAACTTCACAGAATACATCCCCTTAATAAAATGATTTGTTCTGTAAAACCTGGACTCAGTCAAAAGGCCGTAAGTGTAAGGCCTTAACAAATAATACTTAAGGAAGTAGTAGCAATACTTCTAACCTGGTACCCCTCTCTCTGAGGAGAATAGAGTGATGGCCTCCAGCCACAACTTCTTGCTTCACCTACTCATGGAAATAAAAGTCTCCCTTAGGGAAAGGTGAGAAGAGGCTAGAGATGTCTTTTCTAGCTTTCCTCAAACCACACAATGGCAGGCCAACTTGCCACATATAGCCTTCACCATTCGCAGACTTCACTATGTATCTGGAGACCTCTCCACTCTTTGTTACATATATAACTAATATTTTTGTTTCCACCAATCTGGATCTCCAGCTTCATACAATCTTTAGCAATCAAGGTAATGAATGCATATCTGGAAAAAAAGTGACAACATGCAAAACATGTACTAATTGTATACTATAGAGAAGGGACTCAAGGGTAGGGACTACATATTTTCCATTTCTTTATACCCTCTACCAACCCACCTTTATTAAGATCCACTTCCTATGCTAGGCAGCTAGATGGCACAAGGATATAGTACTCTGGACTAGGAGTCAGGAAGACCTGAGCTCAAATTTGATCTCAGACACTTATAGCTATGTGTCTCTTTACAGCATCGCTTAAATATTTCCCCCTTTCTCCTCTGACACTGCCACCATTCTGGTGCAGGCTCTCATCACCTCATGTCTTGAGTATCGCAATAGCCTGATGGTAAACTTATTTTGCCTCATCTCTCCTGATCTAATCCATCCTTCATTTAGCCACCAAAGTGATTTTCCCATGTCATCCCACTACTCAATAAACTCCAGTGGTTCCCTATTGTCTCCAGGATCAAATACAAGATCCTCTGACGTTCAAAGCCTTTCATAACCTAGTCCATTCCTACCTTTCTGGTCTTCTCATACCTTACTCCACAACCATGTCCTCTTCAATCCAGTGGCACCACCTTTCTTGCCATCCCTTGAACACAATATTCCATTTCTTGATTATAGGCATTTTCTCTTACTGTTCCCCATGCCTGGAATTCTCTCCCTCCTCGTCTTTGCCTACCAGCTTCTATAGTTTCCTCTAAGTCTCAACTAAAATCATACCTTCCATAGAAAACCTTTACCAACCTCTCTTAAATCTACTGCTTTTCCTCTTTTATTTACTTCCCATTTATCCTGTATATAGCTTGCTTCCACATCTTTGCTTGTTTCCCCCATTAGATTCTAAGTTCCTTGAGGGCAGGGACTGTCCTTTGACTCCTTTATTTCTATGTTTAGCACAGTATCTAGCACACAGTCCTTAATAAATAAAGGTACTTAATAAATGTTTATTGACTGACTGACCCCAGATCAAATTACTTAATCTCTTTCTGCCTCAGTTTCTATAGCTACAATGTGAAACTAATACAAATTACATCACAGGGTTCTTGTGTTCATATTGTTAGCATCAAATGTGATAACATTCATACTTAGCACAGTATTTGATATACAGGAGGCACTTTATGCCTCCTTCGCTACCTCCCCTTCCTTCAGGTCTCAGTTCATTGATGTGATGAGTTTTCAAAGAGTATGCCAGCATGGGGAAAGATCTGGCAATTCTAGGCTGGAAAAGCTTCAAGTGTAGGTTGAAAGATGGAGTGTATTTTGTCTTTCCAAGAAAGGCTTAAATTCAGAGAAACTCATTACCAGAAATTTGATCACTGGATAATGAATTTTTTCAGTAACTTCAACTCATGAAAAGAAACATGATCTGTGGTGTGCACTGATGAAAAGCATTCCAATTTTACTGAGATCACAGGATCTGCATCTTTAGAGCTGGAAGAGACCTTAAAAGTCATCTAATCAAATCCCCTCATTTCAAAGTCAAGGAAAATTGAAGTCAAGAAGAAATATGAAGTGACTTGTTCAAGGTTATACAGCAGGTGAGGGACAGAGGGCAAAAGTTGAACTCAGATCCTTTTGACTTCAAAGCCAGTCTTTCCACAGCACCACAGTGACTCCAGCTCTTAATTCCTCTCAGTATTCAAATTCACCCCATACCCATTCCCAGCACACAGGAACACAACGCTTGGCTTCATTCTGTAAGAATGAGTATATAAAAGGACACTACAATTCTTGGGGGGGAAGCTAGGTGATGCAGTGGGCCTGGAGTCAGGAAGACTCTTCCTGGGTTCAAATCTGGCCACAGATACTTATTAGCTGGGTGATCCTAGGCAAGTCACTTCACCTATTTGCCTCAATTTCCTCATTTGTAAAATGAGCTGGAGTAAGAAATGACAAACTACTACACTATTTTTGCCAAGAAAACCCCAAATGGGGTCATAAAGAGTCCAACATAATTGAACACCACCACCACCAAGATTCTTGAGAAAGAAAGAGAGCAGCCAGTGAGGACCACCAAGGCTAAGTTTGACATCATCATTTTGAGTCCAGTTAATACAGGAACTTCAGTATATTCAGAAGCATATGTTCTGTGATAACTATAGGCGTCTCAAGACCAGTTGTGTCCAGAAATAGTATCCTTTAACAAAGCACTCTTTTTATTTTGTACATTTAAATTAGACCCCACTGGGGTTAAGTTTTTGGCGTGATTATCAGGGATTTAGCTGGTGATTCATTAATATAATTGGAAACTATCTACCTAAACCCCAAGCGGATCCCTTTGAAAATGTTCCACTAAATGCTACATCATGGTAATACTTCCCTGTATTGTCAGTTGCCTGTCTCTGAATTTTAATTCCAGCACCTTAGCTTCTGGACTAGACACCTAAACATGGACAAAGACATTTGTGCCAGGGGAACTGACACTTCTAGTGAGCTATTATAATAGGCTCCTAACTGCTCTTCCTGCCTTTTATTTGTTCCCCTTTTCATTCTTCCTGCACATAGAAGCCCCAATCATCTTTCTAACATGCCTTTCTAATCATGTCATTCTCCTCAAAAACCTAAAGTAGCTGTTGGTTGTTGACTGACTTACTGACTACCATCCGTTCCTGGAATAGACTCCCTTGAGCCCATCTCTGCTTGTTAAAATCCCTGCTCCTTCCTTCAAGGGCCAATTCCTGCTATTTTTCAATGAGCCTTTTCTTGATCGTCCCAGCTGAAAGACATCCCTCTCTCTTCTAACACTTTTATAGCACTTGGTACAGATTTCTCCTTTGCATAGATAGATAAAGCAAGGCATTATGCTAAGTGCTTTAGAACTATTAACTCATTTGTTCCTCACAACCACACAAGGTAGGTGCTATTGTTATCTTCATTTTCTGATAGAGGAAACTGAGATAAACAGAGGTTAAGTGACTTGCCCAGGGTCACACAGCTAGACGGTTATCTTGGTGGAAAGTATTTGCGGTAAGATTTGAACTCTGCTTTAACTGACTCCTCATTCAGTGTCTTATTCACTATATCACACTGCATCTGACTAGAGTAGTTTTAAAGATAAGCATAGAATGCACTCTAGTGTTGGTGCAAGTTATAAAACTGGTGTTCCAATCCAAGACAAATCAAGTCAATTGGCATTTATTATGCACCTACTTTGTCAGGGGACTTGGGGGTATATTGCTGTCACTTAAACCTCTATCTGCCTCAGTTTCGTTATCTGTAAGATGGGGATAAAACACCAACTTCAGGAGTTTTTTTGTGAGGATTTAAGCATTTTGTAAAGCATCTGTAAAGCATTTTATAAAAATTAAAGCACTACATAAATGCAAGCTCTTATCATTGTCATTATGTTTAAGAAACAAGAAACAACATATTTGACTAGAACAGGTATTTAAAGATTCATAGGCATATTTCAAAAGAGGCTTTGAATTTGGGTGGGGGAAAAATCTTCAGAGGAACAGTAGAAAATAAATCTGGAAATATGTTTGGACTTAGGTTGAGGAGAGCCTTGAAATTCAATCTGAGGATAACTGGATTTAATTCAGTTGACAATGAGAATCTATAGAAGGTTTTTGAGGTATGGAGCTATAAATATGATCAGGGATGCCCATTGGGAAGATTTGTCTTGTACCGATGTGAAGAAGAAGTTGGATGGAAAAGAGATTTGAAGTGGGGCCACTGATTAAGGAACTATTGCCATGGTCCATATGAGAACCAGAAGAGCCTCAGAGGCTTATTTGAGCTTCGATGGCCCATATCCAGGATCTATGATCTACTTTAAACTAGTTGCTCTTTTACTGACTCTCAGGGGGCTGTCTTAAACACTTGGTGGGTGGTGCTGAAAGAAGGCGCTTCCATTTCCCAAGATGCAACTGCAGTAAAGGGTAAAGAGGATGATATTAGAATCAAAGTTATGAGTTGAAATTCCAGTTATGTTCTTACCTACCTGATATTGGGCAAGCTCTGGGCTTCAGTGTTCTCATCTGAAATATGAATGGATTGGGCTAGGTAATCTCTAAGATCCCTATCAGCTCTAAACCCTATGATCTTCACCTTTCTAAAGTAAGAATTCTTAACCTGGGCTTCGCAAACCTTCCAAAGGGACCATAGATAGGTTTAAGAGATGTACATGAACGTGAATGGGAAAAAATTATATCTCTCTTTTCACTAACCTCTAGCTGAAAATGAACATTTCTTTCAATTGTGAATTTTTTAAAAATAATATTATCCTGAGTAAGGGCTATCCCCAGATTGCAAAAAAAAAAAAAAAAGTTCATGCCACATAAATGATTAAGAATTCCTGTTCTAAAGTTATTATCATGCAATTTAGAAATCCTATGAGATGGCCTTGTGGCCACAAACTTTCACAGGCTAATGGAGGCTCTCACCACAAGCCTGTTGTTCTCCTTCTCCTCCTCGCCCACATGTACATCATCATGGTGCTGAAAGGTGCTTTTGTATTCACAGCAAACTATTTCACTTCTTATAGGTCATTTTCAAAAGCCTGTTGATAATTACTGCTGTGAACCCAAAACTTTACACACACACACACATTCATGTACATACATGTATATACACACCCAGCCAACTTCATTCTATGCCCCACCTTGACTGCCTTCATTGTCTCTAATGGATATGGTGAGATTAAAAACAATGATAACTTTTTGTTATTGTTTCAGTTGTGTCTGACTCTTGATGACCTCTTTTTGGGGTTTTCTTGGCAGAGATTCTGAAGTGGTTTTCCATTTCCTTCTCCAGTTCATTTAATAGATGAGGATCGGAGACAAACAGACAAGTGACTTGCCCAGGGTCAGTGTAAATAAATGTCTGAGGCCAGCTTTGAACTCATAAAGGTGAATCTTCCTGATTCCAAGCCCAATACTCTACCCACTGTACTACATTGCTGCTCAACAATAATAATAGCTTGCCTTTAAATAGCACTCTATTGTTTATACAGCATTTTCCTCACCATAATTCCATAAGAGGTAGATAATAGTCTTTAAGAGTATTCTGGTCTGTTAGCTGGTTCCAGTGCCATTCAGACCTCACCGGCAGAGGGAATCTATCACTGCGGCATTTGAGCAGTATCTCTATAGCATCTTGCCAGTGTGCTATGTAAGGTGCCAGCACCAGCTGGAAGGTGGTATACTAGCAGGGACAGATTAAATAGAAATTAGTTGCAAGATTTGACTCTGAGACTGGATAATGGCAAAATGAAATCCCAACCCAGGCCGTCTCTTCCCTTGACACTATCAACACCTCACTGGTCATTTGCCAACTCCTCGTTTGTTAATTGGAAGCCAGGTTGAGCATTTATTTGTACATTAAGCCAGCTCTAGGGGGTTTTTGTTTAATTAGCTATGACACTTGGAGATACATCCCACAACTATCTCTTGGTACTAAGTGTTGGATAAACTCCTTGAAAGGGGGCTCACCAAGAGTGATTAGAAGGTGAAGCTGGAGGGAACTGATTTGGCAGAGATTCCATGCTGGGAGGAGGAGGAGAATAAAAACAGATATTTGAATGAAAACAATTCAGCCTTAGTTTGGCATGAGAAGTACATTAACCTTTATTAATCTTGCTGTTTCTTTACAGTAGAAACTAAAGTTAACCTGAACTCCAAATGAACCAAAGGATACTTTCAATGGGGTGGGAAGGAAAAAGGAGGGGTCTGAAAGAAAAAAAATGTTGCTGTGGTTGCTGCTTATGGTATTCTTTGGCCCAAGTCTCTACATCTGTTCTTCCAGGCAGCGTTTTGGGCCATATGGCCAGATGAAAAACATCTAGCTCAAACTACAGATGGACAAAAACTGATGCTTGTGTTGGTGGGAGAGAGATGTTATGATCAGAAATGTAACTAGGAGTTCTATTACCTGGGGAGAATTCATCAGAGAATTGGAACAGACATCTGAAGAAACTTCCAATCCAGTCAAATATAAGACCAATAGGGGAGTGAGTGTACATACATCTCCTTGAGATCCCAACCCTCTCTACTGAGACACAGTCTTCCTCCCCTTCTCTCTTCTTGCCACAGAAATCCCAGGGAGGAAATGGAGGGAGAAAGGTGGCTGGTGAAGATAGTGACAGTGTGGTAGTTGGGAAAATCAACTCTTGGTGGAGGGAAATATGGCTACGAGTCCTTCAGTACGATATGATGGGAAAAAGCAGTGCAGTCATGCTGAATGCCATGCTATATAAATCTAGAAGACTGCCAAGGGGAAGTCCTTCCCTCACCCAAGGCATAGCTCTGATCATCCCACCCTCTTTGCAGTTTTGATTGAAATTCATTGCAAAGTCAATTACTTTAGATTTAAAAGCTATGCTTCCTAAGATTTTGGGAATCCTTGAGCATTTGTGACAGAATCTAAGAGAAAAATTATATTGGAAACATGTGTCAATTAGCCTACCTGAAAAAAGGGTTAATCTGTTTATAGTCAACAGCTCTACTAAATTTGTGGTTTACACTTATATTAAACTCTTCTCCACTTAGAATGTCATCTTCAATACTGAAAGTGACTGGGAAAGAACTTGCTGCTACGGTTAATCAGAAACGACTTCATTTCATGCAGCTGTGTGACATTTATAGCCTTACTTTTCTTACCTGTAACATGGGAATAATGATTGTTGCAGTTATGACCTTGTGAGCCTCAAAAAGGATGTAATAGTGAGATACCAAAGGTCCCAGAGCCTTACTCCATGCTGGAATAAGTAGCTGAGCCTTATCTGCCTTGCAAGTCCTGGTACCCAGCACAGCAAAGGATTGAACTCCACAGCCAACATGTCAGGCCTTACAAGTAAGGCAATGAATGACTTTCAACTTCAGTTACATTAAATTCAGAAGGTAATTTGGTAGGGTATTTCTTCATAGCAGTTATTTTAAGTTTGAATCCATCTCCCTGACCCTTAACTGGTGTGGTATAGGGGATAATGTTCCCCAGATGTTGTGAGTGAAATACTTTGCAACCTATGCTTTTGCTATATCATTGCAATAAATATCCCATTGTACAAGGATACAAGTCATTATCAATTGATAAATGGTCATATGATATGAACAGACAGTTTCCAGAGGAAGAAATTAAAGATATCTATAGTCATATAAGAAATACTTTAAATCTCTATTGGCTAATGAGATGCAAATCAAAACAATTCTGAGGTACCACATCATACCTATCAGATTGGCTAGCATGACAAAACAGGAAAATGATAAATATTGGAGATGTGGGAGAGTTGGTACACTAATTCATTGTTGGTGGAGCTGTGAGCTGCTCCAACCATTCTGGAAAGCAATTTGGAACTATGCCCAAAGGACTACAAAAATGTGCATACCCTTTGACCCAGCAATATTGCTTCTAGGATTGTAGCCCAAAGAGATCACAAAAATGGGAAAATGTCTCACATTTACAAAAATATTTATAGCAGCCCTTTTTGTGGCCAAGAACTGGAAATAGAGAGAATTCCCCTTAAGTACGGAATGACTGAACAAGTTGTGGTATATGAATATACTGGAATACTATTGTTCTACAAGAAATGATGAACTGGAAGACTTCAGAGAGTCCTGGAAGGAATTATATGAACTGATGCTGAGTGAAAGGAGCAGAACCAGGAGAAGTTTGGACACAGCAACAACCACAGTGTGCAAGGAATTTTTCTGGTAGAGTTAGTCCTTCACAGCAATGCAAGGACCTAAAAAATTCCCAGTGGATTCTTGAGGCACAATGCCTTCCACATCCAGAGAAAGAACTATGGAATTAGATTGCAAAATGAAGCAGACCATTTTCTCTTGTATTATGTTTTGTTTTGTTTTATGGTTTCTCCCATTTGCTTTAATTCTTCTATGCAACATAACTAAAGTGAAAATGTATTTAGTAGAAATGTATGCGTAGAACCTATATAAGATTGCACACTGTCTCAGGGAAGGAGTGGAGAGAGAGGGAGGGGGAAAATCTAAGATATATGGAAATGATTGTAGAAAACTGAAAACAAACTAAAATAATTTTTGAAAAAAGAAATGACAAATAGTTGGACTTCAGAAAAACCTGGAAAGACTTATATGAACTGATGTTGAGTAAAATGAGCAGAACCAGGAAACTTTGTACACAGTAACACCCATAATGTGCAAGGACTACTTCTGACAGACTTAGTCCTTCACAGCAATGTAAGGACCTAAGACATTCCCAAAGGATTCTTGAGTCAAAATGCCATCTCCATCCAGAGAAAGAACTAAGGAATCATAATACAGAATGAAGCAGACTATTTTCTCTTGTGTTGTTTTTGTTTTTTTTTTCTCATGCTTACTTCCATTTATTTTAATTTGTCTATGCAACATGACTAATGTGAAAACGTGTTTAGTAAGAATGTGTGTGTAGAACCCATATAAGATGGCATGCCATCCCCAGGAGGAAGGGGGAGAAAATTTAAAACTTATAGAAGTGATTGTTGAAAACTAAAAATCAATCAATCAATTAATTAATTCAAAAATAAATAAGTAACCCATTGTAATAGAGCAGCTAGGGGGCAGAGTGGATAGAGTGCTAGGCTTGGCATCAGGAAGAGTTCAAATCTGGCCTCAGACACTTACTACCTGGGTGACCCTGGACAAGTTACTTCACCCATTTGACTCAGTTTCCTCATCTGTAAAACAAACTGAAGAAGTATCTTTGCCAAGAAAACTCCAAACGGAGTCACAAAGAGTTGTACGATTGAAACAACTAAACAACAACAGTTCTATTTTCTCACTATTTGTTGTTATTGTCAGATGCACTCATAGAAAAAACAGATTAAAATTCAGTATAAATTTGACAAGCTTCCATACTATGTCAACTCACATATATTCATACTTCGACTTTGATGTAAAAGTAGATATGGAAGAGAATGGTGAAAATTAAATTCAAAGGGTATGTTTTTGGTTTTTTACAAAGGAAATTACTCTCTGTACACACTAGTGTACACACAACACTATGTGTTATCATAATGGTCAACCTTACCCTGAAGAAGATAAGAAAATACACTTTGCTGTCTTTAAAGAGATTTTGGATATGTACTACTATATCTGCTACCAGAATTGATTGATGTTTCCATTAGTTTAATTGTGATTTTTTTCTTTCTTTTTTCATTCTTTGTTACAAGAGAATAGCTCTCTGGGAACTTAGGTCTTCCTGATTCTTCGGGAAGGGGAAGGGAGAGATCTTTAGAAATTAGTGATGCAACAATAAAATGTATTAATACTCAATTTTAACCAGCTTCGGTTATTGTTATCCTTCATTCTCAAAGAGGACCAAAATGACATCACTATATCAGAGTCAAGGTACATCGTATTCAACTGTGCGGGTTGGAGCAATATGAGCTTGGAAGGCTCTACCACAGGCGAGGCACAAATAATCCACATGAACATTTGAAGTGGAGATGTCTCTCTTGCACATTTCATGTTTCTTTTGACCTACTAGAGTTCTACAGTAATTCTGCAATTCTACTTGTCTCATACTGTTCTATGAGCTCTAGTGCCATCTTTGTGGTGGGGGCATTCATTCCAACATGGGCATTCCTGTGCCAATGTCTCAATTGATTCCAAAGTTCTTCAAAGAGACCTTGAGAGTGTCCTTGTATTGCTTCTTCTGAGAGCATGCCTTGCCTGAGTTGTCCATAAGATAATCTTTTAGGTAAACATGCCTTTGGCATTCAAATAATGTGACCAGTCCATTGAAGTTTCACTCTCTGAAGAAGAGTTTGAATGCTTGGCAGTTCAGCATGAGAAAACATGGCAATTCTCTTGCATCACTCTCATTTCTCTTCCCAATTTTCCCTCTGCTTCTCTTACTTGATTTTTCAAAATCCTTTTTGAGTTCTTCCATGGCTTTCAACCAATTCAAATTTTTCATGGAGGCTTTGGATGAAGGAGCTTTGACTTTGTTGCCTTCTTCTAATTGTATGTTTTGATCTTTGTCACCAAAGTAAGATTCTGTAGTCTAATTTTCCCCCCTCCGGTTGTTCATTTTCCTTACAAATAACTTGAATTTTTAACTCTTTGTTAAAGTAGGACTCTGCTTCCACTCTGGAGGGTGTACTGTACCAACCTCAGGGATTTTGTGAAGCTGTTTTCAGAGATATTTCTAGTTATCTATAAATTCTCAGTTCTACCAATGTTGTTTGATCAAAGGAAATGTGTTTACTCCTCTCACGCTTTGTGCTCTGGTCTGTGAGTGACCACAAACACTCTTTTCTGCCTTATAACTATGAGGAGGATTCCCTCTCCTCTGCCACTAGAAGCTCTGCCTTGCCAGCACTCCTTCTTGCCCCAGGACTTCCACCTAAGAGTGCAATCCAGATCCAAGCATGGGCAAAGCAAGAGAATACTGCCTTAATGGCAGCAAAGAAATACTTACAATCCCACTTACCATCTGTGGCCCAAGAGTTCTAGAAGCAGCCACTGCCACCATTCTGGGCCTGGAGTCAGACTGTGTTCTTCTCTCACCCAGGTCTGACAGAGCTTTTCTACTGAACCTCCAAGTTGTTTTTGGTGTTTGTGGGTTGAAAAGCCTGGAGACCACCACAGTTGCCAGTGATTCAGTCTCCTGAGTCCTGATCCAGGTTTACTTGGGTCCCATCTGTGCTAGTGGCTAGCATGTGTTGGCATTCCTCTCCCAGTCCAGTGCCATTGATCTTTCCTGTCAACCTTCCAGGTTGTGTGGGGCTGAAAATTTGTTTTACCCTGTCATTTTGTGAGCTCTGCTGCTCTAGAATTTGTTTAGAGTAATTTAACAGGTATTTGAAGGGATTTGGGGGAAGAACTCAAACAAGCTCCTCCTTTTACTACATCATCTTGACTCCCCTTCACCCTGGTACCTTATCTTTCCAGGTGATATTCAAAATATTCCTAAGATGATTTAAGTGGGAGTCATTCAATTTCCTGGTATGTCACTGGTTTACTGTCCAGGTTTCTGTAGTAGCAACCACACTGGCACACAGGCTGGGCTGCTAGCATGGGTTCTTTAATCTGCTTTTCTAAAGGAAAGACAAGTATAAGAGAGTCAACAATCTTACTTTAATTACAGATAAGTAGAAAGAAATGAGTATAGAAAATACAAGCAGAGAAAATGACACAGAGATTCAACAGACATTGCTCCAACTGTCTGAACAAAATAATACAAGCACCTACATACACCACCAGACTGAAAAAACACCAACATCTGAGTAGTGTGTGTGTGTGTGTGTGGGGGGGTGTTCTTAATAAACAAGTGCCCAGAGTCTGATCCAAGGAATTAAAAGGACCTTCTCATGAACGATCCCCTAAAGTAAAATGCCAACCTCTCAGAATATGTAACAAAGACTTAGCCTCTGATTGACTCAGAGCCAGAAGGCACAAAACCTATGTGACTCATGAGAGCTGTGAATTATCAGGTTTCAAAGGACATTAATCCTTCAGATGTTTACAATTTAGCCTGAGCCTAGAAACCTGAACTCTAGGAAAAAAAACCCAACAACAAAAAAATTCCACTTTGTTTATGCTTACATTCCACTCCTCCAGGATCCTGGCCTTTAAATAGAACACACAGCCCTTACAATGTGCACAGGTGAAGAAAAGTGATTGCTAAGGCCATTAATCCTGGAACAAATAGATGCATTAGCATATTTTAAGAAATATATATTAGCCCATCAGTTGGGGAATGGCTGAACAAGTTGGGGTATATAAATGTAATGGAATATTGTTGTTCTGTAAGAAATGATGAAGAGGAACACTTCACAGAGGCCTGGAAGGACTTATATAAACTAATACTGTGTGAAAGGAACAGAACCAGGAGATCATTATATACAGTAGCAACCACAGAGTATGAGGAATTTTTTCTGGTTCACTTAGCCCTTCACAGCAATGCAAGGACCTAAAACATTCCCACTGGACTCTTGAGGCAAAATGCCATCCACATCTAGAGAAAAAACTATGAATTTGGAACACAGAATGAAGCAGAATATTTTCTCTTGGGTTAGGTTTTGTTTTGTTTGGGTTTTTCTCATGGTTTCTCCCATTCATTTTAATTCTTATATGTAACATGACAAATGTGAAAAAGTAATTAAGAAGAATGTATGTGTAGAACCCATATAAGATTGCGTGCTGTCTCAGGGAGGGAGGTGGGAGGGAGGGGGAGAAAAATCTAAGACTTATGGAAGTGATTGTACAAAACTGAAAACAAATTAATTTTAAAAATTAAAAACAAAACAAAAAAGAAATATATATTAGATCAACATAATCCCCATAAAATAAACATATCATGAGCTTCACATTTGCAAAATACATAGAAACATAACAACTCATTACCAGTGTGGCCACATGGCCTTAAACAAATGCAAAGGTTTATAACATCAGTGAACACAACACACTCCACCCCTTGGTCCCAGTCAATTCAAAACAAAATGTCCAAGACCAAGTGAAATCCTCTTAGAGGTTTGGCCTTCCTACACTGCAGTTGCAGGCTCCCACATGGCACTCTCAGGTGCACACATACTCTAATGAGTCAAAGAATCCAAGTCCAAGTTCTAACACTAATTCAGCCCCTGCTTCCAAGTCCTGAGGGATGGCTGGATGACAGTCAACAGAGTCAGTCCCCAGGAATTATTGCACTTCCATACTCACATCTCACCATATACAACTCCACCCCCAGGGTCCCAAACCATCCCAGGGAGTGTGTGGCAAGAAAGAAATCTCACTGCTCCTGTCCTGCTGCAAAGCCTTCATCTTGCCTTGGGTTGGATTTCCAAACTCTGGGGTTCCTCCTCACACAGGGGCCAACTGTTCCCAGTTCTTGCCTGGGTTCATATGCAGGCAGCTCTCCAATCCTGTTCCATGTTTTACCTTACCAGGGTCCACACAGAGGCTCCAGGGGCTCCTGCCCTCAGCTTCTGTCTCTGGCCCACACCACCCCAACTCTGGCAAGCTCATCTTCCCCCAGCCTTACATGGGGAGCACATGCTCTGGTCCAGGTTCTGGGCACAGAGTTTCCATCCCTCCAGCACCATTTGGGGCAGGGCTACTCCACTCAAGCCTTGGCTCTGACTCTGCCCATCCCCACCTCCTGCAAGCATGTTTTCCTCCCACAGTCACTGTTCTAACCTGTCTCCTCAAGAGTGCTAGTGGGGTATGGAAGAGGAAGGACAGGCTATCTCCCAGGGACCCTATTCTGGGCACCCAGAAAACCACTCCTGCTACTGTTGCTCACTTGGTTTCTCTCAGGTTGACAAAAAGCAATACAATAACTGGACCATCAACAATCCCAGTCCCACAAAACTCCATACTTTCCTTTAGTCAGCACAGATCCTGCTGACTATGCCAAATATAGCAGCAGCTACACTAGCACATAGGGTAGGCTTCTAGCACAAGTTCTTCGTTCTGCTTTTCTAAAGGAAAGACAACTTTAAAGGGGTCAACAATCTGACTTTAATTATAGATAAGTAGAAAGAAATGAGTATAGAAAATACAAGCAAAGAAATTAGCATGGAGATTTAATAGATATTGCTCCAACTGTCTGAGCAAAGTAATACCTCATACTGAGAGAGCGCCAACATCTGAGTAGTCAGGGAAGTATTAACAAATGATTACTCAGAGTCCCGTCCAAGAAATCAAAAGGTCCTTCTTCTGAGCCATCCCCTAAAGAAAAATACCAACTTCCCAGAATATACATCAAAGGCTTGGCTCCTGATTGACTCAGAGACAGCAAGCACAAAAACCTGTGTGCAAAATCTTCTATGAACAAAAAAGACATGCACCAGCTCTCCTTCTACTTTAGTCTTGGTTTGTAGTCATTTCAAGTTAAATATTTTACTGTTAGTGTTGTAGCTGACCTCAATGATGGTGTCTGACAATATTGCTAAACACATCATGTTAAAAAAAAGTATGGGACCAAGCACACATCCTTCCCTGCATTGGTGACTGGAAAAGCATGAAAGCATCTTCTATTATTCAGAACCCATGCAAGCATGCTGCCATGAAACTGACATACAATACTGATAAACTTTTCTGGGCAATCAAATATCAACGTTACTTTCCATGATTGTCTGGCAGCAAACGCCATATCAAAAGTTCCTTAATCTTTTCTGAAGTCATGCTGGCTCTCAGGTAGATAACCATCTTTTCAGTGAAGGATCATCCTATTATGGAGGACTCCAGCAAAAGTTTTGCCAGCAATGACTAAGAGAGAGACCCCACTGTGACTGCCAATTTATTGTCAATCTATTTTCTTTCCCTTTATAGAGATGAATAATGGGAATATCCCTGAACTCCTGGAGGATAACCTCCTCTTGCCATATAACATGGAAAATTTCAGTTAGCTTTTATATGAGAGATGGACCAGTTAGCACCAGACACTGCTACACAAGAGGAGCCTAATGGTATTTAAAACCTCTCCTTCAACTGGAAGTTGGCTAGAGAGAGACTGAATTCACTGAGACATATAGTCGGTGGCTTTAGCATTGATTGATGATGATCTGTTGACAACACTATGGAAGTTTTCAGCCCATCTCTCCAGGATCATGTCCTTATCACTAATAAATGTGGCTCCATCACCGCTGAGCAGCTGAGATGGTCCATAGGTCTTTAGCCTATAAATAGCCTTCAGGGCATCATAATAGTACTTTGGATCGTTACTATCACCATAAAACTGAATTTCATTTGCCTTCTTACAGAACCAAGAATCCTGCTTCTTTTTAAAGTTCACTTGTACTTTACTTTTGATGAAATTAAATGCTAACTTCTTAGATACAGATAGACTTTCTTTTTTTTTTTCAACTTTAAAATAAGTAAAATTTAATGTGGGAGAATGTTTTGTGTTTCCACTATTTTTTTTTCTGTGAATGATATAACAGAATGTAATTGTTTTGGTAAATAAAAGCAAAATTTTCTAAAGGTTTTGGAAAAACCATGCATTTATAAACTCTAAAGTACCCCCCAAAGGTAACAGTATTGCAATAAATTGGTACTGTGTAATAAACACTTGAATTAAAATGGCAAAGGAGAAATACTGTGGAGGGAGAGGGGGTGAAAAAAATAAGTTCTTTTTTTTTTTTCAGTTGATAATCTTTTTTTTTAATTTAACTTTTTACATTCATTTTCACAAAATTTTGGGTTCCAATTTTTCTCCCCTTTTCTCCCTTCCCCCTACCCCAATACACTGAGCATTCTAATTTTCCCTATCCCCAATCTGCCCTCTCTTCTATCATCCCTCCCTTCTCTTGTCCCCATCTTCTCTTTTGTCCTGTAGGGCCAGATGACTTTCTATTCCCCATTACCTGTATTTCTTATTTCCTAGTAGCAACAACAATAATAAACAATTGTTCCTAAAACTTTGAGTTCCAAATTCTCCCCATCCCTCCCTCCCCACCCATTCCCTTTGGGAAGGCAGGCAATTCAATATAGGCCTTATCTGTGTAGTTTTGCAAATGACTTCCATAATAGTCGTGTTGTGTAAGACTGTTATTTCCCTCCATCCTATCCTGCCCCCCCATTTTTTCTATTCTGTCTTTTGATCCTGTCCCTCCCCAAGAGTGTTGACTTCAAATTGCTCCCTCCTCCCCTTGCCCTCCCTACCATCATCACGCCCCCCCCCCTTGCTTATATCCTTATCCCCCACTTTCCTGTATTGTAAGATAGGTTTTCATACCAAAATGAGTGTGCATTTTATTCCTTCCTTTAATTGAATGTGATGAGGGTAAACTGCTTGTTTTTTTTTCTCAGCTCTCCTCTTTTTCCCTCCATTAAAAAGTCTCCTGCTTGCCTCTTGAATGAGAGATAATTTACCCCATTCCATTTCACCCTCTTTCCTCCCACTACATTTCTATCTCATCATTTACCTTAATTCCTTTTAAGATATGGTCCCATCCTATTCAATTCACTCTGTGGTCTCTGTCTCTGTGTATGCATGCATGTGTGTATGTGTGTGTGCATGTACACATATACATGTGTGTGTATGTGTGTGTGTATAAACCCACCAACTACCCAGATACTGAAAAATTTTAAGAGTTACAAATATTGTCTTTCCATGTAGGAATGTAAACAGTTCACTTTTGGTAAGTCCCTTCTGACTTCTCTTTGTTGTTTACTTTTTCATGCTTCTTCTCATTCTTGTGTTTGAAAGTCAAATTTTCTTTTCAGCTCTGGTCTTTTCATCAAGAATGTTTGAAAGTCCTCTGTTTCATTGAAAGACCATATTTTCCCCTGCAATATTATATTCAATTTTGCTGGGTAGGTGATTCTTGGTTTGAGTCCTAGTTCCTTTGACTTCTGGAATATCCTATTCCACACCCTTCGATCCCTTAATGTAGAAGCTGCTAGATCTTGAGTTATCTTGATTGTACTTCCACCATACTGGAATTGTTTCTTTCTAGCTGCTTGCAATATTTTCTCCTTGACCTGGGAATTCTGGAATTTGGCCACAATGTTCCTAGAAGTTTCTCTTTTTGGATCTCTTTCAGGCGGGGATCGATGGATTCTTTCAATACTTATTTTGCCCTCTGGTTGTAGAATATCAGGGCAGTTTTCCTTGATAATTTCATGGAAGATGATGTCTAGGCTCTTTTTTTGATCATGGCTTTCAGATAGTCCCATAATTTTTAAATTGTCACTCCTGGATCTATTTTCCAGGTCAGTTGTTTTTCTGATGAGATATTTCACATTCTCTTCCATTTTTTCATTCTTTTGGTTTTGTTTGGTGATTTCTTGGTTTCTCAGAAAGTCATTAGACTCCATCTGTTCCATTCCAATTTTGAGAGAACTATTCTCTTCAGTGAGCTTTTGAACCTCTTTTTCCATTTGGCTAATTCTGCTTTTGAAAGCATTCTTCTCCTCATTGGCTTTTTGAACCTCGTTTGCCAATTGAGTGAGCCTATTTTTCAAGGTGTTATTTTCTTCAGAATTTTTTTGGGTCTCCTTTACCAAGGTATTGACCCGTTTTTCATGCTTTTCTTGCATCTCTCTCATTTCTCTTCCCAGTTTTTCCTCCACCTGTCTAACTTGCTTTTCAAAATCCTTTTTGAGCTCTTCCATGGCCTGAGTCCACCGGACATCCACCTGGGGTGTCTGGGATACAGAGGCCCTGCCCTCCACATCTTTCCCTGATGGTAAGAATATTTCCTCATCATCAGAATTGAAAGGCAGGAACATCTGCACCCCATCAAAATAGCTCTCTATGGTCTTATTTTGCTTCCTTTTTCTGGGCATTTTCCCAGCCAGTTACTTGACTTCTGAGATTCCTCAGCACTCCCACCTAGATCCGCCCAGCTAGTGCTTGGGGTCTGAGATTCAAATGCTGCTTCCCAATCTCAGGGCTATCCATGGCGGGAGCGGCTGCTATTCAATGTGACCTTAAGTTCTGGTGCTTGGTTGGGGGCAGGGCCACCTCCCAGGCTCAGTTCCCTCAGGGGCTTTATGCAGAGACCTTCAGTAATGGAGCGGGTGGGGGCAGGGCCACCTCACAGTCTCAGCTCCTTCAGGTGGTTTATGCAGAGACCTTCAGTAATGAAGATCCTGCCTGCTTGGGGAGTCCCGGGGGCCGCCACCGCTGCCTCTGCCGCTGTCTCCCGAGGGGCCCCGAGTCACGGAGACACCCTGCTCCCCTCTCGGACAGCCCAGACCTCTCTCTCACTGACCTGTAGTGTCTGTGGGTGGAGGGACCTTCCTTGCCACCGGAGGTTTCGTCCCTGATGCCTGCTCGGATCTGCTCCTCTGGGGCCGCCCGGGCAGGGCAGGGGTGGGCTCCGCTTTCCGGGATGCAATGGACCCTGGGGATGGCTCTCCAGGGCTCTCTGGAATGGAAATATTTTCCACTGTGTTTCTGCACACCTTGCAGTGATCTAGAATTTGTGGGAAGTTCTTCTTGTAGGAAATATATGGGTGTGGGTTCGGAGCTAGCATACGTGAGTCTTTCTACTCTGCCATCTTGGCTCCACCCCCAGATAGACTTTCTTGCTGGTAAACCTTATGGAGTTCTGTTTTTTGTTTAGCAGCTTCAGAATTTCCTCATCATTTTCATCAAAGCAGTCTTGAGTTTTGTGAGCCCAGATGAGTAAATGCAGTGCTGTACACCAAATCTCTGAAAACCATCACTCCTTTTCTGCTCCACTGTTTCTAATGATGTGTTGGTTGAGTTTTTGCTCCAGGTTAGTGATGAGCTGTTTCCACTCAGAGAAGAGCCCTAATCTGCTGATATTAAATCTTCTGGTAATTGTCTTGCGTTGAGATAACTACTTTTGTTGAATGTGAATATTTAGGTTGGAGAGGATAAGTCTATGATCAGTTCAGCACTCTGTACCACACATCACCTTTGTCACTCTCACATCCTGTCTGTCTCTTCTACTTACAATGACATAGTCTATTGGATGGCAATGATTGCTGTGAGGGCCCATCCACAGAGTTTTGTTTCATTTAGGTAAGTGGAAGACAGTGTTGGTGATAAGAAGGTCATGAGATACACAAGTCTTCAGTAGTAAGTGACTGTTCCTATTACTGTTTCCAATTACATTCTTCCCAAGGAGTTCCTGCTATGTCTGGTAGTTTGCACCTACTCATCCATTAAAGTTGCCCAGAATTATAAGCTTGCCCTCTTTTAGCACATTGATGATGAGGATCACCAGGTCTTCATAAAATTTTTCTTTGACCTCTTCATGGTTCATTATGGTGGAAGCAAACACACTGATGATGATGGTGTGGTGATTCCTTATACATAACAACTGCTTTGTCATGAACCTATCATTCACTTTTTCAGGAGGCCTCTAAGCCTGTTAAGTAGACTAGTTTTCATTAAAAAACCTATGCCATCTTCATGGTGCTCCCCATCACTCTGGGCACTCCAGAAAAATGTATATCCAGCTCCAACTTCAGTATGCTATCCCTCACTTGCTGACCTTCACTTAAGGCTACTATTTGAATATGATGCCTACTTAGTTCTGTCATAACCAGAGCTGTGCAGCTTTAGGTCAACTGGATTTCATATTGTCCATAAGTGTGTGCATATTCCATGCACTCACAATGAGTAAAATCATCTTTGCATTTTTTCTACATCTTTTTGTGTTTCAGTGGCAGAGTGGGGTCCCTACTTGCCATAGTAAGCAGGCCATGTTTGGGTGAAGTAGACAATTTTTAGGAAATCTTTTCTAGCCCCTTCCTCATGCCAAGAGGTGACCAGTACAGGTTGCTTAGACACCTGGGGGCTACTGAATCCCCTTACTTCTTCAGTTCAATGATAAGACAATCCTGTGGACTGGGTTACCTGTATGCCAGATTTTTACAACTCCCAGTGTATTCACACCTCCTGCTTCACCATTGCTCGTCACCACAAGACTTTGAGGTAACTAAAAGTGGTAAAGTGATATAGGTGGCATCTTTCACTTTATGCATAAATTGAATTTAAGTGAGACAGAGTTGAGTGAAGTTGTTTGTCATCCTCACTCTTTCAGAGTCATCCAAGTCCAATGACAAGACAAAAGACAAGACTTCTGGTGTTTGGCATGCAGTGTATGAACTTGGTTTCTTCAATGGCTGACCCGTTGGAACAAAGTGTTCTCATCTGCCCATTCCACTAGAGGAAGTCTTCATATGCTTAGGGGTAACTACTCTGCGATAGCATCATCATGGTCTACCCCGTATACCAAAAATATTTATTTCGCTACAGTCATTATAGATACTACAGCTTCTTGAAGTCAGAAGTGAGAGTTGGGTGGATCGGGTAGACACCAAAGATGGAGAGTAGCCCTGAAAAGGGATCAGCAGCCCTCACACCATCGGTACCAGTCTTCCATGAACACACTCTGCACCCATAATTTCAATCTAAAAAGAAATAAAAGTATGGTTCAGGCTCTAGAAACAAGAGTCCAAACAAAAGAGATTGCTCAGACATCTAATAGGGTTACAAGATGAATTACAACATGAATTCATTCCTTAGGAAGAAGATTGTAAGGTTTGCTTGTGGTGAGCACCAAAAGACATCATAAAAAAATGAAACTGACTATATCTTAACTGATTATATCTTAAGTGACAGACATAGCAGTCAGTTCAAAATCATCTTTGTGCAATCTGATCATCAACTATTTAGAGCAAAGGTTAAAGTTAAATTATATGAAAGAACAAAGACGATAAAAGGCAATTTTGTATGATTTCAAAAACTTCAGCTTATCCTATGGAAAATAAAGATACTGACTTCAATTATCACCATTTCATAGAGAAATTCAACTGATTTAATATAATCACCAAAAGAAAACCCAAAAACATAATTTCCTTGCAATGCAAAGGGACATTGGGAAATGTATAGAATACATTTGCAAAACATTTCCAAACAGAATGATAAAAGACTTCAGACTATCATCTCATAAAATATTGAAAAGCAATTAAAAAAGAAAATAGGGCTGAATAGAACTTGACTTGAGATCTGGCTAAGCCTAGATCAGCATTTCTGGATGAAGATGAAAGGAAAACAACAACCAGGTATGAAATGGAACAGATCTTTTGACTTTTTTATGATTATCTAACAACTCATTAGTTCTATTATAAAACTATTACATTTTCAAAATGATTTCAATAAGTATTTTATTAAGTAGCAGGCACTATGCTATTACAAACAATGTCCTACCAATAGTCCTCGGAGGAAGGCGCTGCCTGTTTAACAGATGAGGAAATAAATAGATGTTACATATTTTGCCTAGGGTCACATATATAGTAAGCTTCTGGGGCTAAATTTGAACCCAGGAAGATTGGTCTTAGATACACAGAGAAGAAATACACACTGAAAGCAGTGCAATGTTAAGAGGCATTCAGGGACCATTTCTCAAGACATTTCAGAGGGGTGGGAGTGGAACCAAGATGATGGAGTAGAAAGACACACACACACTAGCTCTTTCCCCATAGCCCATAAAATGCCGTAAAGAAAGATTCTCAACAAATTCTAGAGGAGCAGAAGACACAGAACAACCAAGTGGAGGAGAGTTCTAGCCCAGCGTGACCTCAAAGGCTAATGGGAAAGGTCTGTCTCACTGGAGGCAGAGTAGAATCAAGTCCAGGTTTGGACACATAGCACCGGGAGGAGCAGGCTTCAGGGACAGAATCTCCAGCAGCAGCACAGATCCCTCAACCCACAGGGACCAAAGGTCAGTGAAAAGGTTTTTTCCAGTGGCTGAGAAGAGAGCAGGGTGTCTGCATAGCTCCAGCCTCAGGTGGCAACAGCAGAAGAAGCAGCAGGCAGGGGCTCCCAAGGCAGGCAGCAGCCTTCATTCATTGTTGAAGGACTCATCATAAAGCCCGTGAAGGAATTGAGCCCTGTGTGGCAGCCCTGCCTCCACCTGGGCAGTTGATCTTAATCTCACACTGAATGGCAGCCCTGCTCCTGACTAAAACCCCTGGGGGAATTGAGCAGCTCATCTGAATCCCAGTGCTGGTTTGGTGGAACTGGAGGCCTGGTGGTTATGGAAAGGAAGCTCTACTACTTGCAGATTCTGGGCAGAAAAGTTTTTTGTTGCTCCCAGACCAGTGTAGAGGTTTGATTGTGTCACCTTGGAGGAACTGAGATCTTACAGATCCCCAGAGTTTACTCTACTCTTGATAAATGAATCAAAAGTTAAGTAAATGGTTGGGAAAATGCCCAAAAAAGGGGAAAAAATAAGACTATAAAAGGTTACTTTCTTGGTGAACAGATATCTTCTCCCATCCTTTCAGATGAGGAAGAACAATACTTACCATCAGGGAAAGACATAAAAGCCAAGACTTCTGTATTACAGATATCTAAAATAAATATTCAATGGTTTTAGGCCATGGAAGAACTCAAAAAGGATTTTGAAAATCAAGTAAGAGAGGTGGAGGAAAAACTGGGAAGAGAAATGCAAGAAAATGATAAAAAGCAAGTCAATAATTTGCTAAAGGAAAACGAAAAAAATGCTGAGGAAAATAACACCTTTAAAAATAAACTAACTCAATTGGCAAAAGAGGTTCAAAAAGCCAATGAAATGCTTTAAAATTTCAAAAATGCTTTAAAAAGCAGAATTAAACAAATGGAAAAGGAGGTTCAAAAGTTCACTGAAGAAAATAGTTCTTTAAAAATTAGAATGTAACAGATGGAAGCTAATGACTTTATGAGGAACCAAGAAATCACAAAACAAAACCAAAAGAATGAAAAAATGGAAGAGAATGTGAAATATCTCATCAGAAAAGCAACTGACCTGGAAAATAGATCCAGGAGAGATAAGTTAAAAATTATGGGACTACCTGAAAGCCATGATCAAAAAAAGAGCCTAGACATCATCTTCCATGAAATTATCAAGGAAAACTGCCCTGATATTCTACAACCAGAGGGCAAAATAAGTATTGAAAGAATCCATCAATCACCACCTGAAAGAGATCCAAAAAGAGAAACTCCTAGGAACATTGTGGCCAAATTCCAGAATTCCCAGGTCAAGGAGAAAATCTTGCAAGCAGCTAGAAAGAAACAATTCCAGTATTGTGGAAATACAATCAGGATAACTCAAGATCTAGCAGCTTCTACATTAAGGGATCGAAGGGCATGGAATAGGATATTCCAGAAGTCAAAGGAACTAGGACTCAAACCAAGAATCACCTACCCAGAAAAACTGAGTATAATACTTCAGGGGAAAAATGGTCATTCAAGGAAACAGAGGACTTTCAAGCATTCTTGATGAAAAGACCAGAGCTGAAAAGAAAATTTGACTTTCAAACACAAGAATCAAGAGAAGCATGAAAGGGTAAACAGGAAAGAGAAATCATAAAGGACTTACTAAAGTTGAACTGTTTACATTCCTACATGGAAACACAATATTTGCAACTCTTGAAACTTTTTTCAGTATCTGGGTAGTTGGTGGGATTATACACACATATAAGCACACACACACACACAGAGACAGAGAGCACAGGATGAGTTGAATAGGAAAGGATCATTTCTAAAATACTAAAATTAAGGGATGAGAAAGGAATATATTGGGATGAGAAAGGGAGAAATGGAATGGGGCAAATGATCTCTCATAAAAAAGACAAGAAAAAGACTTTTCACTGGAAGGTAAAAGGAAGTAAGTGAAAGGGAAAACATGAAGCTTACTCTCATCACATTTGGCTCACGGAAGTAATAAAATGCACACTCATTTTGGTATGACAACCTATCTTACAATACAGAAAAGTTGGGGATAAGGGGATAAACAGGGTGGGGGGGGAGATGGAAGGGAGGGCAATGGGAGGAGGGTGCAATTAGAATTCAACACTCTTGGAGAGGGACAAGGTCAAAAGAGAGAATAGAAGGAATGGGAGGCAGGATGGGATAGAGGGAAATATAGTCAATCTTACACAACATGACTATTATAGAAGTCATTTGCAAAACTACACATATGTAGCCTATACTGAATTGCTTGCCTCCTCAATGGGGTTGAGGGAGGAAGGAAGAGAAGTTGGACCTCAAAGTTCTAAGAACAACTGTTGAGTATTGTTCTTGCATACAACTGGGAAATAAGAAATAGAGGTAATGGGGTACAGAAATTTATCTTGCCCTACAGGACATAAGAGAAGATGGGGATAAGGAAAGGGAGGGATGGTAGAAGGGAGGGCAGATTGGTGATAGGGGTAATTAGAATGCTTGAGGTTTGGGGTGGGGGAGGGGAGAGGTGGGGAGGAAATTTGGAACTCAAAATTTTGTGGAAATGACTGTTGAAAACTTAAAATAAATAAATAAATTTAAAAGAAAAAAATTGTTGAATGAATTTGGATTGGGATTAGGACAGAATTTCCAATAATTTCTGAAATGGCCTTACACATACTTTTACCATTTTTTACTATGTATTCATGCAGTATTCTCTGCACTGACAATTATAAAATCAAAATATCGATGAGCTCTGAAAAATGTTGATGATACTTTATATCCTGCAGTGTCAAATGTTCTACCAGGATTTAATACTTTTTCTAAAAAGTAAACAAGCATATCCATCTCATTAGTATCAAAATTTAAATTCATCTTTTTAAGTAAAGGGCAAAATTATAAGCATACCAAAGAATGGTTTTAAAATAAATTTCTTTATGATTTAAAAAAAATATTTCAGAGGGCAAGATTCTTAAAGAATTCTTTTATGGGGAATGACTCTCTCTATTTTGTCCAGCCTGAGAACATAGTAGTCAATCAACTAGATCAATCAACATGCCAGATTTGACCAGATCCGTTTTTGACCTGGACTGGTTTGGTCCTCCTTGGGCATCAGCCTGATGACTCTCTGCTCCCAGGTGTTCACCATATTGTTACCTTTGTACATTCATTCAGCTTTAGCCTTACTATAGCCCAGAACTCTGTAGTTGAAACAGTCCACTAGCTTTAGCCTTTTAGTTTTCAGTAATTGCAGGCATGTGCCACCTTACTGAGCAAGATGCTTTTTATGAAAAAAACAAAACACAAAGTTGACTACAAAGACAGCAGCAACTATTAACTCATATTCCTCCTTTCTCTATAAAGTCTTTATGAGAATGCCCTATGCATACTCAGGGGTGTGACCAAAACATAAGGGAAGAGCTAGGGCCTCAGAGACACTTTTTTAGAGCAGAGTATATCTTTAAGTTTATACAACTTGCTGAGAATTATAAAGAAGACAAAATCCTGCCATATCTATTGTTTATTAATTTTTTAAAAAAGACTTTTTATTTGGTAGAACAAAGCACAGCCTCTGATGCTTTCCTCAAACAATATGTCTCCCACACATATGTTAAAATTATACAAACCTCTTTGATAAATGCAACTCTGGAGATAATTTTGTTTGGTAACCTGCTGAATTTTGATACTCAGAGCATTGCAAATTAAGGAGACACGAGTTCTCCCAAGGTGTTCACTACTAATATAAAAGATGTCCTAGAGAGAGAGAGTCGAAATGAAAGGATTCAAAACTGATGGGCAAGCCTCTCCAAATGCTCTTATTTTTTGATGAAATTATACTTGTTGCATTGAGCCCTGAAAGGCCATAAGGTCTTTTCTGTACCATGGCATTGCAGAAGAAATTGATCTGACCATCTACATTGGGAAAACAAAGTGTATGAATAATGCAAAATATTCCATAGGCTATGAAGATCTAAGAGCAACCCATTCACCTATTACAGCCCTATGTATCATGGACAAGTGGAAGAAATTTGGCTGAGTTGCATTTGGGAAATTGTGTAGTCTTTCAAATAATTTTATCATCATCTTCAGTACCAGTATTTTTCCATTGATTCCATATGACTGACTACAAATAATGGAACCCCATGATCTCAGACAAATTAAACTTACAAGAAACACAAAAGAAATACAAATGGTTAACATAAATAGGCTGCACCCTATAATTACTGATGACTTGCACTTGAAAAGTGAAAGAGAAGTCCTTATATACAAAGACATGTATGAGTGAAAATGAAATGGATCAGTCATATAGTGGGAATGAGAGAAAGCAGATGCTGGCTGGAGTGGTACATTGATATTTCTGAGGCATTAAACAAACCAAATAAAGTTCTCTAGTGCACTGGATGGATCCTTTGTCATGGATTTAGGGAAAGATGTGGAGAAAAAAAATCACAGGATAAGAGAGTATAGACTGATTAGGATCTGCATATATGCACCTAGAGTGCCTTGCACACAGTAGACATTTACAGATGTATGGTGAGTGAATGAGTTCATGAGATCATAGGATTACTGATTTAGGATTTTAAGGAACCTTAGAGGCCACTGAGGAAATGCTATGTGGAAATGTTAAGTGACTTGCCCAGGTTCTTTGCAAAGGTGAATGACAGAAGAGGGATTTCAAACCAAATCCTCTGACTCCAAATTCATTTGAATTCTCTGTAACAGAGTGCAGAGAATTTGGAGTCAGAGGATTTGTTAATTAATGTGAGGCTGGGGAGATTGGCCCAAGAAATACTTTGCCAGCAGGATATGTGAAAAGTGAGAATAGCCACTCAGCATATTCCTGACTTTGGGTGAAAATCTTGAAGAGAGGCAGTAAATTACCAAATCCATGTTTCAGCTAAATCAGACATACTGTAGATTCAGTTGGCATTTAATACTGATATTACAGCCCCCAGGAATAACGAATGAAAGTAATTAAGTTTAATGATTCAAGAGAACCTGATATGCTTGATTGCTGCATGTATGCCTAATTACCTTTCTTTTTTTTTTTTCCTTTTTGGTAGAGTATAAATAAGGCTTATTTGTAAAACTGCACTAATTTTAAGGCATTTTAGGAGAAGATGCATTTATAGCACCTTTTTTGTAGGACACATTTGTAACAAAGAACACTTGAAAATTATTTTTTAAAATGGTGGTAAGGAGGCAGAGCTGTGAAGTAATTGGATACTATTAAAGCCATCAGATTAGAAACAACCTCAACCTTCATGTCAGGGGAGAAGACCCTTCTCAGGTGGATCTCTCTGGGCTTGTATAACCTACTTGCTCCTCTCCCCTTCACTCAAAAACATGAATAAAACAAAAACAACAGAGAATACAGTTATATATGATGATGGATTTTCTGGTTTCACTATCAGCTTAGAGTTCCTCTACGAAGAACAGCTAGGTGACACAATGGATAGGTATCTGTGTAACCCTAGGCAAATCACTTAAATCTGTTTGCCTCAATTTCCTCATCTGTAAAATGAGTTTGATAAGGAAATGGTGAACCGCTCCATTATCTTTGCCAAGAAAATCCCCAGTGGGGTGATGAAGAGTCAGACATAACTAAAACAAATGAATATCAACAAATGTGTTCATATGATCATGAATTTGTATCTGAAAGTGACTCCAAAGTCCATTGAGATTAATTACCTTATTTTATAGATGAGAAAACTAAGACCCAGGGGGGAAAAGTGACTTAGCTAGGATCATTCTAGAAATAGGTGTCAGAGATAGGATTTGTCCCCAGGACCATCAGTGGAAGCAGTGCTTTTTCTGCTGCATCATGATGTAAGCATTCCTTCTTTTCTTCCTTGTACTTCCCACCTTTTTAACCCTTCACCTTTTGTTGTAAGTATTCCTCCTCCCAATAAATCCTGCAAAGCAATGAACCCTAGAGCAAAGATCTGGAGGTCTTGCAGAGAGAATTCAGGGGACCTATGATTTTGTACATTTAAATGTTTTGATAACTTTTTCAATATAATTGCTTTCCTTTAGGATCCCATAGATTTTATTTGTATGCAATTAAGAACATTCTTCTGAGAAGAGGTCCATATTTGTTGTTCAGTTTTTCAACTTTTTGAGACCCTATTTGGGATTTTCTTGGCAAAGATACTGGAGTGGTTCACCATTTCTTTCTGCAGCTCATTTTACAGATGAGGAAACTGAGGCAAACAGGGTTAAATGATGTGCCCAGTTAATGTGTCTGAGGCTGGATTTGAACTCAGGTCTTCCTGACTTCAGGTCCAGGACTCTATCCACTTTGCCTTCTAGCTTCCCCAAAAATGGTCCATTGGATTCCCCCAAATGCCAAAGGGGTCTAGGGCACAAGAGTAAGAAGCCCTGCTCCTGGACAAATCAGATTAAGTACAACTCAAGCCATTCTGCTAGTAATGTAAGGATGTGATGAGGTCATAAACCACATTTAATCACATTTTTGAAGTCTTGTTAATTTTACCTGTAATATGTCTTGCACCTATCTGCTTTCAATTCTCCTAACCATCAGTCTAGTTCCCCTCATGCCTGGATTTTTATAGTAATCTCCTAGTTAACCTCCCTGACTCCAGTTAATCTTCTCAAATATATCCATCCTTATGTAGCTGCTAGTATATTAGTCCTAAAGAATAGGCCTGGGGAAGATCCTGAATGCCAGTGTGGTGGAGCAAGCAAATTCCCACACCAGGTTCCCCCATATGCTTTAGCATAGATAGGGTAACTGACAGACTGCGCTCTGAGAACCACCACATGCTTCAGTGTAGCCCTGGGGAAACACAGAAACATCCCATCAGGCCTTCAGCATATGCCAAAGACCACCACTAGGACCCCTGCTCAGCACCAGTTAAACTGCCAGACCCATATGGCCTTGAGGAGTACCAGCCAGCCCCCTCCCTTCCCTCAACACAGCACCAGACACAAAGGACCCCTGGGGGCCTCAGGGCAACATCAGCATAGCATCATGGCACAAGAAGCCAGTGACCAGTGGTACAAGAAGCCTGAGACAGTGCCCCTTTTACCCTGGGCACAGAGATCAAATTTAAAAGACAGGAAAAAGACAAAAAAAAAAGATAAGCAAAGAACAAGAACAACAGCAAAAAAGAATCTGACCATTGATGATAGGGCAAGGCACAAGACACAAACTCAGAAAAGGACAATGTCAAAACACCTATGGACAAAACCCTAAGGAAAAATGAGAAATAGTCTCAAGCCCAGAAAGAACTCATGGAAAAGCTCAAAAAGGAGCTTAAAAATTATATAAGGGAGATAGGAGAAAAAAATTGGAAAAGAAATGAGAGTTATGCAAGAAATTTATGAAGAAAAGAGTCAATAGTTTGTAAAACTATTTAAAAAGTAGAATTAGCCAATTGGAAAAGGAGACACAAAAATCTACTAAATAAAACAACTCCTCTAAGAGTACAATTGGCCCAAATGGAAAAGAAAGCACAAAAGCTAATAGAAGAAAACAACACTTTAAAAGCTAGAATTGGACAAGTGGAAACTAATGACACTATAAGACATCAAGAATCAATCAGACAATTTAAAAAAAAATGAAAAAATGAAAGAAAATATAAAATACTTCATGGGAAAAACAACTGACCTGGAAAATAGATCTAGGAGAGACAATATCAGAATCACTGGACTACCTGAAAGCCATAATCATAAGGAGATTCTCGACAGCATCTTTCAAGAAATTGTAGGTGGCACAGTGGTTAGAAAACTGGCCCTGGATTCAGGAGGTCCTGAATTCAAATCCAACCTCAGACATTTGACACTTACCAGTTGTGTGACCCCGGGCTAGTCACTTAACCCTGACTGTCTTATAAAAAGAAAAAAAAGAAGAAATTATGAAGGAAAACCACCCTCATGTCCTAGAACTAGAGGGCAAACTAGACACTGAAGAAATCTACTCATTGACTTAGAAAAGAGATCCCAAAATAAAAACTCTAAGGAACAAATTCCAAAACTGTCAGATAAAGGAAAAAATACTCCAAGTGTCTAGACAGAATTCAAATATCAAGTAGTCACACTCAGGATTACACATGACTTGATAGCTGCAATATTAGAAGATTGGGGTCATGACACGTGATATTATAGAAGACAAAGGAGCTAGGACTACAACCAAGAGTCAGCTACCTGCAAAATCAAGCATAACATACCTCATGGGGGAAAATGGTCATTCAACGAAAGAGAAGGATTTCAAGTTTTCCTAAGGAGAAGCCCATAACTAAACCAAAAGTTTGACCTCCAATATCAAGACTTAAGAGAAGCATAAATAGGTATATCACTTTTAGTGATAGAAGGAATATACATAGACAGAAGGTATGTGTTTAAGGTGATTTTGAGAGAATGAGATAAAAAACAAGGGATGAGAAAGAGAGTACATTGGATGCAGAAGGAAGGGAGAGGTAGAATTGGGTAAATTATTTCACATAAAGAGGTGCAAAAGACCTATTACAATAGAGGGGAAGATTTTGTACAAACAAAATCAATGCAGCCAAGATTTAGAAGGAAAGCAAGAAACTTGGAAATGATCTTTACAGTGAGTGTTATTTCTCAAATATATAGACAACTGAGTCAAATTTATAAGAATACAAGTCATTCCCCAATTGATGAATGATCAAAGGATATGAACAGGTAGTTTTAAGATGAAGAAATCAAAGTTATCTATAGCTTTCATATATGCCTATATGAAGAAGCACTCTAAATCACTTATGATTAGATAAATACAAATTAAAACAACTCTGAGATACCACCCCACACCGTTCAGGTTGGCTAATATGACAAAAAGAGGAAATGATAAATGTTGGAGAGAATGTGGGAAAATCAGGTCACTAATGCACTGTTGGTAGAGTTGAGAACTGATCCAACCATTCTGGAAAGCAATTTGGAGCTATGCCTAAGGATCACCAAACCATGCAAACCCTTTGATTCAGTAACATCAATATTAGGTCTGTATCCCAAAGATACCATTAAAAAAGGAAAAATCACCTACGTGAGCAAAAAACGTTTATAATAGCCCTCTTCATGGTGGCAAAATATTGGAAACTAAGAGGATGCCCACTAATTGAGGAATGGCTGAACAAGCTGTGGTATATGAATGTAATGGAGTACTATTGTGCAGTAAGAAATGATGAACAGTCATATTTCAGAAATAACCTGGAAAGACTTGTATGAACTGATGCAAAGTAAAATGACCAGAACCAGGAAATCATTGTACACAGCATCAGCAACATTACAGTGAATGACTCCATTCTCTTCAGCAACACAATGATCCAAGACTAGTACAAAGGACTCAAAAAAGAAAATTCTATTCCTATCCAGATAACGAACTGATGAACTCTAAATGCAGATTGAAGCATATTTTTTTCACTTACTTTATCCTTTCTTGATCTGTTTGACCCTGTTTCTTGATCCTTTTTGATCTGTTTCACAAATGTGACAAATATGGAAATATTTTTCATGGTAGCACATGTATAAACTATATCAAACTGCCTACCATTTTGAAAAGAGGAAAAGGGAGGTAGAAACATTTGGAACTCAGAATCTTGTAAAAATAATGCTAAAAACTCTCTTGGCATGTAACTGTGGGGAAAAAAATAAAATACTGTTTAAAAAAAGAATAGTGGGGCCACCTGACTCCTATGTTCAAAATACTCCAATAGTTCTCTATTGCCCTAGGATCATGCCAGTATGAATCCCCCTGTTTGGGATTTAAAGCCCTATCTGGCTTTGGTCTACTATTCAGGCTGATTTAATACTACTTCCCTTTACACATTTTACATTCAGTTAATCTGGTCTGTCCACGTTTCCTTCTACACAATATTTCACATCCAATCCTTGTATTGACTGTTTCCCATGCCTGAATGACACCACAAATCATCCAAATATTGCTTTGTGCATATTTCGTTTTAATTATTTGTTATTTAGTTATTTGCCTTTAAATATAGATCTCCACAAGAAATTGTCATATTTCCACTCCCTTTCTTCCCAACTCTCAGAAAAACCTGTCTACAGACATGGTCTCCATTTCCTCTTCTCTTCTCAATCTGCCCTCTCACTTACTTCCAACTTCATCGATGACTGAAACTGCTCTCTTTAAAGTCAACAGTGATCTTCAAATTGCCAAGTTTAATGGACTTCTCAGTTCTCATCCTTTTCAAACTGTGGCTCAAAGAAGTTGTGTAGGATGTACAGCAGTCATACTCTGTTAAAAGCATCTTGGTAGACAGGCTAAACCAAGTTGAGGGTAACCAACAGGTCTCAAACCACTCTGTGATTTAGGGGGGTGTCTACCCCAAGCATGTGAAGACTTCCACCCAGGCAGAATGAGTGGATAAGGACTGTTCCAACAGTCACAAAGGCGGCTGAAGCAGATGCTGTGGAGAGCATAGAACTTGGTCAGACATTGAAAACACCAAGGTTTTCCTTGGTGCATCCCAGGCCATCATCAGTCATCTTGACTTTTGTCCTGCTACTGGACTTTGATGACTCTGGGAGAAAGAGTGAGACTAATGACTTGGTGCAACTCTGCTTTGCTTAAATCCAATTCACTCTTAGGTCCAGACATCACCTGTGATGTCATTGGCCCTCTTTGAAAATGAAAATGAAGGACTACCACTACCACCAAAAACATTTAACAGTGTCTCATCTAGGAAATGCCCTTTTCTGGGTTTTCACAATACTGACCACTCTAGGTTCTTCTTGAAAGCTGAAAGAAATCAGAGCTGCTGATGGAAAATAGACAATTACCTGAAAAGGTCTAATCTGAGGAATCTATAAAGGAAGACTGGGAGGGATTTAGTGCTCCACCCTCCAGACCTCCAATTAGAGGGGAGAGGCCACTGAGAGAGCTGAAAAGGTGTTGAGTATAAAAAATTCAATCAATCTCTGATTTGTGTCTTTGTACCGGATTTTATTCCTTCCTAATCTTTATCTCATAGAATTCTTATTTTCCTTCATCACTCACCTTCATTCTGCATGAAGCTTTTCTTAATCCTTCCAGATGCTAGTATCATCTCCCCCCAAACTGTTTGGCATCCCTTTGGTTATATATATTCAAGTATGTGTATATGTATATACATGTATGTGTATATATGTGCATGCACATACATAACATAATTCTGTATTATCTATAAGACAGAATATATTATAATGTAACATATTATGAGTGTATATATTTATTTAAATGATTTCTGCCATCAAGGAGCTTATATTCTATCAGAGAAGACAATATGTTTATGTATATGAATACACACTGTGTATTGTGTGCATGTATATTATATGTAAGTGTACATGTATACCTGCATACACGCACATATACATGTGTGTAGGCATACATATATGCAAATACATACATAAAGGAAAGAAAAAAGGAAGGAAGGAGGAAGGAAGGGAGAAAAGAACAGAAGGAAGAAAGGAAGACTGGATAGTTCCTATCAGTACATTAAGGATACTAATAGTGGGTCTGACTTAAGCCAGCATCATGTTGGTTTAGGTTGTTTCAACATTTTTGCTAGGCAAGACATGGAGATACATTTCCTGACCTCATAAAGCTTAAAATCTTTCTATGGGAAGACTATAATTATGGTACTTCCTCCTTCCTCCCCTATGATCCTGCAACTATTTTCTATATTTCTACACAGCAAATATATTTATATACCTTTATACAAAGTAGATACATGGTAATGGGGAAGAAGGGAGGCATTACCAAGTCACTTGACTTTTCTGGGAAATCTGAAAAAAAAAGCAAAAGAGATTGAAAGCTGTGATCTTCAAGGTCTCCCCCCTTTTTCTCAGCTCAAAATCCCATAATCTTCTGGTTATGGGAACAGCAGGTCTCTTGATAGTGTCCAGTTTGTATTGAACTGATTTTGCTCAATAGGGGAAAGAACACTTGTTCCTACAAGGAAACTACTTAAGTTCAAGTTTCAGCTCGGAAACTAATTGCTATGTGACTAGGACAAGTCACTCAGACTCTGCATGACTAAAAATAAAGTTCTTTCCTTTCTTTCTTTCTTCCTTCCTTCTTCTCTTTCCTTTTCCTTTCTTTCTCCTTCTTTTCTTTTCCTTTCTTCCTTTTCTCCTTTTTCTTTTGAAAAATTCTCAGTATTTTCAACCATTTTCTCTTCCTTCCCTGTCTCAGAGAAACAAAAAGAGAAATCACTATTACCAAGGGTAAATCCTACTTTGACTTGTAGCCTTAATCTTATTTCCTGCCTCCTCCAATAGTCTCTCTCTCTCTCTCTCTCTCTCTCTCTCTCTCTCTCTCTCTCTCTCTCTCTCTCTCACACACACACACACACACACACAAATCTGTCTCTGTTTCCTCTGTATCTCTCACATCTCTGTCTCTCTTTGTCTCTGTCTCTCATGTCTCTGACTCTTTGACTATGTCTCAAACACACACACATACATACACAAACACAAATGGGTCGACAAACAATGATGACCTGTTCAATTCAGCAAATACTCATTGTGTATTTACCATGAAAAAAGCACTGTTAGTTGCTGAGAGTATAAAAATGTCTAGACATCATCCCTGTCCTCAAGGAGCTTACAATTTCATGGGGGAAGGCACACAATACACATTGTGTATTCATATATATAAACATATTGTCTTCTCTGATAGAATATAAACTCCTTGAAGGCAGAACATGAAATGTGAGAGGGGCAAAGAAGAGATCTAGACAAAGTGTTCTTGTAAAAACTGGAGAAGAGAGAGCTACCTATCATTGATGAGATGGGAGATGCTTTCATGGAGCAGATGGCAGAAAATTTCAGTGGACAGAGGGGAGGATAGAACACATTCTGAGCACTGGATGCTACCTGCATTGGATGAATAGAAGTGGGAGATGGCAGGACCAGATTAAGGAATAATTCAGTAGTTCATTTTGGCAAAAAGGAAAACATTCGAAGTAGAGAGATAGGATGAAGTCAGACTACGGAAGGCTCTAAATGCAAGGCTGAAAAGCTTATTATATTTTATCCTAAAATCAAAATGCAGTAATTGAAGAGTTTTGCAAAGGGGAATGACATGATCAGACATTAGGAACATCATTTTGGCAACTACCATCTCCTTGTTTTCACTGCCAAATTTATTGAAAAGGTTGTTTACAACAGATTATTAAGCAGCCTCCTCACTTGCTATCCTCAATCTCCTGCAATCTGTCTTCTTTACCCAATATTACTAAAATTGTTTTTCCAAAGGTACCAGATAGTTTGTTAATCCTCAAACCCAAAAACCACTTTATTTTGTCTTCATTCTGCTTGATTCCTGTACACATTTAGAACTCCAAAGTATCCCCCTTCCTCTAAAACTCTTTCTTCTGTTAGCTTCCAAGATTACCATACCCTCTTGTTCTTCTCTGTCTTCAAATATTTGAAAGGTGTCCATGTGGAAGACAGATGATAATTGCTTTAGTTGACTGAAGAGGGCAGTACTTGGGCAGATTTAGACTTAATATGAGAACAAACTTCATAATTAGAGCTGTTCAAGAGTAAAAGAAGCTGATTTCAGAAGTAATGGGTTGCTCCTCATTGCAGGTCGTCAGGTAAAGACTGAATGATCACTTCGTGGGTGTCCTGTCATAAATTTTCATGTTTTGCGCTGTGTTGTTTTTTTAAATAAGTGTTGGACTAAATAACAATGAGAACCCTTTCAGTTCTGAAATTCTGGGATTCTGTAGCAATATCTATAGCTAATATTATTATCTTTTCTCTTTTGACTTCACTATTTCTCTCATACACCACCATTTACACAGATCTTGCAGACCTGAAATAATCCTTGCTCTATCAAACTCACAGGGCTGTTGTGAGGATTTATTGGGAAACACTAAATCTTGTGCAGATGTAACGTAACAGTGAAGTTTATTCTGATTCTAACTGAATGTTTCTCTTTCTTTCTAGATCCATCCCCGGACTACCACATCCCACTCACATCCAATTTGTATTACAAGCATAGCTAAGTTCTCAGGTCATGAAATATTAAATTCAGTTGGACTTTCTAATTAATCCATGGAGTGATTCAGCAAACCCTGCCATGATGGAATATAGTGGTTTTGGAGCCAGAAGATCTCCCAGCCATTTACTCCATATGTGACCTCAGATAAGTCCCTTAACCTCCTCAGGTCTGTCACTCAGTCAGTAAGCATTTACTGGCATTCACTATGAGTTAGGCACCGTGCTAGGCACAGGGGACACAGGGAAAGGCAAAAATCGTCCCTGCCTTAAGGAATTAATACCTCTAATAGGAGAAAACACATAGAAAAAAGATGAATAGACATACATACATATGTGTGTGTATAAGAAGATATGGAGGCACCATCCACTGTGCGGGGAGAACCAACAAAGACATCCTGCCAGAGGTAGATTCTGAACAGAACCTCGAAGGATGCCAAAGGTGTTAAGAATTAGAAGTGAAGAGGAAGATTATTCCAGGGATGAGGAACAGTGCAAAGGCAAAAGTCAAGAGGTTGAGCCTCAGTTTCCTCAAATGTAAAATAGGATTCCTAGTACTTGCCTTCTCCACTTTACAGGGTTGCTGTGAAGTTGACATGAAGTGACACAATAGCCAGCAATATTACATAAATTTCAACTGGGTACTTTTCTTCTTCAAATATTCCAGCTAATCAATCCAGACTTACTTATTCATTAGCTTTAGTAAAATTTCTAGAAGAATTCTGTTGTAGAAAGGGCACTGGGTATAAAGTCAGGAGACCCAACCTTGACAATTACAAGTCAATGAATGCCTCATAGTCAGCTTCTTCAGCTGTAAAATGGGGACAATATTATTTGTACAATGCCTTCGTAAACTGAAAAGTGCTATAAAAGTTATGACTTCTTATAAATAATAATCATGATACTTCTCCAAATATATTTTGTAGAAATATAAACGCCATCTAGAAAAGCATGTTTTTTTCATCATTTTTTAAAGTGAAGAAACTGAACTAAAGACCAAGAATTGACTTTAGAATCTTCCCTTTTGAGGTTACTGCTTAGCTTCTCCCAACATTCCTCTTTAATCTGTCTCTTCCTTCAGAGGATAAGCCCTGTGTCTTTCTTTGACTTGGTTCACTTCCATTTCTTAAATGACAGGGTTGAATGCAATTTAATTTCATTGGAAGGTACTAGATCAAAAATCAAGGTCATTTATTTTCTGAAAAGAAAATGAAGGGTTGGTTTTCTAAACGATCATTCTTTTTCTTCTTTTTAACTCAAGTCACAGTGGTTAATGCTAGGAATCCAAGGTCATTTGAGCTTACCTTGCCAAATCAGAAAAAAAAAGATTTTTTTATACAGGATTTTAATTAGGTTGAGTACAGTTAATTCTTCCTTCAGTATTTATGACATTTCCTTTCCCTTCTGTAATTACTGGCAGTGCAATGCTTTTCACACATACAAGTGGAGCTGAAGAAAGTCTTATGATTAGCCTCATATCTCCTCCATACAAGAAGGAAGGAGGGCATCATTAGGATTAACTCAGGGTAAAGATCCTAGACAATGGTTTTCATATGATAACACATGTGTGTTAGCTTTATTTTTTAATAAGAAAAGGGCTGACTAGCCAGTTAATGCAGACTTCTACATAAAAAGCCCAGTCCCTTCCTACCAAATCAGCCCAAGAAAGACATTAATAGCAAGATAGACAAATTCAACAATCAGTATGATTCAGTAATACTATGTGCTGGTTATAATCAATTACCAAACTGAGCCCTTCCTAAGGGCAAGGCACTAAACCAGTCGCTATGGGAGAGAGAAATGTGAGGAATAGTACCTAATTCTGCACTCCATAAATATGAAAAAAAAATAGGAAAACACCAAACTTGGAGACAAGATAGAGGTTCTTGAAATCCCTAGTTCAACTCCTTTCAAAAGGAAGCTGCTCGGTGTCTGAGGGTTTTCTCTGCTTTCCCTATCTAGACCTAGGCTTCTGTGAGTTTTCTGTATCTCATCCATTTACTTTGGTGTGAAACCAATACCTATATCATACCTTGAACACTGACATGGGAGCTAAAGGTCTTTTTAACTTCATTTGGGGAAACCTGGGCACATCTACATCGTAATTATATTAGGAGATTCTCCTGGAGAATCTGCTAGCTGTAAGGGGCATTTGAACAGGGGAGTCCTTTATCAGACTAATGAGCTCTCCTAATCAATCTGATAATTGCAGGCCTTGGATCTTTGTATGAAGCCATTAGAGTGACACCTTTCAAGGTAGAACCATTAGGTGGACCCACTGACACTTCCTACGTGGGTTCCAGAGTATGGAGTTGCCTCCAAGATAATTACTTACCTACAACTCTAAAGGAGAAGCTCTTGTCAGAGGAACCTCTCCCCTCTGAGGCAGTGAGGAGGTTGCTGGGAGTCAGGAAGACCTGTGTTCAAATTCTGCCTCAGATAATTAGTAGCTTTGTGACTGAGCAAATCATTTATAGCCCATTTGTAAACCATATTCCTTAACTTCAAACTCCTGTGTAAAGGAGAAGGGATTTTAAATTCCTTAACCAGAGTTCCGTGGAATCTAGGCACCTAGACAGAGTAGGGACATTTTCTGGGTAACAATGGCTTCAGGGGCTTACCTCATAGGCAACCCCCAAGTTGAAAGTTCAGACATTGGGCCTTTTAGAGAAGGAAGATTTCTTCATGCTCTTCAGAGAAAGAAGAGGATGGTCCACATAGTTCCTATGCAGTGTCCTATTTACAGAAGAAGTCCCATGAGTCACTAGGACACAGCAGGTCTAATGGGAAGTATGTGATTATTTTTTAAGAGCTTCCAAATGTTTACCTTCGGGAGGCCTGTATATATTTGTGTCGTGTATGGGGAGGATTGGTAGGCAGAGGTTGTGTAGCATTCTGTGAGAAAGAGGACTTTTGCCCAAAGTATCAAAAGATTTCCCCAATAACCACCCCAATTTCAGTACTGGATGTTGAATTCCTGTTTGAGAGCTCTTGAGGAAATAGAGAAAAACACCTTCCCTGGAGCAACTGAACCAAAGAGAAAAAAACCTCCATAGGATTAGACCCAGTGAACCCAGAGTCTTGAGGTGTTCTTAGTCACAGATTACATACTAACTTTGTAACCTTGGACAAGTGATTTTACTTTTCAATGTCTCAGTTTCCTTATCTGTAAAATGACAGAGTTGGATTATGATCTCCAAGGTCTCTTCTGTCTCAAACATTCTATCATTCTTTGAGTTTACAATGGAGCTGGGATGACTAAATATTTATCGAATTAAGCATGAGTTCACAGGAAACACATATTAAGAGATAACCAACACTATCATTATCATAGAATGAGAGTTCAAAGAAGCATTAGAGATCATTTAACTCATCCTTCTCATTTCACAAAGGAGGAAATCGAGACTTGGAAAGGTAAATGACAGCCCTTAGCCACACAGCCAGTAACATAAAAGAGTACATGTTCTTGTGAGTGGTATGATGGTAAATATTTGACTCTGGGAGAAACATGTGTCCACCATATGCTTTTGGGAGGGAGGCAATCAGAGTTGGGTGACTTGTCCAGGAGCCCACAGCTAGTATGAGGCAAATGTGAACTCAGATCCTTTTGCCACTAGGGCCAGTGCTCTACTGCATCATCTAGATGCCCCCCATTGCATACTTTCAGGTTTAATCTTCATTATTAACATTTTCTCCATCGCTTTCTTAAGTTTAGGCAATCCATAAAACAATAATCAAGGCCTGCTTTGCAGTGTTTTCTCATTCTGGAGGAATACATGCTCGTTAAAGATCTGACACCTGGCTGAGCTGGTTCGAGCTGGTTCCAGCACTCTCCTGCTTTGACTCGGGAAAAATTGAATTCAGAGGAAGTTGAATGATGTTTTTAGGAAAGCTTCATGGAAGAAATAAGAGTAGCTGAGCCTTGAAGAGAGGGTAGGATTCTGACAAGTGGAGCACAGTGGAGCAAACTCTCGGAGATCCTAGACTCAGTTGAATTACTAACTACGGTGGCTTTGGGTAAGTCACCTCACATCTGGGTTTTCTTGGATGAATGAATGAATTTTAAAAAGCATTTATTAAGTGCTTATTATGTACCAGGTACTGTATTAAGTTCTGAGTACGGGTGAGGATTAATTTCAGGGAAGTGATAGGAAGTAAGAAAATACATGGAGGCCAAAATGCACAAGGCAAACTATTGGGAGCACCATACCTCATCTGACAGGAGTGGAAGGTTTATTTAGAGTAGAAACTGATGGTCTTCCTGGGACAAGAGCTATTTTTAAGACTAGTTGGCTGGATGTTACTACCTTGAGGCCAGGTAACCAAATCTTTTTTGCCTGCTTGTCTGGCTTAAACCTAACAGGGAGGAACTTGCCCATCTCCATCACTAACTATGGATCTCTCCACCAATCTGAATCCTCCTTTTGATAATTTTTGTTTTCCTGAGGAATATTTATTCGTGTATCTGTCATTCAAGTAATTATTGAAATTATGTCTAATTATGTACTGATGGTAAATAATAATAATTGCCCAGACACAGCATGCACTCTTTTCATTATGGGTAATGACTTTGTGGGATTCATTAGGAAATTTTCTTGAGGGAGACAAACAGGGAGAAGAGGCCATTTTTGCTTTTTCCCAGGTGCTCCGTAATCCTCCTTCATTGCTGAGCATAAAAGAATCTCAAAGCATTTTCCTACCTCAGATACTGTTCTATAAATATATTTGAAATATGACTCCTCTTATGTGAGCACCCCAAATACCTTTTCCATAGGGAGAAAGAATATGTAATGTATTGGTATGACTATGTGTTGTATGACCCCTATATTGGTCAGACCATGTGGGATTCAATATTGTTGGAACAAGGAACAATGAAGAACCCAACACCTCTGGAAAAGAGACACTTACAAGGGTGGTGGAGTTGCCCTGGTCTACTACTGTGAGATAGGGCCAAGGGGGCAAGAAAAGTGAATTACTCAGGAGAGTTTCTGTACAACTGGCTTAGTATAGACTTCTGCCAAGAGACAAGTGTAGCACAGTGGAGCAAACTCTTGGGGATCCTAGACTCATTTGAACTAGTAACTAGCAATGTGGTTTTGGGTAAGTCACCTCATGTCTGGGTTTTCTTGGATGAATGAATGAATTTTAAAAAGCATTTATTAAGTGCTTATTATGTACCAGGCACTGTACTAAGTTCTGAGATATACCTACAAAAAAATAAGACAGTCTCTGCCCTAGGAAAAGATCCCACATAAAGTAGAGTGCTATCCAAGAAAAGAACATTTGAGCCATCAAAAGGATTGTGTGAAGATCCCTAGGGCAATAGATTGTCCCACGCTTTGCAGTTGCAATGGAAATACTGATTTGATTTTCGTTTGTAGAGTAAGGGTAAGAGATGGTATAAGTGAAGAAGATGGCTAGAGGCCCTGATAGGTAGGCTCTGTTGTCCTGGCAATGGCTGGATAAGATGTGAAGCATGGATCTGAGGCATCCATGTTTCCTCATTTGAAATGCAAATGCCCTGTGAAAGGCAACACAGACGGCTAATATCAATCATCCATGCCTTAGTGTGGATTAGTCTATCAGTTGTTCTCCTTGATGGCTAAGACTAAGGCACTATGGGAATGGAAACGTTGATAGGGAAAAGCAGTAGGAAGGATAGTTTTGAAGCATGGGGAGGGAAGGGGTCTGACCAGGGAGCAGCATGATAGCAAAGAGGATCCTGGGTTGTTAGAAAAGGGATTGGAAAGAATTGAAATGGGGAGGGTGATGCTAGAGACAAACCTCATCCACTTTACCTTTTTGAAACAAGTAGTTAATTTATTCTAAGTGGCCTGAACCAAGCAGACTGCCATTTACAATGGCCGACACCGAGCTGTTCCCTTCAGGTATGGAAAGATCAATCAACATTTATCAAGCACAGGGTTACAAAGACAAAATAAGAAACAGTCCTTGCCCCCAAGAAGCCTATGCTCCACCAAGGGAAATAACCTATACATATACTTATATATGAAATATTATGAAATAACGATCAAGTAATTTGGAGTCAGAGATGGCACTCGGCAGAAAGAAATCAGGGAAATGCTCAAATAAGAGGTAGAGTTGAGTTTTGAAGCATGTTAAGGATTCAAAGAGACAGAGGTGAGGAGGAAGTGAATTCCAGGCCTGGGGCACAGCCTGAGCAAAGGGATGGAGAGGTGAAATGGAATGTATGTAAATAACAGAAAAAAGGCCATTCTGGTTGGACCAATGGGTATATAAAAAAGAGCCTGGAAAAGTAAGCTGGAGTCAGTTCCCTTTTTGATCCATGTTGAGGAGTGGAAGTGGAATGAGTAGAACGGCTTGCCTCTACTGCCCTCCTTGGTTCTCCTAAATCCCTTGACTTCTCACTGGACTCTTCTCTATAGCTAGAGAACACTTTAACTACCACAGCAACCAGAATGACTGCCAAGAAAATGGCACATGATGGAGTTATCAATGACCACAGCAAATAGCAATAAACTGATATGTGATGCTTTAAGGTTTGCAAACCTCATTTGATCCAACAGCCCTGAGAACTGCTACAATGATCCTAATCCCTATTTTATGAATGAGGAAACTGAGACTCAGAGAACCTGAATCAACCTGCCCAGGATCACATGGCTAGTGTGGGCTTTGAACCCAGGTCTTCCCAGGGTCCAACACTCTAGCCATTAATACAGGCAAAACCCCTAATTTTGATTCCCCTTCTATTTTACTACCATCCTCCATCCCTAAGAGTGCTAGACTGATAGGACTGGCTATTTCTTCTCTTTCCCTTGCCATTCCTACTCAGGCTAAAGCTAAGGGGACACTCCAACTAAATGTGTGATAGCCCAATTTTCCCAGCCCTAGAAAATGATAGCAGTAGAAACTACACAGGAACCTAACGTAGCCCCAGGGGGAAATAGAAATAAAATCCTTTCAAACCAAATCTAATCTATCTACAAGTATTTTTAACCTTCTACTCAACAGAATGTTTGGGAATTTTACCCCCAAGGTAGCCTTTTCTTCTTATATGGAGTGTCCTTAGATAGTACAACAGGTTTAATTCTCTTGGCCTCTGTCCCCCTTTCCCTATTTTATGCCAAGACTCTGAAGCTCAGACATCACTAGGCCCCTGCCTAAGGGCTCTTCTGGACCCTCCTAGCTTGAGAGTGATTATCAGTAGAACCTGTTGCTGTTTCCCACACAGCCTGATGTCTTTCTTTTTCTTGACCTCATTAAAGGGGCCATGCCCTGGCTACTTCTTCAAGTCTGTTCAATGAATGGGCGTTGCCTCACCCTAAGTGAGTGCCTAAAGGGCCCAAGTTCTCCCAGTGCATCCTGGGTTATATCCAGGCATCCTGATGAGTATCTGATCACTGGATTCAGATGGCTCTGGAGGAGAAGTGAGGCTGGTGACCTGCACAGCCCTCCCTCACTCAAAAGAAAGTCAAGTGCAAATCATGCCAACATTTCTCTGATGGCATGGTCTTCAGCACCAAAGGACGAACACAAGCAAGCCAAGACTCAACATCCTATGGAAGGTATACCCTCAGTGTCCTCACCTATAAAACGGGCAAGTTGCACTAAATAAATGAGCTCTAAGATTCCTTGCAGTCATGGGGCACGTTGGATTAGAGCACTGGACACAGAAGCAGAATTCAAATTCTGCCTCAGACACTCATTAGCTATGTGACCCATGACAATTCATTGAACTTGCTCCATTTCTGCTCCATTTCCATACCTGTAAAATGCAGATAGTAATAGCACCTGTCTCCACAGGGTTGCTGTGAGGATAAAATGAGATAATATTTGTAAAGCACTTTGCAAACTGTAAAATGCTATCTAAATCCTAGCTATTATTATTCTAGGATCAATAGTCAATGTTTCTGTGAATTATCTGTTTGGTTCATTTGAGAGGAAGAATGCTACATTAGTTAGACCACTTGATTTAGAGCTAAAAGTTCTGAGTTAACATTCCCCCTCAGACACGCATCATAGTAACTATGTGACCCTGGGCCAGTAACCTAACCTCTCTGATCCTCAAGGTTTTTTTTTTCATCTGCAAAGTAGGGAAATTAAAATAGCATCCAGTTCATAGAGCAGCTGTAAGCTCAAACGAGACAATGTATGCAAAGCATTTTGCAAATCTGAAAGTATCATACAAATGTCAGCTGTCACTAATATTCTCAAAATTTGATTCACTGGGGCCAGTTTCCTCCAAAAAGATTCCAGGCTATCAGAATATAGCTATCCTTAATGTTTCTGAACATTAATTTCAAACAATATGCATCAATTTAGAACTCCAAGGGATATTAAAGAACTCCTTCATTTTACAGATGAAGAAATCGAGGTGTAAGGGATCATATCTTGCCAACGGTCACTGATGAGTATCTGAGGGAGGATTTCAACCCAGAAGTTGTTGACTTCCAGTCCAGTGCTTCAATCACTATGCCATGATACCTTTCATACTTTTGTCATGTGGAAAATGATGAATTGGACTAGATGACCTTTGAACCCTCTTCCAGCTGTAAATCTCCAGTCCTATGATCTTTATGGACAATGATCACCAAAGTACCAATTTACTTAGCAGAACCCAAGCTAAATTATGCAAGATTTCTCCTTGGCTGTTTGTAAGTCCTTTTCATTAAAAACCTCCTCTCCATATCCCATACCATGATCAACCCCAATTTCAGAGAGTTCCCCATTGTCATCTAGATAATTTAACTTGCCCAATGTCAGCAGACGCCTCTGGGAGAAGCATGTGTGACAGGGAGTGTTCCTGACTTGGTGCGGCTGAAAATTATGGATTTTAGGGGGTGGGGTGGAGGATGGGTAGAAAGGAGAGGATAAAATAATGCATTGAGTCAATAGAGACTGTAAAAATAATTTCTCATTTTTATTTAAAATTTCATGGAGGTAATTTCAGAGAACAATGAGACCAGACTGAAGTACCAAACCTTGAGCAAAGAAAAGAGATGGGATAAGGAAAGGGAATGTAATTATGGGCACTGTTGATAAGGGCTCAGATGGAGTAGTTCAACACTTGCAGCACTCAGGGAGGGCTGGAAACAAATCTACCCAAGTCATGTTCTCCTCCCACATGCCTTTCTTCCTGGAGAGGGGGAAAGACAACAGTATTTAAATGAGAGTGGTGAGCTCTCACTCAGATGTGCTGCTTCTCAGCTCCCCAGAGGATAGGATCACAGATGACAGGTGTCAACCTAGAGAGTGATTTGGAGACATGGGAGTGACATTGCCAAGGTCAAATTGCTCAAAGTGTATGACAAACAGAACAGAGCCCAACCAGGGCTTGGAGTGAATGGGAAAGAACTGAGATAATCCCTTCCCCTCCCTCTTCTAAATGGTCTTTTCCTTCCCTATACCCAACCTCCTGAATCTGCTACTTAGATTGGCAGCTAAAAGAGTGAGAGGGGCTAGGGGGACAGGGACCCAACCACAGAGGAAAGGAGTATGTAGGATAGAAAGACCAGCATAATGCAATGGAAATCACACCAAAAGTTAGAAGATCTGGATTTAAACTCACGTTCTTTCATTTACTGACAGTGACCTTAGGAAAGTCATTCCAGGAAAGCCTCTCCAGGTATGGCTTCTCATATGTCATAATAATAGCTATTGATTATGTAGCACTTACTATGTATCAGACATTTTTACAGTTATCTCATTTGATTGTCATAACAACCCTGGGAGGTAGATCTTATTACTATATTCATTTTACATTACTATGCTCATTTACAGAGGAAACTGAGGTTAAGTGACTTGCCCAAGGTCACTTAGCTAAGATTAGATTTGAAGTCAGGTCTATCTTGCCTATGGGCATAGGATTCTATCTACTGTATCACCAAGCTGCCTTTGTGTAAAATGATGACATTAGACTAAAGATCTCTAAGGCCCCTTACAGTTCTGTATTAAGGGGATGGCAAGGGGTTAATGGAAGGAAATGGATGGACAAGCCAGAATGATGCAGTAGCAATTGCACTGACTTTAGAGTCAAACGAACTGAGTTAGAATCCCAGGCCTTCCACTTATTATCTCTATGACCTTGGGCAGGTCACTGCCTCCTCTGGGTTTCTGAGGCTGTAGTCCAGGGGTAATTCTCTCCACTGGTCCACTGGTCTCAAAAATCCAAGGTTCCTTCCATCATTATCTGTGGTCCTACAAGGAAAAGGTAGATGACACTCAGGTATTGTGTCACCTCTCAGAAACCAGGAGAGGAAAATGAAAGTTGGAAGCACTGGGCTACAGCTTCCCCCCTCACTCCCTTTCCCCAACCTCAAGCCCTGCAGTAAATGATGCGTGAAAAGGCTGGGAGAAATCCAGATATAGACAGCAGGAGGAGAAATCCTGACTAGATTACAAATGGTGGAATCTGCTTGGGATACTGGAGGTCAATAGTAATGTCTATGTCCTGGGAAAGAGCAGACCAAAATTCCTGCAGACAACGATGTCAGCTCACCATCTCCATCAGCCTTTTGGAGAGGGGTCTATGATTTGGACAAAGGCTTGAGATAATTCCTTTTGAATTAATAAATCAGTTGATCAATGCCACAACCTGCAACAGTGAATGTCCTCTGTGGTAACGACATGACAAGGGTATTGTCATGGTTGTTCAGTTGTTTCTGACTCTTTGTGATCTCATTTGAGATTTTCTTGCCAAAGATGCTGGAGTGGTTTGCCATTTCCTTCTCCAGTTCATTTTACAGATGAGGAAGCTGAGGCAAGGAGAGTTTAAAAAACTTGCCCAGGGTCACAGAGCTAGTGAAGGCTGAAGTCAGATTTGAATGCAGGAAGAGGAGTCTTCCTTATTTCAGGTTCCAAGCTACTGCTTTGACACCTAACTGTTTACTGCTGAAATGACACTTTTTTATTAATCGAGTTCTTGTAGGTAGTGTAGTGACTAGAGAACTGGACTTCGAGTTAAGAAAACCTGAGTTCAAATCCTGCCTCATTTAGCTGTATGAATCTATTTACCTCTGGTCACCTCAGCTTCCTCATCTGCAAAATGCGGGTAATGATAACATCAAGGTATATGAGTTAATATTTGTATAATTTTGCAAATCTTAAAGAGTTAAATAAATGCAAACTATTATTATTGTTACATGTACCAACACAGAGGGCATTTTTGTCCCAATTAAGGAGATAGGAACCATAAATAATGAAGAAGGGAAGCGATTTGCCCAGGGAAATGTAAATAATATTTGCCAGGACTCAAATCCAGATCTTTTGACTCCAAGATCAAACGATTAATCAGCAGCTACTGTGTACACACAGTACACTTTCTCCACTTCATCAGGATGCTATTAGAAAGTGGAATCACCCCTGTGGGTGCAGTATTCTCTAGTGTACTTTTAGCTGAATTCATGTTCAGTTTTGGAAACATTCTGTGACAGCTAGCTCCCATGCAAGTAGATGGGCTGGCTCAGGGTCAGGCGTTGGCTGGGAGGCTCATCGCAGAGAGCTTGGGCATGGCCCTTGAACAAAAGTCAAGAGAACAGAATTGGGTTTCACAGCGGCTGAGAAAGAATCACTTCAGGTAGGTAAGGGAGTGCAATAGAAAAGTTAGACACTGTAGTTGAATGGATGCATGTATGACCTGAAGAGAGAATCAGACAATTACAAAAGTCTCTTCTATCTCTGTCTGACACACTACAAAATATTTCTTGTTGAAACAATGCTAACAAAGAATTCATTCCAATTTTCTAAGGGTAATAAGGGAAAGATGAATGCATGTGGCAAAATCTTATTAAAATATTCTTTAAAGAAACAAATCACTAAAATTACCTTAACAAGAGGAAAGCCCAAAGAACAATGTGTACAGTGACTATAACAATGTAAATAAATATGGTCAGCTGCAAAGAAGCAACAAGATTCTGGTCAATTTCAAGACCTTCCTTGAGAATGAGGGTAACTTGATTATCAGTGGACAAAGCACTATGCCTAGAGTCAGGAAGACCTAAATTCAAATCCTGTTTCAGAAATTTACTAGGATTGTGACTCTGAGCAAAATCACTTTAACTTCACTTACCTCAGTTTTCTCATCTGTAAAGTGGGGATAATCAATGGGGATCAAATGAGGTAATCATTGTAAAGCATTTAGTGCAGTATCTGGTACATAATAGGCACCATGTAAACACTGACTATTATTATCAGAAATTCTTTCCTTCTCTGAATTTTTATTCCCAGAGAAAATCACAGCACCTGGTATATAGTAGGCACATCATTGATTGATTAGTGTCAAACTTCCAAAGGTAGTTGATGTGTCCCTCTTTCTATTAATCAATATACTGCCTCCAGAAATATATTCAGTGAGGTGTTTTGAGTGTATTGTAAAAACAACATGTATAAAGAAATTAAATTGTATTGTAAGAATACTCAAAGGATCAGAGATTTCATCAGCCATGGGAACTCCTGCTGTGGCAACTCTCTTCACTAACACAGATTGTAACCTATTTACAGCTTAGTAAATAGGTCTTAAGGAGCTGATCAAAACGCAACAATATGCTGTAGAGGCAAAGTTTCTTACCCAGGGTCACTCAGCTAATAAGTGTCAGACATGAGCTTTGAACCTAAGTCATGTTGCTTCTTAAAAATTTTTAAAGAAGTATCTCAACAAGGCAACTTTCCAAAGTTTAAAGTGAAAACAGGATTCAAAAAATCTATATACCTATGCAGATATTTTGTTGCTGCTTGGATATATGCCACATCTTTCACTCAAAGAGCTTTGATAACACTGTGTCTCATCAAATTCCTATAGAAATATATTATTTCTAGTGTTCTTATTTTTATAAGCCCTAATAATACCAGCCCTAATTTCTATTGCAAGTTTATTTAAAGTTTACAAAGCACTTTCATCACAACCTCCCTTTGCAAATTATCATTTTCCCATTTTAAGATGAAGAAACAGACACTTTAAGAATCTCATTTTCTGCCCAGGGTCACACAGTTGTTGTAATTGTCAGAGCTGGGATTTGAACCTAGATTTTCTGACTCCAAATTTAACACTCTTTCCTTGAGGTCATTTTGGTTCTTATGGCACAAATCCAGTTTCAGACACTAGCTATGCTAACCTGGGCAACTCACCCTCCATCTGCCTTAATTTCTTCTTCTATAAAATGGAAATAATTAATTTGGTAGATGGTAAATGCTTGTAATCCCAGCTTGAACTTGTGAATCCTGAGCTGCAGTGTGCTACTTATTGGGTCTCCATACTAAATCTGGTGAACCCCTGAAATGGAGGGGCATAGACGATACCATATTACCAGACGAAGTCAGAAATGGAACACCTCAGAGCTCTTGGACCTATCAGAATGAAACATGACCTGTGAGTAGTCCCTGAATTTCTTTCCTAGGCTAAATAAGGAGAACTTGTCTTTAAAAAAAAATTGTTCTAATGAGGATAATAACAGCATCTACTTTTCAGTGTTACTGGGAAAATAAAATGAGGCAATACTTATAAAGCATTTTGCAAATTTTAAAATACAGTATAAATTCTAGCTGTTATCATTATTATTATCAATTGAAGAGTATCCTTAGGGACAGAAGTTAACAATCTAGTGAATGGAGAAATGGAAGTACAAGGACATTGTCCAAGGTCATATAATGAGGCAGGGGTTGAACTGGGACTAGAACTCTTCTCTTAGGCTGCCTGTCTAATCCGATTCATACCACCTGGGCCCCTCCTCCCAGTAAGACAGTGAGAAGGGACAACCTCTAGACTCTGATGAGATTCCTAACCAACAATTTATGCTGATCACTTTGCCATATCTCCTCTCCTACCCAGATGAAAATGGAATCTTAGAGGTGTTGATAAAGCTGTCAAGGAACCATGGAGATAGTTTGTTTCATTAATATTACGAAAAGAACAGGTCCATAAATAAGAGATTATCAAGTGAAATAAGAGAGTCTCTGTACCAACTTCTAACAAATCTCATGAGCAAAGCCATGCAATTTCCCCAGACATTCTCCTTGCCAGCAAAATGTATAGAATACAAATTACACTGGAAAGGAAATTGATATGCAGAGCAAAAAGTTTGCAAAATAATTAGAGAGCCCTGAGAGCTAGGAGTAGAGAAGGATCTCTCAGGCTTGGATTGTGTTTAAAAAGTCATCAAACATGGTATCCCAGGCGTCTCTTATCCCAGAGAAAAGTAGTGAGAAAATGTTAGAGTCAGAGATAATAAATTGTAAGCACCTTGAGGGCAAACACCATTTTTTTCCATTTGTCTTTGTAACTTTAGTTCTTAGTGCAGTGCCACATATATACTGTAGGTGCTTAATAAATACTCATTCGTGGATCATTGATCCAGAGATAGAAAGGACCACATGGTCCCACCCCTTTCACTTTACAGCTGAGAAAACTGGGGTCAAGAGAGTTTAGGTGACAGAAAAAGTCATAGATAGTGTCAGAAGTGGGATTTGAACTCAGTTCCCTTTACTACTTTTGAATCATTCAGTCCAATACTGCCCTCCCTCCCTTTTACAGATGAATAAACTGAGGACCAAAGATTTGTCAAAGCTCGCATAGCTGATTAGGATAAAGTCAAACCAGGGTTGGCATCCAAGGTCTGATTCTTAGCTGAGTGCTTTCTGTTTTGAACAATGAAGAAGAAAAAGAACAAATGACAAATCTAAAAGAGTCGATATTCTTTCTCTACATGTCAGATTCCTATTCCTCTATGCTCCAGAGTAAATGGTTTCCGATGTGAAAAACGTGCTCACTTGAAACAAAGAACAATGCTCACTGTGAAGCCAGAAAAGTTCTTATTTTATTTTAGCCAACTATTTGACATTCCTAGTGAATGGGTCTCTCTCTAATGAAGAGTATGTTTGCTTAGACAAATGCAATGTTTTTTATGCTGTTCCCAATTCGAATTCACCACCTTTCTCTCCATTTGCTAGATGCAACCTCCTGAACCTCCTGCTTCGTGTTCTCCTCCCTTATATGTTCCTCTTCAAACAGGTCGTTAAGCATGCGTACAAGCTTATGATCTTTTACCTGATCAGAAGCCTGATTCTGCTAGGTCACAACTCTGATGAGAACTGGTAACCTCTGATTTACTTCTGCTATCCCTCGAAGTTGGGAAGAGTTTCAATCCTGTGGAAACAGAATTCCTTCTTTTGTTTCCCACACTGAGTCACTGTGTCAAATACATAGATACATACAGACACATACACATCTCCAGGGGCAGCTACATGGTGCAGTGGTCTGAGCATCGGACCTGGAATCAGGGACACCTGAGTTCAAATGTGACCTCAAATGCTTACTGGTTGTGTGACCCTGGGCAAGTTGCTTCACTCCGTTTGTTTCAGGTTCCTCTTCTGTAAAACCAGCTGAAAGGGGAAATGACAAACTACTTCAGTGTCTTTGCCAAGGAAACTCCAAAAGAGGTCCCGAAGAGTTGTCCCTGACTAGAAACAACTGAACAACACCACAGATGCTTTTATCATCAGTAGTCAGACTTCTGATGAGAACCTCTCTGAGCTTAATCAGCCTGCCCCTCCGATATCAGATACTCAGCTCAGCACATAAGCCACAAGCATGCACAAGCCCTGCCAGCTTGGTAGGCTCTGACCGAACTTTGGCTCCTTCAACAGCTCAAGGTCATCTCCAAGATACAATGAAATGGAGGAAAGAATCACTGGGAGAGAGACAAGGAAAGAGGACACAGCATAATTCAGGAAGAAATTTCCTGCACAGACTTCATGAACTTCAATTCATAAAGCAGTTGACCCATCCATAAACATTTATTCTGCATTTACTCTGTGCCAAGTACTGTGTTAAGTGTGGGGAAGACAAAGAAAGACAAAAAACAGTGTCTGCCCCAAGGGACTTCCATTCTAATGGGCAAAACAGCATAGACAAAGAACAGAAAGGGGGAAGGAAAGAGCAAAAGTACCTAGGTTCACTAGACTCTCAAATCAATTCAGTGTTTCCTTACCTGGAGACTGAGGTACTAGTAATACCAGTGGATGGAGGGCAAAGGGAAATGTAGAAAGGAAGAGAAGCAGTAAAAATCAGAAAAGACATTACCATTTTCTCATGTTTTTACAAGGCTTGATACTTTTCTATCCAGCCTCTTAGAGCAACCCTGTGAGGAGGTGGAGGCTGATGAGTACTTCAGTGCTGCAAGAATTTGTGAATTTTTTTGGTTTGTTTTTTTAAACTGAGTAATTATTTATTTGTTGCTTGCATAGAGTAATTCTTAGATCTATACTAGGTAGAATCTTTAGAATTTCTTGCATTTGTGGCTATGGTTGCTTGACCTAAGAGCCTTATTTTAGTTTTAGATATTGACTTTATATTACTTTGTAGTGTTGTTGATAACAGATTAATTATATTATTGAAAAATGTAACTGCTCATTCTTGCTTTTTTGACCTTTTTCAATAGAATTATTTTGTTTTCAGTATTTGACAGTCACTTCCATATAGCATTTGACAGTCACTTCCATATAGCTTAGATTTTTTTCCACTCACTCTCCCTCCCTCTCTGAGACAGTATACAATCTTATATAGGGTCCATATATACATTCCTATTAAATGCATGTTAAATAGAAAAATTAAAATGAATGGGAGAAACCATAAAACAGAACAAAATACAAAAGAAAATCGTCTCTTTCTACCTGCAATGCAATCCCATAGTTCTTTCCCTAGATATGGAAGGCACTTTGCCTCAAGAATCCACTGGAAATTTTTTGAAGTCCATGCATTCCAATGAATTTCTAAGTCCACCAGAAAAAATCCTCACACACTGTGTACAAAGTTCTGGTTCTGCTCCTTTCACTCAGCATCAGTTCATATAAGTCTTTCCAAGCTTCTCTGAAGTCTTCCTGTTCGTTGTTTCTCATATTCCAGTATTCCAGTACATTCATATACCACAACTTGTTCAGACATTCCTCAATTGATGGGCATACCCTTGATTTCCGGTTTTGGGCCACCATAAAGAGAACTACTATAAATATTTTTGTACATGTGCGACCCTTTCCCATTTCTATGATCTCTTTGGGATAGAGTCCCAGAAGCGATATTGCTGGATCAAAGGGTATGCACATTTTTGTAGCCCTTTGGGCATAGTTCCAAATTGCTTTCCAGAATGGGTGGATCAGCTCACAGCTCCACCAACAATGAATTAGTGTTCTAACTCTCCCACATCTTCTCCAACCCCTGAGGACCACAGAGGCCACCACCAGCAAACTGGTCAATGAGCAATTCTAATTTCAGCCATAGCAATACATAGATCTGTCAGCATTGAGCATCTTGGGTTAAGTAAACAGCCCCCACCTTGTCCTGAGGTGCTAGGTGAAAAAGTAACAAGCCAAGTAAAGACATGAGAAGATGGTGGTGTCTATCTTGATTTCTGCCATTTCATTCTCTCTCCCTTTCTAGTTTTCCCTCTGATCTCCCCATCTCCGTTCATATCTAGTGGTTATTACTAACATACCTTGGTCCCCAGTTAATGAAAAATTGAATTGGTTAATTGATAATTAACCTGTGATGTGGATTAACAAACTGTCTCTCCACCAGGTATTATAAGAATTATCAGATTTTGGAGTAATAAGACCTAGATTTGAATCCCAGCTCTTCCAGTGCCTATGAGCTATATTACTCTGGGTGAGTCATTTGTGGTTCTTTGAGCCATAGTTTCCTCATTTGTGAAATAGGGTCTATAACATCCATCCTGCTCTCCTTAGTACACTTCACATTTTTGGTAAGGATCGAGCATGATAATATATACCAGCCCTTTGTAAACAGTAAAGTGGTATGCACATAAATATCAGTTATTCATATTAATAATAACATCTGCCTCCAATCCCTTGTCCTGTTTCTTTCTTATAGTCTTTGAAATATGCCCAGTAGATGGGACCCTAGATATAGAATTATAAAGCACCTTTGAGGCTATCAAGAGTTGACTTCCTGAGTTAATTGCAAACATTACCTCCTTCATCTTCAACATAAATGCAAAAGAAAGGTGGCAAATTGGGCTGGTATGTTCTGGTAGTCTGGATTTTTAAAAAGGACAAAAGAAAGGCAATATGCACACACAAATACACACCAGTATCTTTGGCAAATACACAGATAATTAGAATGCTGGCTGGATCTCACACCCAGATGTCTTATTATAATTCTGTAGTTGATCTTACCTGACTTTGCTCACTCTTATTTGCACCTCAGCTTATAAGTACTTAATTTACATACTATTCATTTACTATTATTGATGTTTAGCTTCATCTATTTTTCTGTCTCTCATTTCTCTATCTGCCCATCTATACAATCTACCTAGCTATCTATTATCTGCTTACCTACCTATCTACATACTTATCATGCATCTCCTTAACTGGTATTATATATGATGTTCTACATTATATAATATATTATGTAATATAAATATATTATTGGTATAATTGGTATCTCCTTAATTGGATTATAGCATCATGGAGGGCAAAAAATATGTGATTGTTTTTCCTCTTCTGTCTTCTTTTCACATAGGACTTAATAAATGTTCAACACTGAAAAGTTTCTCAAAGTAAATTCTGAATAGCCAGAGATTTTTTTAAGTATGTGTAGTGAGATCCCATAGGACCATGTTGTTGTTTTCACAGTGCTATTTGCCTATTTTGAGTGCCTATGGCACTTAGTGGCTATACCACCATTTTCTGCTTAGCGTATCCTGTCATAGATTGTTTTTCAACCTTTTCATATCTATATTAATATAGCTCATCACATTGTGGTAGCATTGTAAGTTTGCAAGTGCTTTCCCCATAATCACTTAGTGAATATTCTCAGGTTACAGATGAGAAAACTGAGACTCAGAGAGATTTACCTGACTAAGATAACATACTAAGTATCCAAGATGGAATTCAAACCTGGTCTATTACCTTCAAGTCAAATATCCTTAACACTACATAATACTTGACCATTCTTGTTTTTTCATTAAGACCATAAGCCACATGAGGGCAGGGCTTCTATGTTAATCATCTTTATATCCCGGGAAAACATACACTTTGGATATAATACGTGATCAATAATTGTTGGTGAATTTTGATTGGACTTGGAAATAGCATCTAAAATCAATTAAAATTTTCAGTTAGCTTTCCATTACTTTATTTTTCTCCATCAGTAGGAGGTATGGCAAGGCATAACAAATTCTTGCATTCAGGGCAAAATTAAAAAATTACATATTCTGGAGGATCTTTGTGAAATGGTAGTGTAGACATTTCCACTTGAGTCAGCTTAGATCTTTTGTACCCTTTCAGTACATCTATCAGTGTGGGTGCATCTAGCATGAAGAAGAAGAGATTACAGGGGGGAGGAGCCAAGATGGCAGAGTAGAAAGACTCACCTATGCTAGCTCCGAACCCACAGCCCATAAATTTTCTGTAAAAAGAACTCCCCACAAATTCTGGAGCAGTGCAAACCACTCAGCAATGCAGTGGAGGAGATTTCCATTCCAGAGAGCCCTGAAAAACTGCCACCAAAGGTCGTCACGCACTGGACAGTAGAGCCCACCCCTGCCCTGCCCAGGCCATGCAGCCCCAAGAGGAACAGATCTGAGCAGACTTCAGGGATGGAATCTCTGATGGCTGGGAATGTCTCTCCACCCACAGGTGCTACAGGTCAGTGAGAGAGACTTCTGGGCTGGCCAAGAGAGGATCAGGGTGTCTCCATAACTCAGGCCCCCTTGGGAGGCAGTGACAGAGGCAGCGGCATCCCGGGACTTCCAGAGCAGGCAGGAGCTCCATTACTGAAGGTCTCAGCATAAACCCCCTGAGGGAACTGAGTCTGGGAGGCAGCCCTGCCCCCACCTGAGCACCAGAACTTAAACTCACATTGAATAGCAGCCGCGCCTGCCACTGAAAACCCTGAGGCTGAGGAGCAGCATTTGAATCTCAGGCCCCAAGCACTAGCTGGGAGGATCTAGATGGGGGTGGAGAGGAATCTCAGAAGTCAAGTAACTGGCTGGGAAAATGCCCAGAAAAGGGAAGAAAAATAAGACCATAGAAGGCTACTTTCTTGGGGAACAGATGTTTCCTCCTTTCATTTCTGATGAGGAAGTACAATGCTTACCATTAGAATAAGACATAAAAGTCAAGGCCTCTGTACCCCAAACATCCAAAATAGATATCCAATGGGCTCAGGCCATGGAAGAGCTCAAAAAGGATTTTGAAAATCAAGTTAGACAGGGGAGGAAAAACTGGGAAGAGAAATGAGAGAGATGCAAGAAAAGCATGAAAAACAGGTTAATAACCTGCTAAAGGAGACCCAAAAAAATGCTGAAGAAAATAACATCTTGAAAAATAGGCTCACTCAATTGGCAAAAGAGGTTCAAAAAGCCAATGAGGAGAAGAATGCTTTCAAAAGCAAAATTAGACAAATGGAAAAAGAGGTTCAAAAGCTCACTGAAGATAATAGTTCTCTCAAAATTAGAATGGAACAGATGGAGGCTAATGACTTTCTGAGAAACCAAGAAATCACAAAACAAAACCAAAAGAATGAAAAAATGGAAGAGAATGTGAACTATCTCATTGGAAAAACAACTAATCTGGAAAATAGATCCAGGAGAGACAATTTAAAAATTATGGGACTACCTGAAAACCATGATCAAAAAAAGAGCTTAGACATCATCTTTCATGAAATTATCCAGGACAACTGCCCTGAAATTCTAGAACCAAAGGGCAACATAAGTATTGAAGAAATCCATCGATCACCACTTGAAAGAGATCCAAAAAGAGAAACTCCTGGGAACATTGTGGCCAAATTCCAGAATTCCCAGGTCAAGGAGAAAATCTTGCAAGCAGCTAGAAAGAAACAATTCCAGTATTGTGGAAATACAATCAGGATAACACAAGATCTAGCAGCTTCTACATTAAGGGATCAAAGGGTGTGGAATAAGATATTCCAGAAGTCAAAGGAACTAGGACTCAAACCAAGAATCACCTACCCAGTAAAATTAAGTAAAATACTTCAGGGGAAAATATGGTCTTTCAATGAAACAGAGGACTTTCAAGCATTCTTGATGAAAAGACCAGAGCTGAAAAGAAAATTTGACTTTCAAACACAAGAATGAGAAGAAGCATGAAAAAGTAAACAGCAAAGAGAAGTCATAAGGGACTTAACAAAAGTGAACTGCTTACATTCCTACATGGAAAGACAATATTTGTAACTCTTAAAACTTTTCAGTATCTGGGTAGTTGGTGGGATCACACATACACACACATACACATGTACATGCGTGCATGCACACACACATACACACATGCACACACATACAGAGACAGAGGGCACAGAGTGAAGTGAATAGGATGGGACCATATCTTAAAAGAAATTAAGGTAAATGGTGAGAGAGAAATGTAGTGGGAGGAAAGAGAGTGAAATGGAATGGGGTAAATTATATCTCATTCAAGAGGCAAGCAGGAGACTTTTTAGTGGAGGGAAAAAGAGGAGAGCTGAGAATAAAAACATGAAGTTTACCCTCATCACATTCGACTAAAGGAAGGAATAAAATGCACACTCATTTTGGTATGAAAACCTATCCCACAATACAGGAAAGTGGGGGAGAAGGAGATAAGCAAGGGGGGGATGATGGGAGGGAGGGTAATGGGAGGAGGGAGCAATTTGAAGTCAATACTCTTGGGGAGGGACAGGATCAAAAGACAGAAGAGAAACAATGGGCGGCAGGATAGGATGGAGGGAAATACAGTTAGTCTTACACATCACGACTATTATCAAACTCATTTGCAAAACTACACTGATATGGCCTATATTGATTTGCTTGCCTTCCCAAAGGGAATGGGTGGGGAGGGAGAATTTGGAACTCAAAGTTTTAGGAACAACTGTTTAATATTGTTGTTGCTGCTAGGAAATAAGAAATACAGTTAATGTGGAATAGAAAGTCACCTGGCCCTACAGGACAAAAGAGAAGATGGGGACAAGAGAAGGGAGGGATGATAGAAGAGAAGGCAGATTGGTGATAGGGAAAATTAGAATGCTTGGTGTATTGGAGTGGGCAGAGGGGGTAAATGGGGAGAAAATTTGGAACCCAAATTTCGTGAAAATAAATGTAAAAATTCAAATAAATAAATTTATATGAAATAAATTCATTAAAAAAAGAAATTTTAATAATAGCTATCATTTATATAGCACCTTAAGGTTTATGAAGTACTTTATGCATATTATCTCTTTCAATACTCACAGCAACCTTGTGAGGTAGGTACTATTATATTGCATATAAGGAAACAGGTATAGAAAAGTCAAGCGACTTGCCCAGGGTCACATAGTGAGACGGAATTTGAATTCCAGTGATTTGGCCACTCTGCCACCTCAAGACCTAAGAGGAGAAGACTTTTTGGGGAGCACTTTCTAGTCAAGGGTTTCCCATATGAGATTGCCCATCCCTCTAGAAGAAGAGAAGAGGCTTCCCTATCATCTTCTTTTTTTGCTCCCTGAATCAGTACTAAGTAACTATATTTCCTTACCCCCCAGACTTCAGAAGAGAAACCCTTGCAAAAAAGCATGGCCAAGATGGAGTGAAATCCTCTACTGCCATCTATCCAGCTCCAGCTGTGCTTCCCAGCACTGACATGAGGCAGAGAGGAGGTCCATACGGATACAACACAGGCCTGAAAGTCAGGAAGATCTGAGTTCAAATTCAATCTTAGACACTTACCAGCTGGGGAACCCTGGGCAAGTCCCTTAACTTCTATTTACCTCAGTTTCCTCAGCAGTGGAATGGAGATAATAATAGGCCCTACTTTCCAGGATTGTTGTGAGGACAAAACTGATAAATATAAATAAAGCATTTGTCAACCTTAAAAGGCTTATCTTATATAAATGCAAGCAATTATATGAAAGCATGATACTGCAAAGAGCAGTAGGAATAATTGTGCACACAAATTCCAGCTGCTTCACAACTCTGCCCCAAAACTGGGGAGGTCAAGCCCTTTGGGTCATCTTCTCTCCTGTAGAAAGAGAATGAGGACTACAGAGAACAGGGCAGTGTTTCTTCAGGAGGAGGCTCCTCTGCCCGACTCGTTCGTGGATTCATGTTAAGTAATAATGATAATGTTCGTTTTCTCCTCATGAGCAAGAATTATAGCTTCTCATAAAGAGCTCCTTTTTAAACAGGGAAATTCCATAATTGAAAATGACTGAAATTAATTTAATGACCCACTTCTCTGTGCAGGCAATGAGCTGCCTTCCCTTTATCCTTTCAGAAGGAAATGGACTGGGGCTGCAGTCTGAGTCTCTCTGGGTCTGGAGCCTTGAAGGGGACAATTTACAGCTCATGGCTGAAAGGTTGGTTCAGACTAGACTGCAAGAAGCACACTTTATACTTTCCCCCCAGAGCTCAGCACTGACAAAGTGGACAGCGAACTTTGAATAGTATTTGTCCTTAGTCAATTTAATAGCTTCCCTATTAATCAATCCACAGTTATTTATTAAACACCATGTGCCAGACGCTGTGCTAGGCACTTGGGGATACAAGTACAAAGAATGAAAAAATCTCTACTTAGAATGTGCTTACATTCTAAAGAGGGAGACAACAAGGGCATATAAATCCACACAGTACTAATATAAAATGAATAAATAAAACATATATACCATGTTGCTAAATTCAAGGTAGTTAAATAAAGGGAAGACCACTAGCAGATTAGAAAATCTAGCACTTAGAATGGGTGTCAGTTTTGAGATCAACCTGGTATGATGGAAAGAGCCCTGGTTCTAGAGTTAGAGGCACTATTAGAAGAAGCATGGAGTCTTGCATAGTGCTAATGCTGGAATCAGAAAGACCTGGGTTTGAATCCTGATTCAGACAGTTGTTAGCTGTGTGACTCTAGGCAAGTCATTTAACCTCTCTGAGATTCAGTTTCTGCCATTGTTAGATCTGTAATGTTCTTTGAATGTAGGTGTGACAATAGAGTCCTGACTTGGACAAGATTATGAAACTGAGAAAATGCATGTTTGGTGTCCCCCACCCTACACACACACATACTTATACATTATGATGATGAATTGAATCTTTCCATCCACATCTATTAATTTCCCACCCCATGGCAAATCATGCTAGTTCCAGAGCCCCTGCAGCACACCTAAGTCTGCCGTTTCTAGGCACACATCCTTGCTGTCCATCCTCTCCTCTGTTGATCTCTGGATCAAAATTTACCTGATCCCTATTCCTTTAAGATAAATGTGAATGCATGAATTAATACACTATTAGAACTGATATGTGGAGTTTGACCACTGAATGCAGTGTTGAAAACAAATTGGCCCCTTTATTTGACTCATTTCGAAAAAGGCTTAACTGGAAAAAAGCAAGAATGAGGACGTGGAAAGGAAAGGGAGGGTCAGAGCCAACAAGAGAAAGATTATAAAGCCTTTAACCTTGGACAGCAGCAGACATCTCCAAAACAAAATACGGAAGGAGAAGGGAGGGATAGAACGAGGCATGTTGCAAGAGTTTTCAGGCTCAATAAAAAAGTCCCCAGTGATCCAAAAAAGGCTATGCCTTGAACCTGGTATTACACCAAACTCTCCTCTCTTTCCAAGTTCCATGGGTGGGACTCCTCAGTACATGTCATTCTATGCATAGGAACAACTCAGAGATGTTGATGAGGGTCAAACAGGGTCTCAGACAGGTGCATCTGATTGGTTAGTTTCCTATTTCTAGGAAAGACATGTAAAAGCACCAATCAATGGTATTCCATTAGAGATGAAAATTTTTAACCTGGCAGAATCCAGAAAAGGAGGGAGTACCAGGCAGCAGAAGGGTAAATGACTCGGTCAGGGACAGACTGTCCCAAAAGACTGTCTTCCAGACAAAACCTAATGGGGAAAAGAGCTCTAAGAATCAAATAAGCAAACAATCAGCTCTTATACCTCTAGTAGAGGCAGTTGTTTGTTTAGTGGATAGCATGCCAGTTCAGGAATTCAAATACAACCTTAAACATTTACTGGCTATGTGACCCTGGGGAATTCATTTAACCTCCCTTTCCTCACCTGCACCTATCTCCCATGGTTGTTGCTATGAGTCTCAAAATGAGATAATATTTGTAGAAAGCATTTAGCACATCATAGCTATTTAATAAATGATTATTAACTTTCCCTGCCTTTAGGGATATAGAATCCCTGGGACTTGACTTTCACTCTCTTCTTTACTACAAATTGCTTACATTTGAGGGAGAAACCACTTCTCCTCTGAGAGCCTCAATTTTTTCATCTGTAAAACAAGAGCATTTGGGTGAGATAACCTAGAAGTTTCCTCATGTCTCTGACAGTCTGAGTCTGATTCAGAATAAAGTGTTAATGCCCCCCAAAATGCTCTAATGTGCATGAAAAAGTTATTTGCATTTTAGAATGACTACTACAGTTATAACAATTTGATCTAAGGGAATGGCTGCATCCAAGGGATCTCTAATAGTGAAATTTTAGGCACCAGAATAAGATATAAATGATTCCAATGAAGAAGAAACATGGAGCTGTCAAAAAGTCAGAAAAGAGACCAGCGTGAATGCACAGAGAATTCATTGCCCAACTCAGATTTTTAAAAAGAACATCTTAGAAAAAAAGTAACAAATGAAAACAGAAGAATGGTTGTGGTGTATAGTCATAATACTAAAGCTTAGAACCAAGCTATGACTGTTGATAAATGCTGAGGACAAAAGACGGTTAAAAAAACCTGTTGGGTGCAAAAAGAAAGTCAGTATGCTAGAACTGTGCCAGAGAATAAGTAATAAGAACTTCTTGGTTGTTAGTTTTATTTCTATTTTCTCTTCTAAGAAGAATAATCTTCAGGTTGAAAATAGAATAAAAATAGTTAAGGTGGAAGTGAAACTCAATATTAAGTGAGAAGATGGTGAGAGAGCTACCAGTTGTCCTCAGTTCAAGTTTCCAAGCACCACAGCCCACATAATACCGAAAGAACTAAGATGGGAGATCGTTGGACCACTGTCAGTGATCTTTAAAATACTATGAAGAATGAGAGCGATGCCAGAGTACTGGAACTGAGCAAATATTGAATGGAATTTCAAAAAAGAGAAGGTAGAGCTTTCAAATTATCTTCATTTTTCATCCAACATGTTAGTCATTATTCTTAATGGTTCTAAGTAGTCACTGTTTACCTTTCTAAATGCGCTCACACACCCTTGATTTTGCGCATTGTCTAGCTCAGGAGTGTCAAAATCAAATAGAAACAGGATCCACTAAATTATACATAAGAATCTTCCTGGACTTCATATTAACCTAGAAAATTACATATTAATAGTATCTATATTTTAGTGAATTTTTATTTTGTCAAATATTTTCCAACTACATTTTAATTTCATTGGGCAGCACTCATGCTGTTCATGGGCTGCATGTTTGACAGCTCTGGTTTACACATCTCCATTTTGTAACTGTACTATTTATTTCTATCAAGTTAAGTGCAAGATTTTGTATTTATCTCTATTAAGATTTATCTTATTAGATTTGAGCCATCATTGCATTCTAAACTGCAAAATTGAGGGGGAAGAAGAGTAAAAGAGTGGGAAGGTAGAATTAGGAGGTCTCTGAGATCCCCTCAGGGTTTGGTTTATTATCTGAGTCTGACTACAGCTAGGCAGTACAGTGTGTAGAATATTGGACTTGGAGTCAGGAAGACTGGAGTTCAAATTTTGACACATATACTTACTAGCTTTGTGACCCTGGGCAAGTCACTTAACCTCTCAGCCTCACTTTCCTCATCTGTAAAACAGAGATAATAATATCTCATTCCCAGAGTTGTTTTGAGGACCAATGAGATAACCTGTGTAAAGTATTTCGCAAACCTTAAAGCACTCTATAAAAGCTAGTATTAGTAATCACTTATTATGAAGAGGAACAAACATATGAAGTAGGAAGTCAGTTTTTGGTGCCCTCACAGTTTTTCCAACTGGACCTGGTGCCTTCATACTTTATCCAACTGGGCCCTTTCATCTTCTTGTAGGACTGTCCCTTTCCTAAATACTGTGACTCTAACCCAGAGCATCCAATATCCTAATGATGACTCTTAAGTCCATTTGCCTTTTTCAGACAGCAGTCATTACTCCCCATCCTCTCCTCTGTTGATTTCCACAATCAAAAAGAATCATTTTCCATATGAAAAAGAAGATGATGAGATGATGGCAGAGTATGTCAGAAAACTTTCAGCTTTCCAAATTTCCTCTACAGAAAAAGACAGAACACTGCTTCAGAAGGAACGTAAAGCAACAGAAATAAACAAAAGTCAGGATAAAGCAGTTGTCCTCCTATGACAACTTAAGAACATGTTAGGAAAGATGAGACCTCCAGGACCTGGTTTAGCCTGAGAAATGCAAACACCCCCAGGCCAGTTCTAGAGAATCAATAGACAAAAAACCCTGGAGGCAGCTTGGGTTGAGAAGAAGTCTCAGCCTTAGAAATTTTCATCTCATGGACAGAGTAGGGGTCTGATGTCTGAGAAAGAGAGGACCTTCCACTGCCAAGCACAGCCGGGCTGACCAGGCACATCTCAGGCTAGGCTGATGCTGCAGGGGAGAAGGGGCTAGCACACAATTGATCAGTGCAGTAGCAGAGGGAAGGGGACCCTGCTGGCTGTGAGCAATTGTGGAAGAACAGAGTTCCTGATTTTAGTTCCAAGGAAGAGAGGACAATTATAGTTTGTAGATATGGGAAGGACCAGAGGGAGTAAGATCATTTGTGGGACAGCTGGATGAGGGTTCTAACAGTGGCTTAGGAGTGGAGAGGAGAGTCCAAGTTTGAGCCCTGGGACAGATCTCAGAAAATAACAGTAAGAAGAACCTGAGGCTTAGGGCATTATTCCCCATACCTAAGAACTAGAACTTGATCACATTAACAGTTGCTAAGAATAAAATAAAGCAAAAAATAAATAAAAATGAGCAAGTAAAGGAGAAAGAACTCAACCATAGAGAACTGCTATGAAGATGGAAAAGATCTGGGTTCATATTCAGAGGAAGATAATGGAATTAAAAAGCCACTCTTTTTCAATGAAAATGTCAAAAACTCCCCAAAACAAAAAGATTTCTTAGAAGAACGTAAAAACGACTTTGAAAATCAATTAAGAAAAATTGAGAAAAGATGAGAAAAAATTAAAAGCAATCCTGGAAAATTAAAGAAATTATGAGAAGAAAGTCAACCAACATCAAATAGAGAACCAAAATTTCAGGAAGAAAATAACTGCTTGAAAACTAGAATTGGGAAAAGAGAAGCTAATGACATTCTAAGACATAAAGAAATAATAAAACAAAAATTAAAAGAATGAAAAAATAAAAGAGATGTGAAACATCAGAAAAACAAATGATCTGGGGAATAGATCAAGGAGAAATAATATAAGAATAATCAGACCACCTGAAAATTATGACAAAAAAGAATCTTGATACAACATTACAAGAAATTATCAAGGAAATCAATTATTGCTATTATTATTATCATCATCAAGAATTTGAAGTTCTAGAACAAGAAGACAAAACAGAAATATGAAAAAAAGTTCACTTAGCACCACCTGAAAGAGATCCCAGGAAGAAAATTTGCAGGAATATCATAGCCAAGTTTCAAATCTCCCAGGTTAAGGAGAAAATATTGGAAGGAAGAAGAAAAAAAACAATTTACATATCATGCAACTACAGTAAGAATTACAAAAGACCTACCAGTTACTGTATTAAAAGACCATAGATCTTCAAATACTGTATTTCATAGATTAAAATAGCTAGGGTTATGATCAAGGGTAACTTACGCAGTAAATTTAATTATAATCCTGAATGAAAAAAATACATATTTAATGAACTGAAAAACTTTCAGATATTTATTACAAAAACAGCAGAACTTAAGGGAAAATTCAACATACAACATCCAAGAGAAATACAAAGTAAACATTAAGAACCAATTATAGGGGATTCAATAAGGTCAAACTATTACATCTCATATATGAAAAAATCAATTCTTTTATGACTGTCATTTTTTATTTGGGTAGTTTGAAGGAAAGCTTAGACTAAGCTGATTATGACAGGGTAATTCTTAAAAAAGCTGTAGGGAGAAATAAAAAGAAACAATTATCTCAAACAAGCGAGGCAAAAAAGGAAAAATTGATACAGAAGAAGCTAGTGGGAGGAGATAGGTAGTACCAAAATCTCACTCTCATCAAGAACAGGTTAAAGAGGGAACAACATACATACATATATACATACATATAAGTTTATATACATACTTGTGCTTGACTGTAACCTTCTTGGGGAGGGGAAGGTGGGGAAATACAGTAAAAACTGCACAGCAAAAACTAAAGAAAACTTATAGGGAAGCAAAGAAAAGCTGGACAGCTTTGAAAACAATGTGTAGTATTTATTACACAGGTTTTCTTGAAATGAAAATTTATTGCTTTATATGTTAAAAAAAGAAAGAAAAGGATCATGTGGAGAGGGAGATAGTTTGCTATGATCTCAACTTGAATTGTTGGGATTTTTTTTGGTCTACTTCAACAGTTTCATCAGTAAGTTTATGACAATTGTTAATTCATATGTAACTTTTAGTCTTTGAGAGTTTCCTGGGACATAGAAGGGAGAACTAAGTGGCTCAAATCCTTCTGACTCTGAGGCTGAAAAATAATGCAAAACAAAATCTAATTCAATCTTTTTTATTATCCAAACCTATGATTTCACTCATATAATAAGGAAACTTTTTCTAGAAATGCAAAGAAGATATTCATCTATAACAGAGTTGTGGAAAAGAGTTAATTACCTGGAGTATTGGGAGATTAAGACCCCTTCCCTTTCTACCCCCCATGATTGTACAGTTAGCATGTATCCAAGGCAAGACTTGATCCCAGATCTTTCTGAACCCAGTACCAGTCCTTTATCTATTATGGTGCATTGCCTTTCTACGTAATTTTAGGTTGCATTAATAGCAGATTAGTGTTCAATATGTGAGAAATGACAACCTTAACTGGACCACCTCTAAAATACTGTTTTCAGTTCTAGCAGACAAACTTTAGGGGGAATACTGAAAAGCTGGAGTGTAGCCAGGGGAGAATAACTGGGACGGTGAGAGCACTAGGGATGATATACCACACGAACATCAGCCTAAGGATATCAGGAAGTTTCACCCAAAGAAGAGCAGACACAGAAAGAATATAATGATTGTCTTTGAGTATTTAAAGATCTGCCATGTTGAAAAAAAAGGATTTGACTTATTTTGCCTGACATCAGAGGACAGGATCGAGTGCTGGCAGGGAAGGTTACTCTGGTAAGGAAAACCTTTCTAAAGGTCTGAATTGTCAATTGAATGGATCACATGTAGAGGTAGTGACTTCTCCATCCCCAGAGATCACTCTTCACAGGCTGAATAACCACTTCTCAGCGATTCTATCAAGAACTTATTCATTTAACTATGGTGCAAAATGTTCCTGAGATCTCTTTCTACTCTGAGTTGATGGAACGGGTAATATTTTAACCCAGGAGACATTTGAGCAGAGCCCCTAAAATAAAAATAGGCAACATTTATACAGTACTTTTAGGTTTGCAAAGCACTTTGTATACCTAATCTGATATGCACAACTCTGTATATGGGAGGGTAATATTATTGTCTTAATTTTACAGCTGGGAAAATCAAAGCAGAGTTAAATAATTTGCTCAGGCTCATGCAGCTATCTAAAGAATATCTAAGGCAGGATTTGAACTCAGATCTTTCTGATAACCATTTCAGCATCATCCCCTGCACCTCTTACTTGCCATATGCAGGTTCTTTGCAGAAATCTTCAAGTTTTCAGGCTTCTAAGCTCACAGGGGGAGAAAGTGTTTCCAGACAGACCTTATATTATATGAGAGTCTAGGAAAATAGGAAAAATAAAGAAGCATGGGGGGAGGAGCCCTACTTGATATACATCTATTTATTTTGTGGTCTATAAAAGACTAAAGAGCTTTTGGGGGTAGGAAAGATAGAGATGAATTACCATTTTCTTGGGACACCTGCCTATCTGCCTGTCTCTGAGTCCCCCACCATTCCCTGTCTCCAGTCCCTACAGGTCTACCCCAGGCTGCCAAGAAAATCATATTTAATTTATTTATTTCATTTGGTCCAGAGGTGCCCTGAGTAGCTCCTTTTCCAGGGCCCTGAGGTGGGTGTACAGGAAAATACAATCCTAATTAAAATGACTGAAACTACCGGCAGTGCCCATTAATAAAACATTAGAATAAAAGTGCATTAAAAAAAGGCAGGCTTTCTCTACCCCGCCCCATTCCTCACCCCCATCAGAAGATGGACAGAGAAAATGTAGGTAAGAAAGAACATGAGGTAAGGGTAGCAGTTCTCATTCCTAGGGTGGGAGAGGGATTGTGATTTAACCATTTCTGGAGATGGAGGAAGAGAAGTGTATACTGAGAGTCCTAAGATTCAGTTTCTAAGTCCTTCTCTCTGCCATTAACTAGTTTCCTGGCTTTGGCCAAGTTACTGCACTCCTATGAGCATCAGTTTTCCCATCTGCAAAGTGGGGATCAGAATGCTTGTCTTACCTACCTCTCAGTGTGGATTTAAGGTCAGTACTTTGTACATTTCAAAGTTATCTAGTTGAGAGCCAATATGCACTCATCTTCCTTTCCCAGGATTTTGTTTGCTCCCAGTTTCTGCATTTAGTAGTGTAGGTGGGAGGAGAAATGTTTTGAGAACTAGAATTGGAGCCAGAAGATCCAGGTTTCAGTCTTGACTCTACTACTAACCAGCTGTGTGACCATGGACAAGACAATCTCCACCTCTGGGCTCTTATTTCCTGTTCTGGAGAACTGGAAGGGAAAGAGAGTGAAATAAGCATTTATTTACTTGTATTATGTGCCAGGTACCCTAATTAACACTTTACCAATTATATCTCCTTTGAAGGGACCTTAGAAAGTAAAGAATCCATTCCCATCATTTGTCAGATCAGGAAACCAAGGTTAAGTGAGGTTGAGGGAGGTTAAGTTCAGGGCCATGTGAATAATAAGTAATACAACTAGGATTTAAATTCAGGTCCTTAGGTCTCCTCACTGCAAACGTACCACATCAGGTCTCTTTCAGCCCTAAGATACCTTTTTTGGCACTAAAGAGTTTTCCTGACTTCTCAGAGCTAATTCATATTTATTTCAGGTTTACAGGTTTTTGAAATAGCCAGAATAATCAAGGTTAAATGTCCTGGGTTAGGCTAAAATTAATAATGTTTCATATTCACAGTGGGTTCCCTTGCCAGTTAATAAAATGATTAATCTGAACCGCTTTGCTCTTTATTAATGACAGGGGTTCCTGCTTTTCTTCTCCAGTTCTTTCCTTTCTAAGAAAAGACAAGCAATGCTTATTGAATTCTAGTGTACCGTTCTAACAATGGGTATCAATAGTGGCAGACAGATATAAGAAAGAAACATACGGTCTGTCTCAGAGCCCCTTGTCAGCAAATTTATCCACCACCACCACCCTCCCCAGGAAGCTGAGAGTTCATTACCAGCAGGAGAAAAAAGTCAATAAACATGCAGCTATGATTTCAATTCTTGACTCTGGCTAATCCTTACAATACTTAAATCATTACGTTCCCCTAGGTGGTACAGGAAGGTCTGTTGGGGTCCCATAGGTTAGGGAGGTGGGAGAAGAATGACAGGGAAATTCACTAAAGTCTCCAAGAAGAATCTGGATTCCTAACTATAGGATGCCTTCGAAAAGAGAGCATAACTAGAGCAAAAAGAATAAGTAGTTACAGGAATTGTGAAGAAATTTGAAGAGTGGTCTTGGGCAGAATTTGGAGAATGGGAAGAAATATTTTATCTAGGACTAGTAATGAACAGATGATGCTCACCAGTTCTGAAGGGCAATTTTTATAGTTTAATGCTACATAATCATAGCATTTAGAGGTGAAAGGAACCTTAGGAATCAGAGATTTATCATTAGGAAGGACTTTAAAGGCTATTGAGTTCAGTCCTCTCATTTAACAGTTTATGAAAAAAGGTCTAAAGAGATGACTTAGCCAAGATCTAACAAGAAAAAAAGAGTCCAGATTTGAATTCTCATCCTTTAACTCCAAATCCTACAGTTTCTCCCCTGATCAACTCTGCCTCTTCTATCCCATCCCTTGCATTTTACAGAGGAAATAACATGATTTTCCCAATGTCATACAGTTCATAAGAAGCAAAACCAGGATTAGAACCTAATTCTTTTGATATTAAATCCAATGTCTTTCCTACTACTGAAATTCAGATAAAAAGGAGAACAACTTGGATTGAAATAGTCAAGAAAAGGTAAGAAAGCATTTGTCTTGTCCCTTGAAGGAGGAGTAGGATTTTCATAGAAGGGAAGGGATACTAGGATTTCATAATCATAGCAAAAGAGACAGGAGAGACCTCAAGGTTGATTTAGTCCAACCCTTCATTTTACAATTGAGGAAACTGAGGCCCAGAGAAGTGAAGTGATTTACATAGGCAATGGGTGGATTTCCTATTTCCCAGGGAGGATAAAATCAATAAATAATTTGGAGGTATGAGGAATGGGTATCATAAATGTATGAGGAAGAGATTTTCAAATGACCTTGCCTTGTGGGTAGAGGAAAGTGTCAAAGTCATTAGGTTAGTCCTAAGAAGCATCATCTCTGGACATTCTGCCATGAAGATAGCAGAGATCCTGTCCTTCCATGGAAAAAAAAGAAGTTCATAAAAAGGGCAAGTGTTGGGATAAGGGTCCCCCTTATTAGAGTCAAAACTGGCCATCAATGGAACAGTTAGAATCATTGAAGTCACTTAAGATTTGATCCAGGAGGGTATTTTATCCATTCATATATATATATATGAATGGATAAAATGGATATATACATATATATATATATATGTATATATCCATTTACCCTTTCTCTTCTAGAATTATTCCTGTTCCCATATAGATAACATGACAAAATATCTATCCAAAGAAGTCTTCTTTCAGGCCTTTTATATCTCATGGGTACCAGGGCAGTGATCAAGCTATCTATCCATTATCCCTCACTCTTACTACTTGAAAGATCCATCTCCTTTTCTAACCATACAATTTCCCAATGATATCCCTTATGCCACATTTTGCGCATCAGTGGAAACATGCTACTCCTTGTCTGTGTTCATCATACATTTTCTAACACCCTTTGGGGAACCCAGGTTTTAGATTCATTGGTATTTGAATTAGCACTTTGTAGTATCTGTTGAAGTAAATGAGGGGGGAATGTGACTTAATCTCACTTACTCATTTACTTACTATCATTTAATAGTAGTTATTATTCTGAATGAATGATAAATAGAGTGAAAAGGCTTTTGCAGCAAATTTCTCTAATAAAGGTCTAATATCTAAGACTTATATAGAATTGACACAAATATATAAGAACAAGAGCCATTCCGCCAAAAGATAAATGAACAAAGGACTTTAAAAATACCAATTTCTCAAAAGAGGAAAGGCAACCTATTAATATCAAATTAAAAACCTACTCCAAATCACTTACAGAAATGGAAATACAGATCAGAACAAATCTGAGGTCCTATCTCACACCTATGAGATTGACAAAGATGAGAAAAAGGAAAAATGATTATTAAGGGAACTATTAGATAGCAAAAATGTAATACACTGATGGTGGAACTGAGAACTGATTCAACCATTCTGGAAAGCAATTTGAAATTATCACCAAAATGATAGGCTTTTAAATTGTGCATGCTTTTTGATCCAGAAATATTATTGTAAGAGCATAATGACCCCCCCACACACATACACACAAAGATCAAAGAAAGGACCCATGTGTACAAAAATATTTCTAGAGGCACTATTTTTTTATTATAAAGAACTGGACAAGAAGTGACTCATCAATTTGGGAATGACTGGACAAATTATTGTGTATATGAATGTAATAAAATATTATACTATTAAAAATGACTAAAATGATGGGAAAAGCCCTTTAATTAAGTGTTTGCTGTGCCAGGAACTGTGTTAAGTATTAGAGTTACAAATACAAGCTAATAAGGCAGTCCTTGTCCTCAAGAGCTGATAAACTAATGGTGAGGGGAGGGAGGAAATTTGGAGACAATACACAAAGGAGAGATGGATATCAGGAACTGGAGAGAAGAGTACCTGTCCTAGGAGCAAGAAATCCAGAGAGTATAGTCATGAGTGCAGTGAAGCACAGTTTAAGCACTCTTGAAACAATGTTCTAGAGGTTCAGACAGTCAGTCACCAGTTAGGAAGATGGGACCTCAGGGCAAGAAGGCAGCTGTCCTGGAAAGTCTGAAGAGTATATGCAAATGAAAACTATGCTGAAGGTAATGGAGAGCTACAATTTCTTAAGACTTTTTAGTACAGAGAAATTTTCATATGTATTGGTTTTTCAAGTTCATAATTTGAAGAAAAAGAGTAATGAGAACAAGGAGGAAAATGGTGTTTCAAGATCCTTATCATAGCACATCAGTAACTAGTGTTAGAGTTTAAACATGATGATTTTGCTCTCCTTAATGATGAAAATACATTAGAAACATGCTAATACATATATTCCATTTTCTGTCTATTTGATGTTCTCCTGTTAGTTTCATTAATGAATAAATGCTCTTAGAACTGTATGGTTCAGTCGAGTCTCCTACCAACCCTTTCTGTAGATTTATTTCACTTCCACTGTTGCTCCCAATCCTCCCAGAAAATTACAAGTGACTATAAGCTAGCAGTGTAAACATCTGACTGACTTTTGAGGTTGCCTTGCTCTAGCTCTTTTTCTCAGATGGGAAGCCTTTTCTCTCTGACAAAGCAAGTCTTGTATGTATTTTTTTAAGGATGGGGCTCTCTTGAGTTTGCAGCTTATTGTTTGGAAAGAATAATTTCTTTTCTCCACTGAACCTTCTGTGGAATTTAGTCCTTATCTGAAACTGTAGGCCTGCTCTGCTGTTTGTTGTCACAAACAACATGAGGACTCCCTAACATCGGTTCATTCCCCAAGCTGCCTTGTCACATTGCCCATGGTCACGCATCTGGTCTTATCCCAAGTCCCTAAGTTTTCTGGGCAAATGTTTAGCCTATTTTTCACTTAGAAGACATCTTTGTAAATTGTAGAGACATTAAGAGGTAGCAAACTCTGACAATGCATGCTTACCCCATTTAGTGAACATCAATATCCAACACTTGGTGAAAGAAAGGGAACAAGAAACATGGACACAACAAATTTGCTTTCAAGGGTCCTGAAGAGGGCTAAGAAATCTTTAATGCTTCCATGGGCACCAGAGGAAGTGTGCTTGACGTAGGAGAGAAACTTGAAAGCCAACTGAGGAGGAGGGAGGAAAAGATGGTTCAGAAACAAGATAAGACAGGACTTTGAATATAAAGGAGAATGTATAATTTTTTCTCTTGGTTCTGCTTACTTCATTCTATATTAGTTTATGCGTTACTTCCCAAACTTCTCTTAAACCATCCCTTTCACCATTTCTTCTGGGACAATAGTATTTTATTCCATTCACATATCACAACTTGTTCATCTGTGCCCTGCTTGATGGGAATCCCCTAGTTTCCAGTCCTTGCACTACAAAAAGAGCTGCTATAGATATTTTTGTAGAGATGGAGCTGTTTCCTTTTCCTTTGCCCTCTTTGGAGCAGTAAACAGTCTAGTAGCACCCAACGCTGTAAATACAAATAACTTTGAAAGACTTAAGAACTCTGATTAATGCAATAACCAACCTTGATTTCAGAGGATGATGAAAAATGCTATCCACCTCATAATAATGATACCTAGCATTTATATGATAGGTTAAGGTTTGCAAAGCTCTGTATACATTATCACATTTGATCTTCAAAACAAGCCTGAGAAGTAGTAGATGCTACTGCTATCCACATTTTATAGATAAGGAAATTGAGGCAGATAGAAGTTAAGTGACTTGATCATGGTCAAAGAGCTAGTAAATTTTTGAGGCAGCATTTTCACTCAGGTCTTTCTGATTCTAGGTCTAGTGCTCTGTCTGTTCTCCACTGCATCACCTACCTATGTAAGTCTGCCTCAGTTTCATCATCTATAAAATAGAGATAATAATAACACTTATCTTGCAGAATTATTGTGAGAATCAAATGGAATAACATGCACAGGGCTTTGCAAATTTTAAAATAATAAAGAAATTCTAATTATGATTACCTCAGGACAGAAAGATGATGGACTCTCTGTAAAGACATTTATTTTTTAGAAATGGCTGGCATGAAAATTTGTTTTGCTTGACTATTCATATTTTTTATGAGAGTTTGGTTGTTCTTTGTGTAGGTAGGATGAGGTAGGATGACAATAGATTTGTAGTCATTGAAAAAAACTAAAATTAATTTTAATTAATTTTAAACCTAATGTTTCCTGGATAAGTGGTTGGATTAAGGCAGCCGCTCATAAATTTTAAAAAAGAAATTATAGGAGAGAGAAGAAACAAAGGTAGAGGGATAGGAAAAATGCGGAAGCAAAATTTTATTGAGAGTAGGGTGAGATGAGAAAAAAGTCAATGTCTGAGAGAAAGAGATTTTAAAAACTGGAAAATTTTGAAGGGGGGAAGAAACTTTGAAAAACTAGAACTGCTACCCTATTCCCACCTTTGAAATTCAGAAAAAGAGAGGAAATGAAGGTGACAGGGACATGTGTTTATCATCAGTGGCATGGTGAAAAAAAAAACTGAAGAAGTCAAGGAGCACAGGTTTATGATTGGAAGGAAACTGCAGGAGTGGAATCTTGGCTATGTTGTATGGAATTAAATTATGAAAAAAATCACTCACCCCACATTGCAGATATTTAGCCCTGGATCATACGTGCATGTGGATGCTGCCCTACATGAGTGGCTAAATTCCCTTCCAACATGGATTCCAGGGGTAATCCCTGTCCTCTCAGTCTGACTGACACTCAGACTTTCTCAAACCCAAAAGCGAAGTTTACTGATCCCATACCAGGGAAGGGTTGGCAGCTGCCCCCACCTTTGCCTCTCACTGTGAAATTTCTTCTTCTCACCTCTAATGCTGGGTAAGAATTAAAATGTACCCCTGTAGGGGGTTAGTCCCCTTGTGTTAATTAAAGTAGCCCCCATAACCCAGCTTTTAAAAAGCCTGTAAGAATGCCATGGGGAAGGAGAAAAGCTCCACCTTAAAAGGACCACTTCATGGCTCTGAGTACATCAGAGCTTCCCCTCGTTTGGAACTCAGTGGGATCATGCACACCCGCCTGCTTGAATGGAAAATGCCCTACTTTCTACTAGTGATGGAAACCTAATGTTTCCTGGATAAGTGGTTGGATTAAGGCAGCCGCTCATAAATTCACACTGCCCACTTCAATGGTTGCCCTCTTCTCTGAGTCATTTTCCCCACCATGTCTGCAGGCAGCATCTGAAAACAAACTAGTTCTCCATTCCCCATGAGTCTACGCTAAACTTAATAGCTCACTATGCTCAAATCTCATACCAGTGACAACAGTCTGACGCTGGTATCGAAGATTTTGTGTACATATACAAGCTCATTTTTACTATTTGAAAATAAGATTTTCATGTGTAAACAAAACCAAGATATTATTTATGAGACACCAATTCCACAGAGTATCTTTTGCTTCTTTCTTAGAGGAAGAGCAAAAATGACCACATTCACCTGAGACTTTGAACCAGAATCATGGGAAAATACATGGTTGGATTAATCTATCAACAATCAATACGCATTTTTGATAGGTTTGGGGATTATAAAGAAAAAAGACAAAACAGCTTCTGCCCTTGTAATGGATGGTACTAACTTAGGTTTGATTTTGGAATGAAATGAGATATTTGTAGGCCGCTTAATAGTCAAGAAAATGAGGTGTCCTTAACCAAACATAAAAAGAATATTCAAGGAGGATACTATAACTCTAAGCTTGGGTAGGGGGTGCCCTTTGCCTTCATAAGAAGGTCAGCAGGGGAGGGTATAATGACTCCTATGCCTTGGAACATCTGAAAGTGTGAAGGACCCTGACTTCATGTGGGTGACCAGAAAAACATGTCAGTATGGTCAGAGGCCACCAGGAAGGGGCATTAAGAGAGCACACCTTGAGCCTTAGGCTTTCTGGACCAATCAAGTCCTGGGGAAAATTTTGTTTACTTTCAGGTGGAAAAATAAGCTGAAAGAGAAGGGGAGAACACTGTAAATCAGTTGTTTTGTGACCACTCTCACATAGTTTACATCCTATTAGAGGTAAGGGTAGAGATTATCTCTTCTTCATAATAACAAACTCTTGTTTGTCAAGAATTGTAAGTTTCTCTCCTCCAATGCTAGGAGCAATGGAAAAGAGTCAACCCCTTCCTTCTCCTCTCTCTTTTCTGAATATTATTGGGAAGATCACAAGGGTAGTTTGGATAATCCAACCCAGCTGCCCCAGGCAGATATAGAAGGACAATGGTGAGAGAGTACAAGTGCTTTCCAAATCCCAAGAATCATTTGGAAGTTCCCACTCAGACACAGGAGAGGGGAGGAGGTATTACTAACTCACTATGGGTCTACAGAGGGGATGGAAATAGAAACCCACTTACAGCTGCAGGAAAAACGTTTTGAACCCCGCCCCCCACACTCTTTTATAAATCTACCATGTGAGACTTGGGACTATAGGGACTATATACAAAAGTAAGTCTTAAGATTAATAGAGATAGGGTTTTGGTTTGGTTTGGTTTGGTTTTTTTTTTTTCATCTATAAAAGTCACTCTCATCAACTTGTCCAACTCAGGCCAGATTGGTTACTTAGTGCTTCTTGGAAGAGTCCTGGGCATCATTAGCTGAAGGATGGACTTCTGTTGCTGAGTTTTGGAGAGCAGAGATCAGAGGACCATCCACCTGAAGAAAGCTGACCCATGGAAAATGACTAGTGAAGTAGAACTCTATAGCATGATGCAGGAGCATTGAAGATGGAAAGGGTGAAATATTGGTATCCACTTGGAAGTGGAGAAAACTTACAGAAGAGAGGCAATATGGTACAGACAGAGAAGCTGTGGAAAGGTGCCCTAATGAAAGGAATACATCTTGATTGTCCCAGAGAAAGTCCTATCCAGGGCAATACTCTAAATAAGTGATTAACTATGGGGTTAGATTACTTACCAGGAGCATAGGTGTTTTCTATGGGCCCATATGCAAGCCTCATATATATCCTTCAATTCAAGCCTACACGCTTGACAGAGAAGCTAGTGACAATTCTTGGGGAATATTCAGTGAATGTTCAGCAAAATTCCCAGATCATCTGAAGAAGGAGCAAAAAGTCAGACAAGGGAGAGTTCAGACAAATGTCACATCATGTTGGGGGATGGGGGGGTCTTCTATTGCTTGATTTCCTTTTGAGTCAGTTGCAATTTTTATTCTTTAGATAACATGATGTTCTGTGATTTTAGCCACATCACATCCTTAGGAGAATATAAATGTCAAAAGTAGGACAGCCAGGTGGTGCAGTGGATAGAGTGCTGGGCCTAGAGTCAAGAAGACTCATCTTCCTGAGTTCAAATCTGGCCTCAGATGCTTACTAGCTGTGTGACCCTGGACAAGTCACATAATCCTGCTTGCCTCAGTTTCCTCATCTGTAAAATGAGCTGCAGAAGGAAATGGCAAGGTACTCCAGTATCTTTGTCAAGAAAACTCCAAATGGAGTTACAAAGAATCAGATTCTACTGAAAATGACTGAACTTAAATGTTAAAAGGATGGACCTTGGGTTCAGGCAACAGGTTGGTATTGTTTTGAGCACTATATAATGTAGCCTACTTTCATCCTCTAGTTCTGGGAAAGTCTCATTGTCTACTTGAAATGTTTGCTAAAATACGTGGATGGATATATTAATTCAATAGGCTGTCTAATTCCATGTTATAATCTGGGCAAAACAATTTTTTTCATCCACCTTGTTTTTGCTGTCAGGATTACTAGACCAACTTCTTTTTGAGTAGCTATGGATCTCATTGAAGAGACCTGTTAGTGTTCCCTGGATTGATGTAGGCAACACAATGTTTTCCAGGGGAAACACACAAAGCAGCAATATCATCATCTCCAAAGGATTCTTCTTCTGTTTTGTATTCTGTGCATGACAAAAATCATTTATTTAGAACTGGAAGAGATCTTAGAGGTCATAGAATTCATAAAACCAAGGAATAGAGAAGTCAAGTGTCATACTCATTGTCATACAGTATCTGAGGTGAGATTCCTCAGGTCTTCCTGCTTCCAAGTCCAATGCTCTATCCACTACAACACAGTCTTCAATGACAATGGCAAATTCCTTGGGTTGCATACATCTCCATTTATGCCTTAATATCTAAAGCTAGAGGATATATAGGTAAAGTTATCTCTGTGGCTTCATTTATCAAGGAATCCTGTGGTTCTGAACATAAGCGAAAAAGCTACTTTGTTGAAAAAGACACTAAAAATTCCCTGTGATAAAATAACAAATCAGGAGCAAAAGAGACCAAGGTAGTGTAAAAGATTTAGCACGGACTATTGTACTAAGCCACATACAAGTGCACTTCAAGATTCTATCCTTGATCCTTTTTATTTCTTTCCATACGTCCTGTTTCATTATGATCTCATCCACCCCCATGGCTTCACTGGTCACCTCTGAGGCACAAGAGGTTAAACTCCTTGCTCAGGATCACATAGCTAATAGTCTGCGGTGAGATTTGAACCCAGATTTTCCAACCCAGTGAACTGATCATTATGCCAAGCTGTCTCTCACCTCATCATCTTCCTCAAAATCTTTCCTTTTCCTGATCTAAACTTTTCTAATTCTTTTAACACCATCACCATCTTTATAGTCACCAAAGCTGGTAATCTTTTCTTTCCATTCACTTTCCTACTGAAGTAGCTGGTGGTACAGTGGATACAGCACTGGGCCTAGAATCAGGAAGACCTGGGTTCAAGCCTGGCCTAAGATACTTGCTAGCTATGTGACCCTGAGCAAATCACTGAACCTTTGTCTGCCTCAGTTTCCTCAACTGTAAAATGGAGATAATAATGGCATCTAACAGTGTTATTATGAGAATCAAATAAGGTAAAATTTGTGGAGCACAGTACCTGGCAAACAGTAAATGCCTAATAAATGTCCTTCCCTTTCTTTTCCCTTCTATCCATATCTGACCAGTTGCCCAATCTTGTTAATCCTATGTGCACATCTCTTGCATCAATTTCCTGCTCTGCACCCTCACTACAGCCACCCTAATTCAAGCCCCTATCTCTTCTAGTTTTGGACTGTTGTAATGTCCTCCTCTAACTGATCCTCCTACTTCCAATCTACCCTTTCCATAAAATGCATCCTCCACTCGGATCATGTTACTTCTCTACTCAAAAACCTTCAGTGGATTCTTTCTATTGAATACAGCACAAACTCAGGATCTGAGCATTTAAGAACCTCTCCTATCTCTACTTCAGTGTTTCTTTATATACATACATACATACATATATATATATATGTGTGTGTGTGTGTGCACATGCATATATATGCATACATACATGCATGCATACAATAAAGAAATTTATTTATTTTCAGTTTTCAACATTCACTTCCACAAGATTTTGAATTACAAGTTTTCTCCCCATCTCTCCCCTCCCCCCACCCAGGATAGCACACACCTCAACCACCCATTTCCCCAATCTACCCTCTCTTCTATTACCCTCCCCTTCTCCCATCTCCCTCTCTTCTATTTTTCTGTAGGGCAAGATAGATTTCTATACTCCATTCCTGGTACACCTTATTTCCAAGTTGCATGCAAAAATAATTTTTGACATTTGTTTTTAAAGCTTTGAGTTCCCATTTCTTCCCCTTCCTCCCTCCCCATCCACCCTCTTTGAGAGAGCAAGCAATTTTATATAGGTCATATATGTGTAACCATGCAAAACACTTCTATAACAGTCATGTTACCAAAAACTAAACACATTTCCCTCTCTCCTGTCCTGCCCTCCATTTATTCTATTCTCTCCCTTGACCTGTCCCCCCACAATAGTGTTTGCTTCTGATTACCCTTTCACCCAATCTGCCATCCCTTCTATTATCTTCCTTCTCTTATCCCCTTCCCTCCTGCCTTTCTGCAGGTAAGATATATTTGCATACCCAATTGAATGTGTGTTATTCCCTCTTTAAGTAAAATCCAATGAGAGTAAGGCTCACTGACTTCCTCTCACTTCCCCCATCTTCTCTTCCATTGCAAAAGCTCTTTCTTGGTTCTTTTATGTGAGATGCTTTACTACATTCTACCTCTCCCTTTCTCTTTCTCCCAGTACATTCCTGTCAACACCTAATTATATGTTTTAGGTATCCTTCCTTCACATTCAGCTAACACTGTGTTCTCTATTTCATTGAAATTCCATTTTTCTCCTGAGGGTTTATACTCAGTTTTTCTGGGTAGGTGATTCTTGATTTTAATCTTAGCTCCTTTGACCTCTAGAATATCATATTCCAATGATGCCTAAATGTGGAAGCTGCTAAATCCTGTATCAGCCTGCCTAGGTTTTTACATACTTGAATTGTTTCTTTCTGATTGCTTGTAATATTTTCTCTTTGACCTGGAACCTCTGGAATTTGGCTAGTCCTGGAAGTTTTCCTTTTGAGATCTCTTTTAGGAGGTGATCAGTAGATCCTTTCCCTTTCTATTTTACCCTCTAGTTCTAGAATATCAGGGCAGTTTTCCTTGATAATTTCTTGAAAGATGATATCTAGGCTCTTTTTTATTATCATGGTCTTCAGGGAGACCAATAACTTTTACATTATCTCTCCTGGATCTATTTGACAGATCAGTTGTTTTTTCAATGAGATATTTCACATTGTCTTCCATTTTTCATTCTTTTGGTTTTGTTTTATAATTTCTTGATTTCTAATAAAGTCAATATGTTCTATTTGCTTCTTTCTAATTTTGAAAGAATTATTTTCTTCAGTGAACTTTTGGACCTCTTTTTCCATTTGGATAATTTTGCTTTATAGGTCATTGTTCTCCTCATTGGCTTTTTTGTATACCTCTGTTGCCATTTGAGTTAGCCTATTTTTAAAAGGTGTTGTTTTCTTCAGCAAGTTTTGGGTCTCCTTTAGCAAGCTGTTGACTCATTTTTTCATGATTTTCTTGCATTGTTCTTATTTCTCTTCCCAATTTTTCCTCTATTTTTCTTATTTGATTTTTAAAATCCTTTTTGAGTTCTTCCATGACTTGAGACCATTTTATATTTGGGGGAGGAGGATGACCTTTTATTCCCTTGAAGTATTATACTCAGATTTGTTGGGTAAGTGATTCTTGGTTTTAATCCCAATTCCTTTGACTTCTGGAATATCCTATTCGAAGTCCTTCAATCCCTTAATGTTGAAGCTGCCATATCCTGTGTTATCTTGATTGTATATCCACAATACTCAAATTGTTTCTTTCTAGCTGCTTGCAGTATTTTCTCCTTGATCTGGGAACTCTGAAAATTGGCCACAATATTCCTAGAAGTTTCTCTGTTTGGGTCTCTTTCAGGAGGTGATTGGTAGATTCTTTCAATGTTTATTTTGCCTTCTGATTCTAGAACATCAGGTCGGTTTTCCTTGATAATTTCATGAAAGATAATGTCTAGGCTCTTTTTTTGATCGTGACTTTCAGGTAGTCTCATAATTTTTAAATTGTTTCTCCAGGATCTGTTTCCAGGTCAGTTGTTTTTCCAATGAGATGTTTCACATTATCTTCTATTTTTTCAAATTTTTGGTTTTGTTTACTAGCTGCTTGGTTTAACTCATAGTCATTCATTTCTCTGAACTCAATTCTCTTTTTCAATGAATTATTTTGTTCAGTGAGCTTTTGAGCCTTCTCCTCCATTTGGCTAATTCTGCTTTTTAAAACCTCCTTCTCTTCATTGGCTTTTTGGACCTCTTTTCCAGTTGAGTTAACCTCTTTTTAAAGCTGTTATTTTCCTCAGCATTTCTTTTGGTTTGCCTTAAGTAAGCTACTAATTTGTTTTTTAAGGTCTTCTATTGCCTGAGCCCATTTTAAGTTCCTTTTGGAGGCCCTGGAGGCAGAGGCCTTGACTTCCTCTGACAGTATGCCTTGTTCTTCCTCATCTGAAAGGATGGAAGGAGACACCTGTTCCCCAAGAAAGTAATCTTCTATGGTCTTATTTTTTTTCACTTTTTGGGGCATTTTTCCAGCAAGTTACTTGACTTCTGAGTTTCGTCTCCACAACTACCTGGCCTCCAGTTCCGCCAAGCCAGCACTGGGGGCTGAGATTCAGATGAGCTGTCTTCCTCCAGTTGTATGTTTTGATCTTCCTTGCATAAGAAAATATCTTTTCACCAAGAAAATAATCTATATTCTTATTTTGCCCTTTTGGTTGTTTTCCCAGCCAATTACTTGACCTCTGAGCTCCTTGTTAAGTGGAGGGTGCACTGCCTGAAATTTAAGGAGCTTTATGAGACTGTTTTCAGAGATATCTCCAGGGACCTGTAAATTCTCAACTCCTTCAAAGTGGTATGATCAAAGGAGAATTGTTCATTCATCTCCTAGCTTGCACTCTGGTCTGTGATGAACCACAATCATTCTTTTCTGTCCTGGATCTGCAAGTACAATTCCTTCTCCACAGCCACAAAGTCTGCCATACTAGTGCTCCTCCTTGCCGCAAAACCTTTAACCAGGACTGTGACCCAGATCAGCCACTCAGTTCTCCCAATGTATGCAAGTCAAGAGCTGCAGAAGCAGCCATTGATGTAGTACTGGTTGCTGCCCCAGGGCAGGCACTGGGTTGTACCATGTTCCTCTTTCAGGTGAGAGATCTTTCCCACTGACCTTTGAAACTGTCTTTGTTGTTTGTGATTTGAGAAATCTGGAAACCACTAAAACTGCCAGTGATTCAGTGCCCTGAGAGAGAAGATGGGAATAAGGGAATGGTGGGGTGTGATAGAAGGGATGGTACATTGAGGGAAGGAGTAATCAGAATTCAAGGTATTAGGAAGTGGGGGGAGGGGAGTGATGGGGAGAAAATTGGACATGTTACAAAGTGAGGTAAAAGTAACTAGTATTAAAACAATTGACTGAATTAATTACTGAGAATAAATCAATGACATCTTTAGTTTGGGGAAAAGAATGTTAGTCTAAATTTCCTAGAGGAAGGTAATGTTGGATAAAATTTGGCATTGATAGAAAAATTAAGGTTTTAATGATAAATTTGATTTTATGATTGTTATTTAATCAGGAACTGGAACATGCATAGAAAGGCATGTAAGCCACTTAATACTTGCCTCAAAAGATGGTTCCTTAGCCAAAGTGAAATTATAATCATATTTTAAACCTGGTTATTGGAACTTGCCATTTTTAGATGCTATGGGACTATTAAGTGACTGTTCTTCTGAGTCTAACTCCAGGTATGGATAGCAAGAAAGGCAGTCTGAGCCTCCAATCCATGATGCCAGTAAGCCTATGAGATGCTGGCATGAACTGCAAAAGGTAATCTCATGGGAATGGTAGGAGAGTGGCTTTTCAACCTGGGTTGAGGTAGGATTCTCCTGACTCAATTTCCCCACTGACACCTGGAAGACTTTAAGCCTGACTGAATGCAAATGGACAATCTAATCTTGCCTGGAATTGACATGAAGTTGGGGAGATATTGTATCCCTGAAATGTCCCTACTCTTGGTGCAATTTCCTATAGTTGAAGATTTGTAAGATTAATACCAGATCTATTAAATTATAGATTATTGGTAGGGGAACATCCGAGGTTAAGTCTAAAATTAAGCTGTTAGGCATAGGACTTTAGACCAATAACAATAAGTTAAGGGTCCTTTAATTCTTAGTAATACCGTAGAGACAATTAGGTCAAGAGCTTGTGAAGTTAGCAAGCATAAATATTATTTGTGTCTCAGTTGGTTAATGTTTAAAAAAAAATTCTTTTGTGGTCCATATTGTAAATGGTTTAAAAAGAAGTATCACATGACCAAAAGTTTGAATTGTTTTATCTGTTATAAACTGTGTTAAAAATGGAAAAAAAATAAAAAAGAAAGAATTTTTTAAAAATTCAAAAAAAGAATTGCTACTATCTCTTTTGTTATCTCCTTTCACAGAAACATTAGTGTTAATTACAGCAGGTAAAGACAAAATTCCTTCAATAATATTGCTCCACCATGAGCACTGTGTGTGTATATAAGTAGGAACATCAATTTTTAGAATTAAGTTCAGACAAGTGTAATTTCATAAACTAAAGCTAGTATCTATTTGAGAAACAAATAGCAATATCTGTTTACATTTTAGGACTTTTTTGTTATTTTCAGTTACAAGTGGCTTAATTTGAACAGAAGAGGAGTGAAAATATTAATGAAAAGGCAGTTGAATCTTCACTACCAGGTTGTAGTGTACCTAAATTGATAAGAAAAAGAAATATGTAGCATTATTTTTACAATATGGATTTACTCTAATGATGATGGTGTAGAAGAACCTCTTTATTTAACTATAATGAAGTTTTGGCTACAGAGAGTACAAAACCAGACAAACTAAAGTGACATCTTAATACCACGCACACAGCATACTACAACAAACCAAAGGAATAATTTGAATGAATATTAAAATCTTCAAATAAAGAAAAACAATGTTCTGAGAAATTTGTTATTGTCACTGTCAACAAAAACTATTTACTTGCATCTTATGAAACTTTTTATTTAATCACAAAAACTAAAAAGCCTTATGCATTAGAAGATCTCATGTTACCGGCTGCTATTAAAATGTCAGAAATAGTTCATGGGGAAAAAGTATGGAGATGAAATTTGGAAAACTCCTTTATTGAATGATACTGTATCCCTTTATCATATGACACTCTTTCCAAAACAATTTCTGAAATTTGTGATGATCAATTACAGTAGCTTATTATCAGATTTAAGGGCAGCCCAAAGTTTGCAAATTCAGTTAGATGAAACAACTAATATTCCTAACATGACACAGTTGTTACGTTATATAAGATATGTTTATGAAGAAAGCATACATAAGGAATTACTGTTTTGTCAACTTTTCAAAGGCACACAAGAGGGGAACATATATATATCTTAAATTCAATGAATTTTTTACAAATGAAGGTTTACAGTGGAAAAATTGCATTGGAGTCTGTACAGATGGTCCTGGAGCAATGATGGACAAGAATGTTGGATTTATAGCAAAAGTTATAACTGGCAGCAATGATCATGTCATTTTTACTCACTGCATGATCCATCAAGAGGCACTGGCAACGAAAAATAAATATCACCAAAGTTAGATATTGTGTTTTTATGTACTATCAAAATCATTAACTTCATTAAATGTCATGCCCTCCATAGACATTTGTTTTCAAACCTTTGGAAAGACATGGACACTGATTACAAAAGCCTATTGTACATGCAGAGGTAAGGTGGTTCTCAAGAAGGTGAAGTTTAAATAGGTCATCAAAATTAAATGATGAAGTTGTTATATTTTTGATTGAGAAGAAATTCGATTTTGTTAATTTTCTTTCATAATGACATGAGTTTCAAAATGGTTAGTTGTCAGATATTTTTGAAAATCTCTGATTAAACATGCTACTTTAAGGGAAAAAAATGTAACATTTATATTAAAAGATAAAATTTAAAGTTTTGCCAAAAATGGTAACATATGGAAAATAGGGTGGAAAATGGTTCTTTAAAAACGTTTACAGCTACAGATGATATTCTAATTGAAAATAACCTTCCAAAAGATTTAATTATAAGAGTTATAATTGATCATTTGAAGTGCCTGGAGACAGTTTCAGAAATACTTTCTTTCAAATTTTGATTCTAAAAACTAAGTCGGGGTTCATAAATCATACTCAATTAAAATAGAAAATGTCAGGCATCTGCCATTAGAAGTTCAAGAAGGATTTGCTGAGTTATCAAGTGATATAGGTTTAAAATTAGAATTTCCTAAAAAAAAATCACTAAATGAATTTTGACTTGACATTAAGATGGAATTTCCAATTTTTTGAAATGGCCCTAAACATGCTTCTGTCATTTTATACCACATATTTATGTGAAGCAGCATTCTCAGCAGTGGTACTTTTAAAATCAAACTGTTGGTCAACTCTGAAAAATGTTGAAGATGCACAGGGTGCTCTTGATCCCTCTAGCTTTTCCCCACAATGATTTCTTCACTTGAAAGGTCTGATTGAAAGGTTTATATGACAATTCCATTCCACATGGCTTGCTCATTTAGTCAATCATCTTCCCTTTTAGGTATGGTCTTCATGTTCCCAGAATCTCAAACCTTTATTATGTGGTTTCAGGGTAACTACTAGGGCAAAGAAATATCATCTCTCATTTTATTTCTTAGGTTTCATCACAGATCTGCCTTGTGGGGCTAGCAGCATGCAAGTTGATGGGAAAGAATTTGCCCAACAGCTTTTTTCCCCTCTCACAGCTGATCTGACGGCTGCTCTGTCACCAAATTGAGAAAAACTATTCTTCCTGAGCAGAAATGACATTTTAAAAAATTATTCTGGAAGCATCTTGCTGCAATTTTAAAGGGAAAAACAAAATGATAGTCAATATGCAAATGAAAAACCAGTCCCATTGGGGGAAAACCTCAATGCAAGGCTGATGCAAACATCTGCAGGAAGCTTAGCTCCATGTCCAGGATCTCAGCATGTACTAGCTATAGTGACCTGACCGTCACTGGACAGAAATTGGGATCCTGGACTTGACTTCAAAAACAAAAACATTTTATTTTTCAGTAAGATTATGTAAAAGATGTTAAGAATATTCCCTCTCCTTATATATTTATGTTCTGATGTTTGAATCTAAAATAAAATTTAAAAAAATATTCCCTCTCATAGTTTGCAGTAATGGGAAAGTATATCAGAGACCTTTCAAATACTGTGAATATCCAGAATAATTTTAAAACAAGAATTGCATAATATTCTTCTGGGAGAGGACACGGTGGTATTTAACCCCCAATCAAGTAAATTTTGAATACTTCATAATTGATATGCAATGGGACACGCCTATTGCCTAGATTAGTCCTATATTGTATCTGGAATTCATGGCATTAGCTGTGATTACATTTACTGTAATTCAGTGATTATTTGTAAGGTAGCTTCTAAGTACCAGGCACCTTGCTAAGCACTGAGGCTGCCTACACAACAAAAACAAAACACACTCTAAAGGAGCTTATATTTTATGTACGGGGGAAGGGGGAAAGAGGTGAGAAGTGATATGCGCTAGAAAACTAAATGCAAATACACAAAGTAACTTCATGGGGAGGACACTAGCAATTCTAAGGAATAGGGAGAGACTTCCTGGAAGAGCTGACTTTTGAGCTGAGTTTTGAAAGGAGCTAAGGATTTCTATGAACAGGAAGATAGGTTGAAAAGGGACCACATTTCAGGCATTGGGGACAGCCTAAGGTGCAATAGTAAATATCTTTAATAATATATATCATGACAAATATAATTTATATCACATCTGTCTCAGAAGCATCAATTTTGTAGAATTTTTTTTAAAAGAACATGAGTAGAATTATTTTTCTTTCAAAAATGAATAGAACGGGAGCTCTGAGAAGGTAAGGGACTGATTATAGAAGCAGAAAACCGAGTTGTAAGGAGTCTCAAAGGTCGAATACATATCTCAGCAGGAAATTCCTCTGCATTATCTCTAACGAATGTTCATTCAGTCTCCGCTTGAAGACCCCCAAGGATGGGAAACTGGTTGCCTCTTAAAGTGGTCCATTCTATTTCTGTAAGCTTTAATTAATAGGAAATTTCCCTTTCTATCTTGTGGATTGAGATCTCTTTTGGATTCTGACTCAGTCCTCCAATTCATAAGCTATACCTCTCACTCTTGGGTCATCTGGGGACTTTATAAGTAAGTATACCATGTATATAACTTCATTCAAGCATACCAAAGTACCAAGTGCAGAGTGAGCTTAAATAGCAATTGCTTCTATTCTTGCCAGAAATCCTGAGGATCTTCCCCTTCTAGATTGATTATTTTTTTGAGTAGACAAAGAGGTCATTTTTTTTTTTGCCTCATTTCTTACCTAGCCTTAATTACTAAATGGGCATTGCCTCAGACAAACCGAGACCTGGGAAAGCCCTTAGCTAAAAAAGGTCAAGGTCTCCCACTGCTTCAGGGACCATCACCAGTCATCCTACGCTATGCCTTGCCACTGGATCCAGAAGGCTCAGGAGGAGAGGGTGAAGCTGGGGACTTTGCACAGCCCTGCCTCACTTAAATCCAATTCACTTGCAAGTCAAGACATCACATTCCTGATGTCATTGGTCCTCTTCAAGCATGAAAGACAAACAAAAATGATCCAAAGCACCACACCAAAGGGATATTAAACCGCTGACCTAGAGACCTCTTTCCAAGTTAACATAGTGCTGTTATAGATATTTTGGTGCATATGAAGTCTTTCTTTTTATTGATGACCTCCATGGCATATGTTCCTAGAAGTGAAATTTCTGAATTACCATGAAATTCCTGTGGAGAGATAGGGATATGATAGTATAGGTAGACAAATTCAGAGTTGATTAAATGACCAAAACCAAGAAATGCATTAATCACTACTTCTAGGGTCTAGTCACTTAATCAATTCTGAATCAGCCTACCTTTACTATCATATCCCTATCTCCCTACAGGAATATCATGGACTTACTGAGTCTGATCATTTAATCAATTTAGAATGAGCCTCACTGTACTATCACGTCCATGTCTCCCCCATAAAAATAGCATGAGAACCCAGAAATTCCACTGTTAGTCACATACCCTATGGAGATCATCAATAAAAAGAAAGGTTCTATATACATCAAAATATTATAGGAGCACTTTTTCTATGGTAGTAAATAATTCTAAAGAAGTAAATGTCTTCCAGCTTGGGAATGGCTAAACGAATTGTGATGTATGAACTTAACAGAATATTATTTGCTGTAAGAAATAATATAATGAAATAAGGGAAAGCATAAAAAGACGTATATGGATTGACGATGAATAAGAAACTACTACAATAACTACAACAACATAAATGGAAATAACAACAAAACAATAAAAAAATCAATGTTGCAAAATTACAAAGAACAAGCATGGCCCCAAAGAAGAGACAGGAGAAGTTACTCCTCGCTAATCCTCTGTTGTGTTGGGTTGTCTGTGGTTACAGGGTGAAAAAGTGTATAAACTGTCTCTGTCTCTTCCTCTGTCTGTCTGTCTCTCTCTGTGTCTGTCTGTCTCTCTCTGTCTCTCTTTCTCTGTCTGTCTCTCTCTGTCTTTGTCTCTCTCTCTGTCTCTCTGTCTCTCTGTCTCTCTGTCTCTCTGTCTCTCTCTCTCTCTCTCTCTCTCTCTCTCTCTCTCTCTCGCAATTGGGGTTAAGTGGCAGAATCACACAGCTAGTAAATGTCTGATGCCTGATTTGAACTCAGGTCCTCCTGACCCCAAGGCCAGTACTCTATCCCCTGCATGACCTAGCTGACCCTTCTCCAATTCTCTTTTTCTTAAAAAAAAAAACAAAAACAAAAAGCAAAGATCTTAATTATATGGAATGGACAAAGAAAGGGAGGGAATTGAAAATTTAAGTGAGGTGAAAACGAAAAAAAGTTATCAATAAATTTTTTAAAGTCACCATGAGGGGTTATTTCAGATTCTTTAAAATGTGAGTTTAAAGTTGAACCTAGAGGTTTCACATTTCTTAAAACACCAACCCTTAACACAGTGCCTCAAACACAGTAATTACTTAATAAATGTTTGTTGGCTACTGATTGATTGCTTGATACTATGAATGCTTACTCTTTCTAGAAGTTATATCAACTTATTAACTCTATTGTAAAAGGAAATGAAGTTATCCTGGCATTGCCTGTTCTTGATGAAAACAGGATGACTCTTAGTACATCACTTTCTTCCTAGGAAGGAACAATTGCTTTCTTCAATCATACTGAGAACTGAAGTCAAGATCATCGGCAGAAAGTTTGAAGATCATATCATTCTCTTCGCTTTGGAAAAAAAGGGGGAATGTGGGCCAATTTCTGACTGCACATAAATTTGCTTCCACATAATTTTCCAAAGAAGACTAACAGCGGCTCAGTAATTATATCTGCCAGATGATTTAGTACACTGAAATGCGGTTCTTCAGGGCCTTGTGATTTAAATTCATGTAAAAGACCCCCAGGAGACCTATTTCTAAATTTTCATTTTCTCATTGCTTACCTAACAACAGTACCTTATCCAGTGTGCTGATGATTTTCATAAGGAAAATGAGGGATCTTACGGCTTATGGCTGTAGGTGACACAGAAGACAGAGAGCTGGACTTGGAGCTGGGAAGACCTGAGTTCAAATTTGGCCTTAGACACTTAGTAGCTGTATGATCCTGAGCAAGTCACTTAACCTCTACTTACCTTAGTTTCCTCATCAGTGGACTGGATGCAGTAATAGCACCTGTTTCTCAGGGTTGTTGTGAGGATTAAATGAGACATTTGTAAAGTGCTCAGTATAGGGCCTGGCATACATTAGGTTCTTAATAAATGCTTGTTTTTTCCTTCTTTCTTTCCTCCCTCCCTCCTTTCCTTCACTCCTTCCTTCCATCCATCCAATTAATACATTGAGCCTAGTCCTTATAGGGTTCTAAAAGGATTAGGTGCTGCTATTCCTGAAGTGGGAGAGAGATTGAGAAAATAGCTAGCATATTCTAGGGAATGAAGTGGAAGACAGAATCTACGTAGGTAATGCTGATTTCCATTCTCTGTACACTAAAAATCCTGACCTTCATACACAAATCATTTTACTGACTTGCACATTCAATCCAATTGAATCAAACTGAGTTGTTTTTCTAGTTGATGGGATGTGTGTTCGTCCTTCGTTGCCAAAGACCATGCCATCAGAGAAATAATGACTTGCGCTTGATTGTTTTTGAGTGAGGGGGGATTGTGCAGGTCAGCAGCCTCACTTCTCTTCCAGAGCCATCTGAATCCAGTGACCAGATATTCATCAGGATGACTGGAGATGACCCAGGATGAGGCAACTGAGGTTATGTGACTTGCCCAAGGGACACAGCTAGTGAGTGTCAAGTGTCTGAGGTGAGATTTGAACTCAGGTCCCCCTGACTCCTGAACTGGTGCTCTATCCACTGCACCACCTAGCTGCCCCTAATGGGATGTAGGATACTAAGCCATCCACATTCTCCCTCAATTTTCCTTTTTATCAAGCTAATAGATATTAAATAGAATCTGGGATCATACAAGTAGAATAAGAAGAGCTTTCAGAGGCCAAATAATCCCATCCCTTCTTTTTATAGATAGAGGAACTGATGCCTGGGAAGGTTAAGGAACTTACCCAAGACTAGTAAGCATCAGAAGTGGGATTTTAATAGAAATTCTCACGTTTACTTCTCTTCAATGTGTCTGGCCAAGATTGTAACAATTGTATTTTTTCCCCTTAGGCAAACCTGATAGTCACGTTGGCCTCATAAGCACTACACAGTATCCTAAGCACAGTAGGGCTTGGGAGTCAAGGTGTCTCCTGGCAAAGGCAGAGAAAGAGAGACTGCTTATCACTAGACAGAAAAGGTTCTATCAGATTCATGTTACTTTCCACTCTGAGATGCCAATGCAATGGAGAAAGGGATGGTTTGACCCCCCCAGTGCAAAGTTTGTTGACAAAGTAGACTTTAACACACTAGGTAGATCAGAGAGAGATCAGTTTGAGAGTTGACTGTTGTCATTTTAAGTGAAACTTAATGATTCATGTGTTCAATCTTTGATATTTTGAAGGAGAAATACTTTCTTCTAAGTCATGATTATTAATTTCTGAGCAATGTGAAGGACAACTATAGGCCTTTCCCTCCACCTACCCACCCCCATTCTTCTCCAGGTCTTTTCCAAGGCTGTGCACACAGGGAGAGGTTCTAGGCTGGTGACTTTATCTCAGCCCACTGTTTATAGTACATCTACATGATTTAGCAGGAAAAAAGGGGAAGAAAGAAAAGAAAAAGCAAAGAAAGAAAGGATGAAGAGGGAGGAAAGAAAAAGAAAATCAGAAGAGAAAGAATGGAAAGGAAAGTAGAAAAGGGAGGAAGGAAAAAGCATTTATTAAGCATTTATTATATGCAATTCATTTTGCTAAAGCTAAGTATACAAATAGAAAATCAAGGCAGTCTCTACACTCAAGATGTCCACGTTTTAATAGTAGGAGACAGCAATATAGGTTCCAGATAGAAATCAGATGGAAGGGTCTCATGGTCTTTTGGGTACATCCACAAAGCAGATAGTGATGATGTATGTCTACTGCAAACTGTACTCATTTCTAATGATGAGCTAGTGGACAGTGCCAAGGACTTTGGTGGCAAAAACTTTACTTTCCAGGTTTTCAGGAGATGTGACAGCACCTGTGGAAGCAAGCACCAGGCTTCATCTCCGCAGGACTTGCTTTCCAGGGTGATGGCTATAGAAGCTTGACTGGAAGAAGGACGAACTGGAGGTACTGCCGGTCCTAAGACTCTTGAGCTTATCTGTCTGATGATGGCAATTTGTCAGTAGCGGGAGTTGGTGGTAGCAAGCAAAGTGGGTCCTTTATCTACTGTGATTACTCCACTCATAACTGCAAGACTCAGGTGAGAAATAGGGATTGAAACTTAGGTATCGTCATCTTCTCCTTACTCCATCTTACCACCTGTAGCCCTTCTGTTGCCAAGTCCTGTTGATTCTCCCTTCCTGTCCTCTCTAATATAGGCACCTTCTCTTTTCTGACACTGCCTCTACCGTGGGACAGGCCCTCATCACCTCACTTACACCTGGGATATTGCAATAGCCTCCTGGCTGCTATCTCTGCCTCAAGTTTCTTTCTGTTCACTCTGTTCACTCAGCTGCCAAACTAATCTTCCTCAAGTGCAGACATTCTCATGTCACTTCCCCATGCAGTAAGCTCCAGTGGTTGGCTCACTAGAATCAAAATCCCCTTCGTAACTTGGTCCCTTCCTACTTTTCCAGTTTTCCAACCCTTATTCCCCATCATGTACTCTTTAATCCAGAGATACCAGCTGTTCCTCAGACAGGACACTCTATATTTAGACTCTCGGTATTTTCACTGGCTGTCCATACCTGAAATGCTCTCCCTCCTCACCTTTGCCTCTGTGCTTCCATTGTTTCCTTCAAGTTTCAGCTGAAATCCCATCTTCTAAGAAAAGCTTTTCCTGTTCCTCTCTAATAGTAGGGCAGTGTATCTATGTTGATGTGGTTCAAAGAGAGGCATGAATAGACATCTATAGCATCTCCTCTCCCTACCCTTCTCCATGAGAAACTAATTCCTCCTAGGAGGGGAAGCAGCAACTTGGACCCAGAGGCTGGCCACCCTGCTCTCCTCAGAGAGAGGCGGTACCAGGGTAGAATTATATCTATCTGCTCCCTTAAATATTTTTAGTCTAGTGAAAGTAATTTTAAGTTCAAGCTAAACTCCTGATCACTCTTCACCATTGGGAAAGGCATCCCAAGCTTGATATCCCTTCCCAGCAAGTACCAGTTTCATAATGAATACGCATAGTAAATAATAAAGAAACACATTTTTCCAAGTATATAGCAAAACAGAAATCAGAAAAAGTATACATATGAAAATATACACCAGAAAATACAGATTAAAGAAATTCTCCCACTAGGAGCAAGGGATCTCAGCTCAACTAATTGAGTCCCAGATTTTACCCAAGGGGAAACTCCCCATAGTCTGAGTATGAGAGAGACTGCTACCTTCTCTTATGACATCTTCTACTCAGTCTTCCTCTGCCTTCAGTGACTTGAAGAGAGATAGGAATGGTCCACCCTCTCTCTTGAATCCAGAAGGATTCTTGAATTCATGATTCTTAAATCTGGAATCAAGAAAGGAGTCTGAAGAGCCCACATCTCTCTTTTTTCCCTTCTCTCACCAACTCCACCCCACTCATCAAGCAGACTTGGGGCACTGATCTCCATCAATGAGGAGAATCTCAAACCAATGAGCCCAGGGGCTCAAGTTATAGGTTCTTTCTCTGTTGGTTATTTCTAAGTTTTTGAGTGTAGATAACTTGTGTTATACATTAATGTGTTCTTGTCTTCACAATTAGATTGTAGGCTCCTTGTGAACAGAAATTTTCTTTTGCCTTTCTTTATATCTGAGTACTTCATGTAGTACCTGACACATAACTGTGATGGGCACAAGTTCTGGAAATGTCCTTGAACTCTCCTTGAATCTTCCCACTTGATCTAGTGTTTGAACATCTGAGGGTATAATCTTCTAAACTGGCCTTTAATTATCACTTTGCCCAATTCTCTGTTACCCTTAACCTAGCCCGGGCCTTCATTATATCTACTTTCAAATCGCCATCTAAACCTCATTTTCTCTTTGCCACATGATCCAGGTCCTTGGTATTTCTGGGCCTTCTCTGTTACCTCACAGTAACCACAGCCTCTTGGCCATTCCCATCAAGATTCTCCCTAGACCCATCCTCCAATCGCCCCAGGCTACTTGGTCAACACTAGATCCTTCCCATAGTCTTTCAGTATATAAGATTCAATCTGGCCCACTTGCCAGTACAAGTGTCACAAATGCTCAGGTTCCTTAAGAGTCTAGCCAATGCTGACATTTCTGAAGAGTCTGGTCAATATGGCAGATCTTTAATAAAGCTTGTTTTTCTTTGACTGAAAGAAGGCTTGGGTAGAATTCATTCAGGAAGGACCTGCATGTCACTATTTTGGGGTCCCAGCACCCTTAAACCTCAACAGTTGTTGTTCTTGTTTGTCCTTCATTCTCAAAGAGAACCATGACATCAAGAAGATGATGCCATGACTTGCAAGTGAATTGGGTTTAGGTGAAGGAGGGCCACATCACCAGCGTCACTTTCTCCTCTGGAGTCATCTTGATCCTGTGGCAAAATATAGATCAGGACAACTAGAGATGGCCCAGGATGCAGTGGGAGACTTTGACCTTTTTAAGTTGAGCTCTTTCCCAGGTCTCAGTTTGACTGAGGAAACTCCTATTTAGCGATAGGCAAAGAATTGCCTCTAGTCAAAAAGAAAATCAATCTGGAAGGGGAACATCCTCAGAGTTTTTGGTCAAAATAGAAACAATTGCTATTTACATTCTCTCTGAGCCATCAGGCCCACCCAATGACCAACTGAGTGAGGCTTGGGCTGGGACCTATTGATGATCAATCAATGAAACATAATAGGCACTTAACAAATATTTATTGATCAATAGCTTGAAAAAATATATCATGTCCTAATTAGTTTTTTAAAATACTAGCCTTGTGTCTGCCTGGAGACCCCATTAAATCAGGCATTGCCAAACCCAGACCTTAGACCTGCCACATATGAAGAAATCAGGCTACCTAGGAGCAAGGAGAAAAAAAACTCTGATAATAGGATGTGCCATACATAGCTGAGATGTAGTGATTCAAAGTTCAGGAGAAACAGCACAGAGACTCCAAAGGGAAGGAGGAAACTGATAATGAATAGACCTGAGGAACTAACATAGTAATATTCTAAAGGGGATGCAACTGTAATAGGGGCAGCTGAGTGGCACAGTAGATAGAACGCCAGGCCTGGAGTCAGGAAGTTCAGATCTGGCCTTGCACACTTATTAGGTATGTGACCCTAGAAAAGTCAATTAACCTGTGTCTGCCTCAGTTTTCTTAACTGTGAAAATGGGAATAATGACAGCACTTACCTTGCAGTGTTGGTATGAGGATCAATTGAAATAATGTTTATAAAGCACTTAGCACAGTGCTTGGCACACAGTTGCTCTGTTTGTCCTTCATTGCTGAAGAGACCATGCCATCAGAGAAATGACGACATGACTTACGCTTAACTTTGTTTTGAGGGAGGGAGGGCACATAGTAGGCACTATAGAAATGATTATTGCCTTAATGATACTGAGCTGTGATTTTTTTCCGGGTATTGTTTAATTTCTTTAAGGAAGCAAGTTAGAACTCATTGGATGATAATATTGTCTTGATAAAGGGTTCAGGTAGTGAGCCCTTCTCTTTAATGTCTTTAATAAACCTATTCTATGGCTAATGCTTTTGTTAGTCTTCATACTTGAGTGACTTTTAAGAGAAACAAACCAGATTCTGATATTCCCAGGGGAAACTGTTGGTGGAATCAAATAAATCAAAGGAATTATTAGAAGTCCCCTTGAACCTAGTGTGTCAGAGATCAGGCTCTGCCATTTGAGCTACATAAAGATAGGGAGACTGAGGCCCATATAGGAGAAACGACTTCCCTAAAGTCACAGAGTCACTTAGTTAGCAAAGCTAATAGGAGAATTCAGATCCTGTAACCTGCACTTATACAGCAATTTTCCCTCTTTATCATACTGTCAGCTCTATATTCAATGGGTTTGTTTCATCCTTTGTCTGAATCTAGTTCGAGGCTCCAATTGGAAGCATATGTTTTCTCTAGATTTTACCCTAATTATATATTCCTTAAAAGAAATAAGTTCTAAAATGGCACCCAGATGAAAAGTTCTTTTAGTCTGTGATTTAAATGCACTTGTACCTCATTTTCCATTCCTTTCCCCAGGAGACAAACTCTGGTGGTTGATTGACAGCTGGATTTGTGCTGCCTCATCAGGCCATTTACTACCTGGCTTTTTTTTTAAAGGAACAACACCTTGAGTAACATACAGCAAAGAGAAGGATGGCAGAACCACCCTTTAAATAAAAAATCAATGCAAACCAGAGGCAAGAAAGAAATATTTCAGTACTTACTAGTGAATAAGAAAGCATGTGACAGCATGTTCAATGATTGTTCTCTGCCTTTAAGGGAATAAATGGGGCCCAGGAATTTGGTATTCTGGGTTTTCAGAACTAAAATATGATATCTTTTCTTCTTGTTTTTGTCTTGAGTCATTCTGAAAAATGTATTAAGGCTACCTGGGACCTTAAAAGTAAAGATATCACTGGTATAAATGGAGAGGGAGAGTATTCCAGGAAATGAGGATGATTAAGGGAGCTCCCCAGCACCTCCTGCAATGTGCAGGTCCAGAGCCAAGGGGCATACTCATGTTCATGCATGAGAGCGAGAGAGAGAGGGAGAGAGAGAGAGAGAGAGAGAGAGAGAGAGAGAGAGAGAGAGAGAGAGAGGGAGGGAGGGAGGGAGCTCTCCTTTTAAGCCTACTGAATGGACAGCTCTTCATTCACTAACCATTTTTGACCCAACACCCAGGGATGGGCACAATTCTGATTATGCATATACTTTTCATGGAGCAGGCCCTAGTACAGAGGATCAGAGGGCATCCCCAAATTACCTCTATTACAGTAGGGAAAAAAAAACGCACTGAAGACCTAGGTTGGGGTCCTATCTTTATTTTCTATTATGTGACAATGAATAATCACTGTTAGGGGCTATTTATAGTCCTATACAGTTGTCTTTTGGCAAGATACAGGAAATATATGAAGCATCTTATGAAAATTCCTTACTAAATAATAGCCTGTTTATTATGTACATGATATATCTTGAAATAAGGAGACTATCTCATAAAAATTAGGAGTTAAATTCGAAGTTCAGGGGGAAAGGCACACTAATGTGCTGTTAAAGGTCTCATGATTTGGTCTAGACATTTTAGAAGCAATTTAAAAGTATGGCCCCAAAGTTACTAAATTATGCATATCCTTAGATTCAGTGATACCACTACTAGCACTATGCCTCAAAGAGCTTGGTTGGTTTATTGGTTATTGTTCTCAAAGGGAACCAAAATGACATTACCATGATAAAGTGTACAACTGTGACTGATCAGACCAATATGTGCTCGGAACGCTCTCCCATGGATTGGGCACAGATGGTCCATGTGGACATTTGGGGTGGTTACTCCAAATTTGGCCATCCTATGTTTCCTTTGTGCTGTTTCAATTCTACTTTGCTCATAGAGCACAGCACCTTTTCTCATGTGGGTATGCCATGCTGAGTGAGCTGTACCAGTGTTTTTCATGCTGTACATTCAAATCCAAAGCTCTTGAAAGTGTCCTTGTATCATTTCTTCTGACTACCATATGATCACTTCCCACATGCAAGTTCTCCATGAAATAGTCTTTCAGGCAAGCGTACATTTTACATTCAAACAATGTGGCCAGCCCATCTGAGTCGTACTCTCCGAAGTGAAATTTGAGTTCTTGACAGTTTAGTTTGAGCAAGGACCTACTGTCTGGTACCTTATCCTGCCTGGTGATCTTCAGAATCTTTTTAAGACAGTTCAAATGGAAGTGATTCAATTTCCTGGCATGGCCCTGGTAAACTGTCCATGTTTCACAGGTGTACAACAGTGAGGTCAGCACAACAGCTTTGTAGACTTTCAGTTTTGGTAGTCAGTCTAATACCTCTTCTCTCCTAAACTTTTCTTCGGAACCTTCAAAACACTTAGCTAGCTCTGGCAATGCGTGCATCAATCTCATTGTCAATGTGTACATCCCTGGAAAGTACACTAGCAAGGTAAGTGAAATTATCCACAGCATCCAAAACTTCTCCATTTGTTATAATCAATGGTTCCATGTATAGATGGTGTGGTGGGGGCTGATAGGGCACCTGTGTTTTCTTGGTGTTAATTATTAGGCCAAAATTAGCACAGGAAGCAGAGAATTGATCCGTACTTTGTTGCATCTCAGCTTCAGAGGCTACATTGAGTGCACAATCACCTGCAAATAGAAAACCATGCACCAATACTCCCTCCACTTTGGTCTTGGCTTGTAACCTTTTCAAATTGAAGAACTTACCATCAGTATGGTAGTTGACCTTGATGTCGTATTTATCCTTATTGAAAACATTTGACAACATGGCTGAAAACATCATGCTAAAAAGCATGGGAGCAAGCACACATCCCTATTTCATTCCACTGGTGACTGAGAAGGTGAGAGAGCATTGTCCACTATCCAGACCCCAGGCAAACATGCCATCATGAAATTGATGTACAATGCTGATGAACTTCTCTAGGTAATCAAATTTTGACATAATTTGCCATAAGCCCTCACAACTAACAGTGTCAAAGGCCTTGGGCAGATCTACAAACTTTGTGTACAGACCTCTGTTCTGCTCCTGGCATTTCTCCTGGAGTTGTTGGGCAGCAAACACCATATTGACTGTTCCTCAGCCCTTTCTGAAGTCACACTGGCTCTCACATAGATGACCATCTTCCAGGTGAAGGATCAGCCTATTAAGGAGGACTCTAGGAAGAATCTTCCCAGAAATGACTGAGAGATCCCCTCCCCAGCCTGTGATTGTCGCAGGACAATGTGTTATAGAGATGGACAATGGAGGCATCCTTGAACTTCTGGGTGATAACCTCCTCTTGCCATATAACCTGGAATATTTCAGTCAGCTTTTGTAAATCACAGCTGGAATAGAATCAGTACCACATGCTTTGCCTCTTGAAAGGAGTCCAATGGCACTCAAAACCTCTTCTTCAGTTGGAAGTTTAGCTAAGGAGGGATTGACTGAAACCTGAGGAAGGTAATCAATTGCCTCAGCATTGATTGATTGATTGATGGTCTATTGAGAACACTGAGGAAGTGTTCTGCCCATTTCTCTAAGATCATGTCCTTATCACTAATCAATGTGGCTCCATCAGCACTGAGTATTTGTGATGCACCATGGGTTTTTGTCCATAAATAGTTTTCAGAGAATCATAAAAGTGCTTTGGATTGTTATGATCAACATAAAACTGAATTTCATCTGCCCTCACACTAAACCAGGAATCATGCATCTCCCTAAGCTTTGCTTGTACTTTACTTTTGATTGAATTAAATGTTCCCTTCTTAGATATGGATGAATTATTCTGCTGGTAAATCCTGTGGAGTTCTTGTTTTTCATTTAACAGCTTCTGGATTTCCCCACCATTTTCATCAAACCAGTCTTGGTATTTGTGAGTACTCCGACCCAGATATGCAAATACAGTGCTGTACACCAAATCTCTGAAAGTTGCCCACTCCTTTTCTGCTCCACTGTTATCAACTTTCCCTCTCAGTTAGCAACAAACTTTTCACACTCAGAGAAAGGGGGGAAAGACATATTTACAAAAATACTTGTGGTAGATCTTTTTGTAATAGCAAAACAAAACTTAGAAACTAAGAGACCATCAACCCATTGTGGAAGACTTAAACAAATGACAATACATGAATGTGATGGAATATTATTGTACAATAATAAAGAATGAAACAATTGAAAAGACTTTCATGAACTGATGCAGAGTTAAAGAGAGGAGAATCAGGAACAATTTATATATTGATAGCATTACAAGAAAAACAACTTTTAAAATTGCAACTCTGATCAATACAAACCACTATTCTATTTGAGGTAAAGTTTACCTGGCTTTATTGAAAGACCAATTAAACAACTACTTCACCATGTGGAAACTTTCCCCTTTGATACCAAAATGCTCATTGGATTTGAAAAATATAAAATTTTTAATGTACCCAAGGAAGAACAGACACTAGAAGTTTTGAGATTGAAAGGTCAAATCAAACTAATGGATGCTTTAAAATACTCCAGTCTCCTCCAGGTAAAATACATCAAACATGAGAATGTACGGAAGGAAGCAGATACTGTGGACATTAAGGGGCTGAATGGTATCCTGAACTCAAAGCTAATGAGAAAAAAAGCATTTAAATGAATTAATATTTATTCAATGCCCATCTTAACACACACTTTTGGCACATGAAAATGGATAGCAGTGGATCTAGAAAGTATAAAAAGAAGTCATTGTATAAAGATAATGAAAGAGAGGGCTTATATCCCACCACATCTATGGGAAAAAAAAACCTTTCCTCAAAAAAAGAAAAAGAAAAGGATTGATAGATATTTTTAGAATATATAATAAACACACTAAAGATTGACAGAAATACTCTTGGAACCAACAGATCTTGCTTTACAAAGAGCTAATTACAGGTATATGGCAAAGAATTTAACTAACATAAATGAAAATGGCTTATCACCCAGAATCTAAGTGGTAAAATAGGCACAATGCTGGACCTGGAGTCAGGAGGACAAAAGTTAAAATTCAGTCTCAGTCACTTTCTAACTGTGTGAACCTGGGCAAGTAATTTAATCTCTCTTAGCATCAGCTTGCTGTTCTATGAAATGTGGTTAATGATAGCATCTACTTCCCAGGGCAACGAGGATCAAATGATATAATATATGTAAAGTGCTTTGTAAACCTTAAAATTCTACATAAGTGCTAGCTCTTATAATCATAGTTATTATCTCCAGATGTGCCCTATGAAACAGGTAAGAATTAAGAATGAAATCAAATCACACTATCGGAGAGACATCCACAAGAACTCAATCAACTATATGTTGACAAATAAACATCATAAGAACTCATATTTGATTATAGAAATGGAGAGGTTTATGAAGACAGCTTAGGATTAGATCGTTGCCAACAAAAGTTCAAAAGAGGTTATCCTCAAGAATCTTGGACTTGTTGATAAATGAAGTTATTCAATGAAGTAGTGGAAACTATACAACATATTGTTATGGATTCAGAAATTGAGCATGATCAAGTGGCTTGAATAATATACCAGATGTTCATAACTTTCATATGCACAGAATAAATCCCCATACTTCAAATACAGGCCCCTAATATCTATCCTTTGAGAATTTTACAAATGAACAGTTCTAAAATCTGGGCATCATTACAGATGGAACTACTGCCTCACTGATCCATAAAAATTTAAGAGCAATGTTTTAAATGGATGTCACTATACCAAGTGCTCATAATACACAAAATATTATGAAATGAAAAACTTTCAAAATAAGGGAACTATTGGGAAAAAATGAAAACTATGGCATAGGTCATCTCTTTCATTTTGTCTGCTGCTGAAGTTGCTCCATTGAGACTTGCTATGAGTCTACAGAAGATGAGTTTACCTCCAAAAATTTTTATTCCATTTTTAAAAAGCAGTTATTCTATCCATTTATATAATAGTCCACAGAACTTTAAATATGAAAAAAAGAATAGCAAGATAATGATTTGTTCTCAGACTATTTCTATCTAAATCTAACCAAAAGAAAAAAGGAGACAATAATGAAAGGAGGAAGAGGAAAGAGAGGAGGAGGAAGGGGAGGATTTTGAACAAATAAGCTTTATTAAACTGGACTATTTTCATGACCAAACTAGTGCTTTTCAATTGCCTGGACATAGCATTGAGCCTCAAAAATTAAGAGCAATGTTTCCAATAGATGTCTTCATAACAAATACTCATAATCTTTAAGATAGGGGGAACAAAAACTTTCAAAATAGAGTCCTAACAGAATTACATGGAAATAGGATGAAAGGAAGCATTTACTAAGTTCTGATCCTATGAAAAAACTGAGGCAGACAGAGGTTAAGTGACTCATCCAAAGTCATACAGCTAACAAGTATCTGGGGTTAGATTTAAACTGGGATCATCTTGACTGTAGAGCTAGTGTTCTATTCACAGCTCCACCCATCTGCCTCATGAAGTTTAGGTCATCACTATCATCCTATCTACTAATTGACATATATCAGCAATGACTAGAGTAAATAAGTTTACATTGAAATATTCAACTATAAAAAAAGTTATTTTATCTACTTAAGCAATATTCTGCCAAAAATTAATTAAAAAGAACAAGCTGTCCCAAGATTCTTTCTATAAGAACTCCATAAAACAAGATGGGGGAAAATGATTTTTACATAATAATTTTCCTCTTGCTAGAAATGCTTTAGTACAGAAGACACTGAATCATGAGCTGACAGGATGACTAAATGGACTGAAGCCATGAATGTTTTAATTATTATATGCTATGATATTATTATACTATATGCAAAATATAATACAATACTTTACATATAATATATAATATATCACATATATGTATTAATTATATGACAAAATACATTATATTATTATATTATGTCACTAAATTTTGATTAGACAAAATAAAAGATGAATTCAAAGAGTTACTAAAATTGGAAGAACTTGGGGTCATTGAAAACTGTCACAATGCAAACTTCAGAAATTCTACCTAATAATAAAATAGATGATAAATATAATTGTCTCAAATTATTTGGAAAAAGAGATAGGCGTACTTAGGCTGGAATTTTGGAGAACCCCTTTAAAATTTGACGGTATGAGTCCATCTAAGATAACTAGCATTTAAATGGTACTTTAAAGTTCTCAAAGCTCTTTAAATGTACTAATTCATTTGATCTTCACAGTTATCCTGTGAGGTAGGCACTATTATTATCCTTATTTTGCAGATGAGGAAACTGAAGCAAGCAAGAGGTTAAGTAACCTGCCTAGATTCACACTGCTAATAAATGTTTGTGATATTTAAAGATTTTATTAAGGAATAAGGATTTGAACTCATATACTCTTTACTCCAAGTCCTATACTCTATCCCCTGTGCCACCTAAAACTCATTATATCAAAAAAGACTAATTCACAATGCCTGGAATTTGCTTTAACTATCACGATTGAAAAAATTCTTCCACAATATTTGATAGAAAGTATAAAAACCATTTCAGGACCAGCACACAATATTATATGAGGCAGCTGTTGTCAAGGTAGGAACTATAGAGGATAAGAATTATCAAGAAATATCTGTTAAAGTCAGTCATTAAACACCACCATGGCATATGCAATTTGAGAGAGCTATTAAAGATCTTTGAAGAGGCTTTGGAAACTACATTAATATCTAGTTGGTTTGCGTGGTAGAAAATTTGACTATAATATTACTCATTTAAAAATTCAAAAAAACAGAAATGTATGGAATGGAATCTAAAAAATAACAGTGTATCAGTAAGCCTTGATTCCTTCAATCAGCAAATGAAAGCAAAATTCAAAAGACTACGATGATGCAGTGAGTCAAAGTAGATCAAAGTACAAAAAAACAATTCAACATCCATCAAAAACTTGACAAAGGCTTTAACAGCAAGGAAGGGGTGATGCTGGAAGGGAAAGCCAAAGAAAGAAGACATGGAAATTTTCAGGTAATGCATATAGCAGGAATTCCAACACAATGAAAACATAAGCTGGACCAAAAGAAAAACAGCAAACTTGTTCACTATTAGTAAAATGAATAATAGAAGTTAGCTCAAGGGAAGTTGATGAAACTCTAGCTAATCTGCAAAACTGGCCAGCAGTGTAGCCAAATAAAACCCATTATTATTGTCTCAAATGCTTCATTGACATGTGGCTCATGAAATTACTGACAAAGCGATGCCACCTGTCTTAACTGAAGGAATCACATTTCCACCCGTAAAAGTTGAAAACAGTAGTGATGCCTCTAAATGTAAGCCAATTATATGCTTGGTTACTTCATACAAAGTATTTACAGCTTATATCATAAAAAAATCTCTAAATAACTACAAGAAAAAAATGACTGAGGAGACAAAAGTTTGTGCCAAAATTCCCAGCAACTTATCAATTCTATAATGATTGAACAAGCTACCCAAAAGCATTATAATGTTTACTGTACTGTTATTAATTATTACAACTCCTTTGGCTCAAATTTCCACTCAAATATACTAGAAATATGTAAAATAGAAGGAAGTGAAGTGAGAACACTGAAATATTGCGTGTGCACATGGAAAACCATTGGTCTTAAAAACATACTATCAATACAATGTCATGAAAGAGTGCTGTAAAATGTGATATTTTTCAAAAAGATATTTTAACTATGGTTCTACCTAACTTTAAATCCTACATTATCTTTTCTAAATAGAACTGGCTTCCAAATTAAAGAAAGAGTTGTATCAAAATATTTTCTTAATCACAGGATGATATCAAGTTGTATGGCTCCACCAAAAAATAAACTGAGGAGCTATTCAGTACCATAGGATTCTTCTCCAATGACATCAGAATGCCATTTGAACTCAATAAATATAAAATCCTTACACGCTTAGGAGAAATAAAAACTGAAGCCTTTGAGCTTGAATTTCCAGGTCAAATTGAACCAATGAATGAAGACAATATTAATAAATAGCTAGGAAGACTCCAGGCAAGATATGTGCACATAAAGCTATCAAAGAGAAAGATATGTCTGATTATGTTAAGAGATTCACTGGCATCATCAAATCAAAGCTCAATGAGATAACCATGTGTAAAGTAAATAACACTCTAACAAGTACTGGTTTTAATATACACCCTTGAAAATAATTGGAAATATAAAAAAAAAAATCCCACACAATGTTAACAAACCCAGGAGTCATCACTCCAAGGCAAGTATAGAAAAAAATTAATAGTTACTTGGCAAAAAAGAAGAAAATGAAGGTAGAGAAAAATCACAAAATCATTCTGATTGGGTCCTCTACAAATTTACATTACACAAGCTGAGAAGGACCCTTCTCTTGACAAAGCATTCAGAAGTCAAGTAACTGGCTGAGAAAATGCCCAAAAGTAGGGGGAAAAAATAAGACCATAGAGGGTTACTTTCTTGGTGAGCAAGTATTTCCTTCCATCCTTTTGGATGAGGAAGAACAATGCATACTGTCAGAGGAAGTCAAGGGTTCTGCATCTAATACCTCCAAAATGAATATGCAGTTGGTTCAAGCCATGGAAGAGCTTGAAAAATGTGTCAACAGCTTGCTAAAGAGACTAAAAAAGTTAAAGAAAATAACACCTTTAAAAATAAGCTAATTCAATTGGAAAAAGGAGTCCAAAAACCCAATGAGGAGAAAAAGGCTTTAAAAAGCATAATCAGCCAAATGGAAAAGGAGTTTCAAAAGCTCACTGAAGAAACTAGTTCTTTGCAAATGAGAGTGGCACTGAAGGAAGCTAATGACTATATGATAAACCAAGAAATTACAAAACAAAACCAAAATAATGAAAAAATAGAAGATAATGTGAAATATCTCACTGGAAAAGCAACTGACCTGGAAAATAGATCCAGGAGAGACAAGTTAAAAATTATTGGACTACCTGAAAGCCATGATCAAAAAAAAGAGCATAGACATTATCTTTCATGAAATTATCAAGGATAACTGCCCTGATATGCTAAAACCAGAGGGTAAAATAAATATTGAAAGAATCCACCAATCACCTACTAAGAGAGACCCAAAAAGAGAAACTCCTAGGAATATTTCAGAGTTGGCTAAATGACCAATGGCCAGTGGCCAAATTTCAGAGTTCTCAGGTCAAGAAAAAAATATTGCAAGCAGCTAGAAACAGTTTGAGTATCATGAAAATACAATCAGGATTACACAGAATCTGGCAGCTTGTATATTAAGGGATCGAAGGGCTTGCAGAAGTCAAAGGAACTGGGATTAAAACCAAGAATCACCTACCCAACCAAACTGAGTATAATACTTGAAGGGAAAAAAGGATCATTCAATGATACAAAGGACTTTCAAGCATTTTTGATGAAAAGACCAGAACTGAATAGAAATTTTCACTTTCAAACACAAGAATCAAGAGAAGTATGAAAAGGTAAACAGGAAAGAGAAATCATAAAAGACTTTCTAAAGCTGAACTGTTTACATTACTATATGGAAAGATAATATCTGTAACTCTTGAGACTTTTCTAAGTTTTTTGATAGGTGGAGGGATTACACACACACACACACACACACACACACACACACCTACACACACACAGCACAGGTTGAGTTGATTCAGAAGGGATAATATCTATGAAAAAATAAGATTAAGAATTGAGGGAGGATAATGGGAGAATTGGAATGGGGCAAATTATCACTCATAAAAGAGATAAGAAAAATCTTTTTCAAGGGAGAAGAAAAGGGAGGGAGGAGGAAAAGTGAAGCTTATGCTCTTCAAATATGGGTTAAGGAGGGAATAACGTGCTCACTAAATTTTGTATGAACATCTATCTTACACTACAGGAAAGTAGGGGACAAGAGGACAAGTGGGGTGAAGGGATGATAGAAAGGAGGGCAAATAGGAGAAGAGAGTAACTAGAAGTAAACACTTTTGGGAAGGGACAAGACCAAATGAGAGAATGTAATAAAGGGGGGGCAGGTTAGGATGGAGGGACACATAGTTAATCTTACACAACATGAATATTATGGAAGTTTTTTGAAAAATGACACATAGGGGTGGAGCTAAGACGGCGGAGTAGAAAGACACACATATGCTAGCTCCGAACCCACAGCCCATATATTTCCTGCAAGAAAAACTCCCCACAAATTCTGGGGCAGAGCAAGCGCGCACAAATGCAGTGGAAGAGATTTCCATTCCAGAGAGCCCTGGAGAGCCATCCCCAGGGGTCCATCATGCTCCAGAAAGTGGAGCCCACCCCTGAGCTGCCCTGGCCAGGCGGCCCCAGAGGAGCAGATCCAAGCAGGCTTCAGGGACCGAATCTCCAGTGGCCGGGAAGGTCCCTCCGCCCACAGACGCTACGGGTCAGTGAGAGAGACGTCTGGGCTGGTTGAGAGGGGAGCGGGGTGTCTCCGTGGCTTGGGCCCCCTCCGGATGCAGCAGCAGAGGGAGTGGCAAAGGCAGCAGTGGCGGCCCGCAGGACTCCCCGAGCAGGCAGGCAGAAGTTCAGGGCCATTACCGAAAGTCTCTGCATAAAGCCCCTGAAGGAACTGAACCTGGGAGGCAGCCCTGTCCCCACCCCAGCACCAGAACTTAAGCTAACATTGAATAGCAGCCTCACCTGCCATGGAAAGCCCATTGGAATCTCAGACTCCAAGCACTAGCTGGGCGGATCTAGGTGGGGGTGGACAGGAATCTCAGAAGCCAAGTAACTGGATGGGAAAATGCCCAGAAAAGGGAAGAAAAATAAGACTATAGAGAGCTACTTTGAGGGGGTACAGATGTTCCCACCTTTCAATTCTGATGACAAGGAAGGATTCTTACCATCAGGGAAAGATGTGGAGGTCGGGGCCTCTGTATCCCAGACATCCCAGGTGAATGTCCGGTGGACTCAGGCCATGGAAGAGCTCAAAAAGGATTTTGAAAATCAAGTTAGACAGGTGGAGGAAAAACTGGGAAGAGAAATGAGAGAGATGCAAGAAAAGCATGAAAAACGGGTCAATACCTTGGTAAAGGAGACCCAAAAAAATGCTGAAGAAAATAACACCTTGAGAAATAGGCTCACTCAATTGGCAAAAGAGGTTCAAAAAGCCAATGAGGAGAAGAATGCTTTCAAAAGCAGAATTAGCCAAATGGAAAAAGCGGTTCAAAAGCTCACTGAATTTAATAGTTCTCTCAAAGTTAGAAAGGAACAGATGGAGTCTAACGACTTTACGAGAAACCAAGAAATCACCAAACAAAACCAAAAGAATGAAAAAATGGAAGAGAATGTGAAATATCTCATTGGAAAAACAACTGACCTGGAAAATAGATCCAGGAGAGACAATTTAAAAATTATGGGACTACCTGAAAGTCATGATCAAAAAAAGAGCCTAGACATCATCTTCCATGAAATTATCAAGGAAAACTGCTCTGACATTCTAGAACCAGAGGGAAAAATAAGTATTGAAGGAATCCATCAATCATCACCTGAAAGAGATCCAAAAAGAGAGACTCCTAGGAACATTGTGGCCAAATTCCAGAATTCCCAGGTCAAGGAGAAAATATTGCAAGCAGCTAGAAAGAAAGAATTCCAGTGTTGTGGAAATACAATCAGGATAACACAAGATCTAGCAGCTTTTACATTAAGGAATCGAAGGGTGTGGAATAGGATATTCCAGAAGTCAAAGGAACTAGGACTCAAACCAAGAATCACCTACCCAGCAATACTGAGTATAATACTTCAGGGGAAAATATGGTCTTTCAATGAAACAGAGGACCTTCAAGCATTCTTTTTTTTTTTTTTTATTTAGCTTTTTACATTCATTTTCACAAATTTTTGGGTTCCAAATTTTCTCCCCTTTTCTCCCCTCCCCCCCATCCCAATACCCCAAGCAATCTAATTTTCCCCTATTTCCAATCTGTCCTCTCTTCTGTCATCCCTCCCTTCCCTTGTCTCTATCTTATCTTTTCTCCTGTAGGGCCAGATGACTTTCTATTCCTCATTAACTGTATGTCTTCTTTCCTAGTTGCTACAACAATACTAAACAATTGTTCCTAAAACTTTGAGTTCCAAATTCTCCCCATCCCTCCCTCCCCACCCATTCCCTTTGGTACGGCAGGCAATTCATTATAGGCCATATCTGTGTAGCTTTGCAAATGCCCTTCCTGATAGTCGTGTTGTGTAAGACTAACTGAATTGCCATCCCTCCTAACCTGCCCCTCATTGTTTCTCTTCTGTCCTTTGATCCTGTCCCTCCCCAAGTGTTAACTTTCAATTACTCCCTCCTCCCTTTGAACTCCCTTCCATCATCCCCCCCCCAATATCTCCTTCTCCCCCGCTTTCTTATACTGTAAGATAGGTTTTCATACCAAAATGAGTGTGCATTTCACTCCTTCGTTTAGTCAAATGTGATGAGGGTAAACTTTTGTTTGTTTGTTTTTGTTTTTTTTATTCCTCAGCTCTCCTCTTTTTCCCTCCACTAAAAACATCTCCTACTTGCCTCTTAAATGACATATAGTTACCCCCCTTCCATTTCCCCCTCTTTCCTCTCACTACATTTCTCTCTCACCATTTACCTTAATTTCTTTTAAGGTATGGTCCCATCCTATTCAGTTCAATCTGTGCTCTCTGTCTCTGCATGTGAATGCATGTGTGTATGTGTGTGCATGCGTGTACATGTGTATGTGTGGTCCCACCAACCACCCAGAAACTGAAAAGTTTTAAGAGTTAGAAATATTGTCCTTCCCTGTATAAATGCAAACAGTTCATTTCTGGTAGGTCCCTTAATACTTCTCCTTGCTGTTTACTTTTGCATGCTTCCTCTCATTCTTGTGTTTGAAAGTCAAATTTTCTTTTCAGCTCTGGTCTTTTCATTAAGAATGATTGAAAGTCCTCTGTTTCATTGAAAGACCATATTTTCCCTTGAAGTATTATACTCAGTTTAGCTGGGTAGGTGATTCTTGGTTTCAGTCCTAGTTCCTTTGCCTTCTGGAATATCCTATTCCACGCCCTTCGATCCCTTAATGTAGAAGCTGCTAGATCTTGGGTTATCCTGATTGTGTTTCCACAGTAATGGAATTGTTTCTTTCTAGCTGCTTGCAAGATTTTTTCCTTGAGCTGGGAGTTCTGGAATTTGGCCACAATGTTCCTAGGAGTTTCTCTTTTTGGATCTCTTTCAGGTGGTGATCGATGGATTCTTTCAATACTTATTTTGCCCTCTGGTCCTAGAATGTCAGGGCAGTTTTCCTTGATAATTTCATGCAAGACGATGTCTAGGCTCTTTTTTTGATCATGGCTTTCAGGTAGTCCCATAATTTTTAAGTTGTCTCTCCTTGATCTATTTTCCAGGTCAGTTGTTTTTCCCATGAGATATTTCACATTCTCTTCCATTTTATCGTTCTTTTGGTTTTGTTTGGTGATTTCTTGGTTTCTCATAAAGTCATTAGACTCCATCTGTTCCATTCTAATTTTGAGAGAACTATTAAATTCAGTGAGCTTTTGAGCCTCTTTTTCCATTTGGCTCATTCTGCTTTTGAATGCATTCTTCTCCTCATTGGCTTTTTGAACCTCTTTTGCCAATTGAGTGAGCCTATTTTTCAAGGTTTTAATTTCCTCAGCATTTTTTTGGGTCTCCTTTACCAAGATATTGACCTTTTTTTCATACTCTTCTTGCATCTTTGTCATTTCTCTTCCCAGTCTTTCCTCCACCTGTCTAACTTGCTTTTCAAAATCCTTTTTAAGCTCTTCCAAGGCCTGAGCCCACCCAACACCCCCCTGGGGTGTCTGGGGTACTGAGGCCCCGCCCTCCACATCTTTCCCTGATGGGAAAAATACGTTCTCGTCCTCCCCATCAGATCCGAATGTCGGGATCATTTGCATTTGTTGGAAAAAAACTCTCTAAAGTCTTATTTTTCTTCCCCTTTCTAGGCATTTTCCCAGCCAGTTACTTGACTTCTGAGATTCCTTTCCACCTCCACCTGGATCCGCCCAGTTAGTGCTTGGCCTCTGAGATTCAAATGCGCTTTCCCCGCGGCAAGCTTTGGTTCTGGCGCAGGGGTGGGGGCAGGGCCGCCTCCTAATCTTGGGCCCTCAGGGGCTTCCTGCAGAGACTTTCAGGAACGGAGCGGGTGGGGGTGGGGGGCCCCGCCTGCTGTGCTCAGCTCCCTTGGGGGTTTTATTCAGAGACGTTCAGCAGTAGAGCAGGGTGGGGGCAGGGCCGTCTCCCCTGCTCATCTCCCTTAGGTTGGAAAGACCTTCAGTATTGAAGATCCTACCTGCTGCTGGGGAATTCCTGAGTCCCGGGCCGTTGCCGCCTCAGCCGCCCGCCCACGCCTCTGCCTCCGCCGCTTCTTGCCCCTGTCTCTGCCGCAGCCGCTTCCTCCCAAGGGGGCCTGATTCACGGAGAAGCTCTGCTCCCCCTCCCCTATCGCAGCCTTCTTTCTTACTGACCTGTAGTTTCTGTGGGCGGAGGGACTTTCCCGGCTGCCGGAGCTTCCCCCAGAGCTTTCCTCTCAGAAGTCTGCTCGGGTCAGCTTCTCTGGGTTGCGGCCAGGGGTGGGGGTGGGGTCCGCTTTCCGGAGTGCGAAGGACCCCGGGGACGGCTCTCCAGGGTTCAGTGGAACGGAAATCTCTTCCCCTATGTTTATGCACCCCCTGCAGAGATTCAGAATTTATGGGGATCTCCTTTTACCTCAATTCCATGGGTTGTGGGCTCGGAGCTCGTAAATTCCCGTCCTTCTACTCCGCCATCTTGGCTCCGCCCCCTACCTTCAAGCATTCTTGATGAAAAGACCAGAGCTGAAAAGAAAATTTGACTTTCAAACACAAGAATGAGAAGAAGCATGAAAAAGTAAACAGCAAGGAGAAGTCATAAGGCACTTCCCAAAAGTGAACTGTTTACATTCCTACATGTAAAGACAATATTTGTAACTCTTAAAACATTTCAGTATCTGGGTAGGTTGGTGGGACCACACACAGATGTACACACACACACACACGTACATGCGCACATGCACACACACATACACACCAGCATGCACACACAGAGACAGAGAGCACAGAGTGAATTGAATAGGATGGGACCATATCTTAAAAGAAATTAAGGTAAATGGTGAGAGAAAAATGTATTGGGAGGAAAGAGGGTGAAATGTAATGGGGTAAATTATATCTCATTCAAGAGGCAAGCAGAAGACTTTTTAGTGGAGGGAAAAAGAGGAGAGCTGAGAAAAAAACAAGAAGTTTACCCTCATCACATTCAACTAAAGGAAGGAATAAAATGCACACTCATTTTGGTATGAAAACCTATCTTACAATACAGGAAAGTGGGGGAGAAGGAGATAAGCAAGGGAGGGGATGATGGAAGGGAGGGCAATGGGAGGAGGGAGCAATTTGAAGTCAACACTCTTGGGGAGGGACAGGATCAAAAGACAGAATAGAAACAATGAGGGGCAAGATAGGATGGAGGGTAATTCAGTTAGTCTTATACAACACGACTATTATGGAAGTCATTTGCAAAACTACACAGATAGGGCCTATATTGCATTGCCTGCCTTCCCAAAGGGAATGGGTGTGGAGGGAGGGATGGGGAGAATTTGGAACTCAAAGTTTTAGGAACAACTGTTGAGTATTGTTGTTGCTACTAGGAAATAAGGAATACAGTTAATGGGGAATAGAAAGTCATCTGGCCCTACAGGACAAAAGAGAAGATGGGGACAAGAGAAGGGAGGGATGATAGAAGAGAGGGCAGATTGGTGATAGGGAAAATTAGAATGCTCGGTGTATTGGGGTGGGGGTAGGGGATAAAAGGGGGAAAAATTTGGAACCCAAAATTTTGTGAAAATGAATGTAAAAAGTTAAATAAATAAATTTTTAGTAAAAAAAAAAAAAAGAATGAAAAAAAAAAAGAAAAATGACACATAGATAGCCTGTATTGAATTGCTTACCATCTCAGTGGGGATGAGTGGGGAGGGAGGAAGGGAGAGAAGTTGAAACTGAAAGTATTAGAAACAAATGCTATTGCATATAACTGGGAAATAAGAAATACAGGTAATGGAGTATAGAAATCTATCTTGTCCTACAAGAAAAGTGAGAAGATGGGGATAAGGGAAGGGTAGGGTGTGATAGAAGGGAGAGCACATTGAGGGAAGGAGTAATCAGAATGCAAAGTGTTATGGGTGGGGGAAGGGAGAGATGGGGAGAAAAATTGGAACTCAAAATTTTGTGGAAATGAATGTAGTAATCTAAAAATAAATTTTTTAAAAAGTAAAATTAAAAATAATCTTTTAATTGCCAAATCCAGTGGACTTTTCTCAATTCTCAGTCTCCCCACCCTTTGTAGCCTCTGACAACAAATCCCCTTTTCTTAATATTATTTTCTCTTTAGGTTTTTGGGACACCATTCTCTCCAGGCTTTCCTCCTTCCTATCAAACTGTTTCTTTTCATTTTCCTTTACTGGATACTTATTCAGATCTCTGTCTTCATAGCACACAAATAGTTATTTGATTTATATTTTCTCAGCTCTATCCTTCAAAATTCTGATAACAGTCATATATAAATGAGGTGATGATTCAAAATGTGCCTCAGCGAACTTTACCTGAGACAATGCCATGGTTTCAGTCAGGTCCTCTCATTGCATTTATCTGAGGGACAGTTTTCTCTCATCTAGCTCCTCTATTATACAAATGTACTTTTTAAAAAATTTTTATCCTTTGTTCTCAAAGAGGAACAATGACATCATGACTTGAATTTAAGTGAAGCAGAGGTGTTCAAAGTCTTCAACCTCACTCTCTCCTCCAGTCATGGAAGTCCAGTGGCAAGACAAAAGTCAAAACCACTCTCCTTTTTCTACCCCTTTTGGAAAATAAAATGCCCATTTGCAAAAAGGACAATACTTAACAGGAGGATAGCAACTCATCCTCATAGCATTTCTATCTGAACTCCACCAAACATAAAGATGAGAACATCATCATCATCATGACGTACTTTTTACATAATTCTGAATTGAGAAACAGCTGGGAGATGCATTAAGCTGGCTGATAAGGTGACAATGGTCTCTGAGGGTTTAAGAGGTCCTTATATCATTACCAAGGAAGCTTCTTATGTGAGTGCAGTCATATGATTTGTTATGATTCATCAGAATTCATTGTACATGGAAGGTCAGAAAGAAGAATAGGTGCTAGGAGTATTACTTGAAGTTCAATTCAATAAATATAATTCATTTTTCTATAGAGTCCTTCATACAGAATATTGCCAAAGGCTTTGCACTCCAATGAGATCTAGTTTAAATGACTTAAGTTATTTGCTTTCAGACCAAATGAACTTTTATGACCATTTTGACTTTCCCTACATACTAAATGAAGTGATACGCAGTCATTCTGAACATAATTTCTGTCACCACCGTTATCTTTTCTCACTCTAGCTCTTCTGTCAAGCATCAGGATGACATAAAATGATAATTGCAGCAATATTTCCCACATGGAGGAAATCACTTCTTTCTCTTCAAGTTACTCTTCTCAGAATGACCTACAATCATTGGGGCCATGGGAGAAGGGGGCCAAAAGGGGGTGTTCCCCTTTTACACTGAGTATATCTTGTGTGAACATAGTTCTTTGCATATTATCTCCCCATTAGGATGTGAGTTGTTTGGGGCACAAGGGCTTTTTGCCTTTCTTTAGCAGGGGGGTTGGCACAGAATGAATGCTTAGTAAAGCCCTAGCAGCCTACAGTTATGCTGGAACACCTCAATCTCTACAATTTCCTCCTCTGATTGGTGGGTTCATCTCCAAACCTCCGTTTAGGGAAAAATTTATGACAACCATGCTTACTGAAAATCTAGTTCAGTCTATGCCTCCCTGAGCTCTTTCTGTATTCCTTCTACGTGATATCTTCTCTCATTGGAATATAAGTTTCTCAAGGGCAGAGAATGTCTTGCTTTTTGCTTATATTTGTTTTCTCAGACCTTATTATGACATTTTGCACATAGTACCTGCTTTATAAATGCTTTATCCATATAATAAATGTTTAATGATGGCAACAATAATGATGAACAAGAGAGGAAACAGCAATGAGAAGATGAGAAGGGCAACAATGTGGGGGGAGAGAGAGACCAATCAAGTTAAGAAAGCCTTCTGGACACTATCCAGGTTAAGAGGGCAAGTCCCACGAGAGGAAGAACCAAGATTTATCCCCAGAAGCTGCCAACTGTGTACAAATAAACCTTAAGACAGAGTTACTAGATATTGAACTTTTTAGCCATATGGCATTTAGTGTGGACAGAAAAAGACTTTCTTACCCATAAACAGATCATTAGAGGACCCTTTTATTTGCAGTTTTGCGAAATGTCTCAATGGAAATGAACCTTGCTTTCTCTAAGTCCTTGACAATGGCATTTCTACCATTCTTCCAGTTTTATCCCCAATGTTTCCAAAATGGCTTTGGGGACTACTGCGACTCTAAGTGATGGATTCTGCAAGCTAGAAACATATTTGATGCTGCTGAGGTTTTATTGGACATAAAATTCACAGCCTCCAAACCTCTCAACTTCAGCATTTCAATTACAGTTCTGTATGCCAGTGAGCTTTACTGTTGCTACTTCAGGCTGTGCAATCCAAGAGGTTCACAGACCCTTTTCACCCAAACAGGATGTTCCTCTGCATTCCTTGGCTGCTTTCTTACCCTGGCTCAGCAAAAACCCATTGGCAAAATTATTTCAGGATCATAGACTTAGAGCTTTTGAGGGATGTCAGAGATCATTTAACGTAACACCATCATTCTATGGATGAAGGTCACTCAGGTAACTAATTTGTGAACATGTCTTCTGACTCCAAAGCCATCCTCTATCTATTCTGACTCCAAAGCCATCCTCTATCTCTACTGAGAATACAAACAGAAAGAATGAGACAATACCTATTCACAAGGAGCTTATGTTCTAGGGAGACAGGGACATATCTAAGAACCCTATGAGAAAATGGACAGAGTCAGCCTTGAAGCCAGGAAGTTGCTGTTGTTGAGTAATTATCATTCATGTCTGACTCTTTATGACCCCTTTATTGTATTTCTTGGCAGAGATACTGGAGTGGTTTGTCATTTCTCTCTCCAGCTCATTTTACAGATGAGGAAACTGAGATAAACAGGGTTAAATGACTTGCCCAGGGTCACATAGCTAGTAAATGTCTGAGGTCAGACTTGAACTCAAATTTTCCTGACTCCAAACCTGGCAGTATTCCTACTGCACTCTCTCATTGTCCCTTTAAAGCCAGAAAGACCTGGGTTCAAATAGTACTTCTGACACACATTGGCCACATATCCCTGGGCAAATCATTTAACATCTTAGTGCTCCAGGCAACTTGCTAAGATTATAAATTGTGGAAAAGATGCTGATCTACATTGCCAGAGGGAGTTCCTTCCACCAATGGAATCACAAGGTCCAGTTCCATCATATGACCTTGGCACTCTATGCCTCAGTATCTGCTATAAACTATTTGAAGTTTTCCTATTCATGGAGCCCAGCAGGTGACATGAATTAATGATCATCAGAAGCTATAATTACAGAAAATTAGAAATGAAAAGGACCTTAAACAGATTTTCACCCAACTATTTCATTTTACAGATGAGGCAGACTAACTCCAAAAAAGAGGAAATAACTAATTAAATATCTATCAGCTAGCTTCTGGGTTCCTAACTAGAAGCTATCAGCTTTCCCTAGTCCTGAATATTTCAAGTAACTTTATAACTGGGTTTTCACCATTTCAAGTCATTGTCCTTAGGTTTTCTCTTTTTATAAAATACCTACTTTATCCCTTGGATTTTTTTTCTGGAAAATACACACACACACACACACACACACACACACACAATTTGTGAGATACCAGATGGTTTTACCCAGTAAGAGAATTTGCATGTTGCGCATGGTTCATCAAAACCATACTAAGCTTTAGTTCCTAATCCCAAGATTTCAGTAATAATAATAGCTATACTATAGATAGTACCTGCTATGTGCAAGACGTTATGCTAAGTACTTTACACATATTTTCTTATCTCACAACAACCATGGGAAGTCTTATTATTGTCCCCATTTTACAAATTTTGCAAAGAAACTGAGGCAGGCAGTGTTTAAGTGTGACCTTTCCCAGGGTCACAGAGTTAGTAAACGTCTGAGGTTAGAGTGGAACTTAGGTCTTCCTGACTGCATTCACCACCTAGCTACTTTAGGTGCACACTCAGATGCACACACATATACATATATGTGCTATGTAAGCACAGATCAATCACTCAACAAACATTTCTTAGGAACATGCTAGGGGCCAAGCACTGGGACTGGAGCAAAGAATGGGACAATCTCTACTCAAAAGGCACTTATGTTCTACCAGACATAGATAAGTATATGATATAAAGTAAACACAAATAATAATTAATAATATGTGCCAGGCACTGTGCTGAGCACTTTACAATTATTATCTCATTTGATTCTCACACTAAACAAAAAATGATTTAATACAGAGTAGTTTGAGAGGGAGGACACTGGACGTTGAGGAAAATAAGAAAAGTTTTGTGGAAAAGATGGTGCTTGAACCGTGCTTGAAACTTGGGCTCAAGAAGCTTGGGCTTGTCTGTGTCAGGAGTGTCTGAAAGGTCCAAGTGAAAGGAATGCATTCCAGACATGGGATGCTGCTGGTGCAAAGACACAGAGAAGGGAAATGGGGTCACAGAGATTATTTGTGAAGAAACTCATTTTTTTCTCTGCCTGATATTCCACTCTGTAATGCACATTTCAATGCTTTCTCATGAATCTTATCCTGAATAGATTTCCCTTCACACTGTATGGATGACAGATTTGTTCAAGGATTTAGCCTCCATTTATATCAAAGGGCATTTGTAATAAGGGGCATATGAGGGCTTGTATCATGATCAAGTTAAAAAAATGAAAGTGAACCAACAGCAGAGACAATAAAGGGTCACCAATCAAAAAGAAACTCAATGCCCACAAAAAAAGCGAACACCTCCTCTCATCTTCTCTGGTGCTTGCAAAAAAATGAAAGTATTGATTGTTCACCAAGCTGTTATTTTAGACTGTTATGTGAACCAGAAAGGGATGTGGTCCATCTAACCTAAGATTAAGAAGCTACAGAAAATAAAAGGCTGAGAGCCTGAACAAGAAACAAACCTAGCATAATGATTTAAAAAACAAAAAAGACAGATCACATTGATAACTGAGGTGACATATACTGGAAACTGTGCTGAATTTAGTCAAAGCACCCAAGTTCAAACCTTTTCTCAACCACTTACCAGTGTGTGATCTTGGGTGAGTCACTTCTGGGCAAGGGGACCTCTCTGGGTCTGTAGTTATCTTGGTTGTAAAATAAGGGTTTTGGACTATCCATGAACTGGTCCTTTCCAGCTCAGAAATCCTCTTCCTTGGGAAACCATTGCATCATCATCATCATCATCATCATCATCATCATCATCATCATCACAGACTAGCCTCAGAAAAACTATGGAGTAAATAAAATTTGCTTCTCCCTTCATCATCAAACACTTAGAACTAGAAGGAACTTTAGAGATCAGCTAATCAAATCACTTCATTTTATAGTTGAGGAGGAACACAACATGGTATAGTGGAAAAATCAATGGATCTGAATGTCAGAGGATCTGGGTGAACTTGGGCAAGTCATTTGGCCACCAAAGGCCTTATTTTTCCATCTATTGAATGAAAGGATTAGACTAGACAGACTCAAGAAGAAAAATGACTTCTTGAACGAACTGATGCAAAATAAAATGAGCAGAACCAGGAAAACATAATACATAGTATCAGTAACAGTGTATGATAATCAGCTATGAACGACTCAGCAACACATTGTACAAAGGACTCACAAAGGAAAATGTTATCCATATCCAGATAAAGAACTGATAGACTTTGAATGCAGATTAAAGCACTTTTTTCACTTACTTAATTCTTCCCTGTGCTTTCAAATCTCTCTCTTCTTTCACAATTGTGACTAATAAGGAAATATTTCTTATATGATAACAAATGTGTAAATTATATCATACTGCCTGCCATTTTCAGAAGAGGGGAGGGAGAAAAATTGGAACTCAAAATCTTGTAAAAAAAAAAAGAATGCTAAAATTTTTCTTGACATGTAACTGGGGAAAAATATAAAATACTATTAAAATGTTTCAAAACAAAAAGGAAAATGACTTTCCCATAGTCACAGCTTGTGGGCAGAAGAGCTGGGACTCCAATGAAAGACCTCTGATTCTAAACTCTTGCTAGTAGACCAAACTGCCTGCTTCAAGGAATACTATCACCAATACACCCTCACTACCTATGCCTTCCTCCCTCATGTATACCAGTATTGCTTTTAGCTGATTGCCAACTTTATTTCTATCTAAAGGGACAGCTGATAAGAACTAGATTCAATAGTCAGAGGACTTAGGTTCTAGTCCCTGTCACTTCTCTTAGTCTCAATTTCACACTTACAAAATGGAAGATTCAAATTAAGTAGACTCTGAGGTGCCGTATAGGTCTAGTTCTATGATCTGTTGTATTTTAATGGGCAACTCAAAACCTTCAAGATGTGAAAAGGAGAAAAACTCTTATAAGGAGACTTTCAGGCACAAAGGTTGGTAATGGTGGAGTGGGCAGTGGTAGGAGGGGCTGTGATCATGCCAGTGGATCATATAGACACCCTAAGTCTAAATCCTGGGGTCTAAGTCCTGGGATTTAAGTCAAAGGTCAACCTGCTAGGTCCACAGAATGCAATCTACCAGCATGATCTATGCCAGGAATGGGGAACCTGAGGCCTAAAGGCCACATGCGTCCTTCTCGGTCCTTAGGTGTAGCCTTTTGACTGAATCCAAATTTTAGGGAGCAAATCCTTTCATTAAGAGTACTTGTTCTGTGAAGTTTGGATTCAGCCAAAGGGTCACACTCAAGGGCGTAGAGGGCCACATGTGACCTAGAGGCCTTAGATTCCTCAGCCCTAGTCTATGTCATCACTTACCAATCCAGTTCCAAGCACTTCTACAAGCATTCCTCCAGTACTTAATAGGTGCCCATTGTATAACTTCAAAATATTGATGCTGTTGGAACTTTTATTGGATATAAAACTAGTAACCTCCAACCCTTTGAATTTCAGCATCCAAACTGTAGTATCAAACTCTATTAAATTTTACCTCACTCTGGGCTCCTAAAGTCAAGTAGCTCTCTGCCACTTTATACTCAAACATAATGTGTCATTCCACCACCTGCTGCTTTCTTGACCCAACTCAGCAGGAATAAATCTTCACAGAATGTGCTCCATGCCTCAATGCCTTCAGTAACTAATAGCTGTGCTGTGACAGGGAGCCCAGGAAGCTGGGTAGATTAACACTATTCAATGTAATCATAGAATTTTAGAACTAATAGAGGAGGGTGGGGCCAAGATGGCAGGGTAGAAACTGTAGAAGCTCTTCCCCCACAGTCCATAAAATGCCTGTAAAAAATGACTCTAAACAAATTCTAGAGTAGCAGAAGTCACAAAACGTCAGAGTGAAAGAGATTTTCAGCCCTAGACCACCTGGAAGGGTGACAAGAAAGGTCTATCACACTGGGCTCAGAGCAGAACACAGCCCAGCCTTGGCCATGCTGCACAGCACAAACAAGACTGGAGCAGGTTTCAGGGAACAGTATCAAGAGTAGCAGCCCAAGTTCCCAGATTTCTCAACCCACAAATGCCAAAGACAGCTTTAAAGGTCAATGGGAAAGCTCTTTCACCTGGGTGAGAAGTGAACGTGGACTGGCCCCAATCCCAGGCTGGCAGTAGTCACTGGGACACCAGTATCCATTTTAGGAACCCTCAGCCTAAAGATCCTGAGGAACTAAGCAGCTAATCTGCATCTCAGCCCTCAATTGCAGTCCTGGGGTGAGGAAGAGCACTGGTCTAGTAGTGGTGGTGACTGTGGACAGGGAATCCTACTCACAGATCCTGGGCAGAAAAGCTTGTGGTTGCTACCAGACCAGAGCACAGATAAAGAGAGGAGTAAATACTTCTCCCTTCATTATGCTGTCTTAGAGGAACTAAGAATATACAGGTCCCTAAAGTATACCTTCCTCTGGACAAAGAACTCAAAAGTCAAGTCATTGGCTAGGAAAATGCCTTTAAAAGGGGGGAAAAATAAGACTATAGAAGGTTACTTTCTTAGTAAACAGCTATTTTCTTCCATCCTTTCAGATGAGGAAGAACAATGCATACCATCAGAGGAAGACATAAAAAGCAAGGCTTCTGCATTCAAAACCTCCAAAATTAATATGCAATGATCTCAGGCCATGGAAGATCTCAAAAAGGATTTTGAAAATCAAGTAAGAGAGGTGGAAGAAAAATTGGGAAGAGAAATGAGAGTGATGAAAGAAAATCATGAAAAGTGAGTCAACAGCTTGCTAAAAGAGACCCCAAAAATTATGAAGAAAATAACATCTTTAAAAATAGACTAACTCAAATGGAAAAAGAGGTTCAAAAAGTCAATGAGGAGAAGAATGCTTTAAAAAGCAGAAATAACCAGATGGGAAAGGAGGTTCAAAAGCTCACTGAAGAAAACAATTCTTTAAAAATTCAAATGCAGCAAATGGCATCTAATGATTTTATGAGAAACCAAGAAATTACAACACAAAGCCAGAAGAATGAAAAAATAGAAGACAATGTGAAATATCTCAATGGAAAAGCAACTGACCTGAAAAATAGATCCAGAAGAGAAAATTTAGAAATTATGGGATTACCCGAAAGCCATGATCAAAAAAAGAGCCTAGACATCATCTTTCATGAAATTATCAAGGAAAACTGCCCTGATATTCTACAACCAGAGGATAAAATAAATATTGAAAGAATCCACCACTCACTTCCTGGAAAACACCCAAAAAGAAAAACTCCTAGGAATATTGTAGTCAAATTTCAGAGTTCCTAAGCCAAGGAGAAAACATAGCCAGCAGCCAGAAAGAAACAATTTGAGCATTGTGGAAAAACAATCAGGATAACACAAGGTCTAGCACCTTCTACATTAAGGGATCCAAGGGCTTGAAATATGACATTCCAGAAGTCAAAGGAGCTAGGATTAAAATCAAGAATCACCTACCCAGCAAAACTGAGTATAGTACTTCAGGGGCAAAAATGGTCATTCAGTGAAATAGAGGATGTTCAAGTATTCTTGATGAAAAGACCAGAGCTAAATAGAAAATTTGACTTTCAAACACAAGAATCAAGAGAAGCATGAAAAGGTAAACAGGAAAGAGAAATCATAAGAGAGTTGCTAAAGTTGAACTGTTTACATTCCTACATGAAAAGATCATATTTGTAAGTTTTGAAACTTTTCTCAGTATTTGGGTAGTTGAAGGGATTATACACACACACACACACTCACACACAAACACACATATATGTATATATACACACATATACACACATATATTTATGTATATATATGTATATAGCAAGAGGGGGGAGGGGGGCACAGGGTGAGTTGAATAGCAAGGGATGAAAAAAATAAAATTAAAGGGTGAGAAAGGAATATATTGGGAAGAGAAAGGGAGAAATGGAATAGGGCAAATTATCTTCATAAAAGAGGCAAGAAAAATCTTTTTCAATGGAGAGGGGAAAGGGGGGAGGTGAGAGGGGAAAAAATGAAGCTTACTCTCATTACAATTGACTTAAGGACAGAATAACATGCACACTCCATTTTGTATGAAAATCTATTTAACACTACAGGAAAGCAGGGGAGAAGGGAATAAGTGGGGTGGGGGGATGATAGAAGGGAGGGCAAATGGGAAGAGGGAGTAATTAGAAGTAAACACTTTAGGGGAGGGACAAGGTCAAAAGAGAGACAAGAATAAATGGGGGGCAGGATAGGATGAAGGGAAATATAGTTAGTCTTTCACAACGTGACTATTCTGGAAGTCTTTTGCAAAACTACACATATATAGTCTATATTGAATTGCTCGCCTTCTCAGTGGGGATGTATGGGGAGGGAGGAAGGGAGAGAAGTTGAAACTCAAAGTTTTGGGAACAAATGTTGAAAATTGTTTTTGAATTCAACTGGGAAATAAGAAATACAGGTAATGGGGTAGAGAAATCTGTCTTGCCCTACAAGAAAAAGGAGGAGATGGGGATAAGGGAAGGGAGGGATGTGATAGAAGGGAAGGTAGATTGAGGGAAGAGGTAATAAGAATGCATGGTGTTTTGGGATGGGGAGAGTGGAGAAATGGGAAGAAAATTTGGAACTCAAAATCTTGTGAAAAGGAATGTTGAAAACTAAAAATAAATTAATTGATTTAAAAAAAAAAGAACTAGCAGGGACCTTAGAGATAAATGGAACACTGGACTCACATTATAGATAAGAAAACTGAGACCTGTGAAAGTTAAACAACTTGCCCAAGGTCATAAAAGTAGTAAATGCTGGAGGTGGGATTTGAACCTGGGTCCTCTGATTTCAGAACTAGTTGTCTTTCTAATGGGAAAGAATTTGTCAAAGGTCTCACAGATAAATGTAATGTCTCCTCCTTTCTCCTGACCCCCTTTCTCTCTCTTTCCTCTCTCATCTAATCAGCTCCCATGGGTTCAGTTACTATTATCTTCATGTATATGACTACAATATTCTACATATCTAGTTCTACTTTCTGCCCAGAGCTCTAGGCCCAAATCAGCAACTGCCTACTTCCAACTGGATGTCCTCTGAGTATCCTAAATTTGATATGTCTAAAAAGAACTCACAATCTTCCAAACTCATCTCCCTTCTGCACTTCTCTTTTTCTATCAAGGGCACCTTCATCCCACCAGTAACCCAGACTGATAAACTCAACTCTTCACCTTCTCTCACTCTCCACATATTCAATCAGTTTTCAGACTTTAAAGATTCTACCTCCATAATATATCTCCTATCCCTCCTCTTCCCTCCTCAAATATCTGCCACACTAGTCTAGACCTTCATCTCCTCTTGACTGGATTATTATGATAGTCTCCTACATTAACTGATCCCTCTGCTTCTAGTCTTTTCCTCTCCAACTCAAACTCCACACAGAGTGGAGTGCCACAGTAACATTTCTAAAACACATCTGACCATTTCCACCATGCTTTGTAGAATCCCTAGCCTCCTTCAAAACACAGCTCAAGTACTAATGCTAATATGAAGTCTTTCTGGTTGCCAATGCTTGCTTGCCCTTGAAATTACCTTTTATTTTTGTATATTTATGTTGTAGAGCCAGCTAGTAGACAGAGTGCTAGAAGTGGAGTCAGGAAAACTGCCATCAAATCCTACCTCAGACACTTATTTTCTGTGTGACACTTGGCTTCAGTTTCCTCATCTTCAAGATGGCTATCATAAATACTTCATGGGGTTGTGGTGATGATTTTGTATCAAATGAAATTATATATATAAAGTATTTTGCAAACCTTAAAGTGGTATATGTGTCAGTAATATATGTATACATGTTGTTTTCTCCAATAGAATATAAATTCTTTGAGGACAGGGACGGTTTTCCTTTCCTTTTTGGATCCTTGTTACCTAGAACAATTCCATGAACTTAGTAGGTGCTTAATAAATGCCAGTTCAAAATAGCTAAAATGCCATCCCCTACAGGAGACTTTTCCTGATTTCCCAGAAACTGATAGTGCCTTATTCCCCAACATCCTTCTGTATGTACAAACTGTTTTGTACATCTTCAATAGAAGGTGATCTCCTTGAGGTTAATGACTGCTTCATTTTTTCCTCTGTATCCTTAGTCCCTAACATAGTAACTAGAACTTCATATGTGCTTAATTAATGATGTTTATTGAGTTGATTATTCCAGTTCTTAGAGACTGTGATTCTGTGAAAATGGTGGAAAAGGATAGAAAGAAAAGCTTTGTTTCCTCATTCCTCCAAAAGATTCTTCTGGTAACTTTACAGGAATAGGAGGTGATCAGGACTACCAAGTTTGCTAACCATGACAGTCATCCCCTGAGGATGCAAGAGACAATAGAGAGGGACTGTCCCATTCACCTCCTCAGGTCTTTCCCCCACAGAGAAATTTGCACTTGTTTCAGAGACCCTATTCTCAAAAGAATAAAACTTTTCCCTGTCCTGTATTTCAGACATTGGGAGCACAGCATCTGACTGGTCCTCTTTGTTGTTCAGTTATGTCCAACTCTTCATGATCCCATTTGAGGTTTTCTTAGCAAAGATGTTAGAATGGTTTGCCATTTTCTTCTCCAGCTTATGTTACAGATGAGGAAACTGAGGCAAATATGGTTAAATGACTTGCCCACAGTCACACAGGGAACAAGTGTCTGAGGCCAGATTTGAACTCAGGAAAATCAGTCTTCTTGTTGATGGGGTATAGGTCTGGGAACCGCCTTGAAATCTCCTTAAATTTCCCCACTTGATCTGGTGTTTGCTTGAGGCCATAAGCTTTTCTTTATCGCTATACTCAAATCTCTGTTACCTCTGGATTTCCTTTGGCTACTTCCTATCTTTGATCCTATCAAAATCTCATTCTCTTAGTTCCTCGCGTCTGATCTCTAGTCACTCCATTACCATCAAGATCCTTTCTAGATTCGATCTCTAGGCACCCCAGGGTAGTGAGCACCCCCATAAAGACCCTGCCTAGATTATGTTTCCTGCAGAAACCCCAGACTACTTGGCCACCCCTAGATCCCTCCCTCAGTCTTCCTGTATTTAAGATCCATCTTGCCTCCATGAAGGGGCTCAGAGTCATTCTGGCCAACTTGTCAATACAAGCATCACAAGAGCTCAGATTCTATCTAGCCTGCTTACATTAGCATTAGAAAGCTCAGGGTCAATCTGGCCCACTGACATTAGCAATACAAATTCTTGTATTCCTTAAGATAGCCAACGTTGAGATTCCTTAAGAGTGTACCCAATATGGTGGATCTTTAATAAACTTTGTTTTTCTTTGCTTGAAAGAAGGCTTGAATCAAATTCATTCAGGTGGGACCTGGCATGTCACTATTCTCTGATCTCAGAACCCCTAAACCTCAACATTGTCTCCAGGCCCTGTACTCTATCCACTGAGTCACTGGCCCTCAGTCTATCCTAAAAGCCACTACAGTGACTTCAATAGTTTCTGGATTTCATTTGTCCTTGTATTTCTCTTTCTCAGTCAAAAAGTCCCCACAGGCTTTAATTTACTGGCTGGAATGAAGGGTTCCTAGAGGCTGGAGGGCTCTCTATTTATTTTTCTGGGATCAACAGGAGCCAAAGGAAGCCCATTCACCCTTTGGCAGATTGTACTCAATAATATAAATACTGCATTTACCCAGAACGTCCAAAGAAAGATTTTGAAATGTTGAAATGTTGATCATTCATCTGAAGATTACTGACCCACTCTGTGGCCTGGAAACTTTCTTCAGAAAAAAAAGAGAGAGAGAAATTGACAGCTCAATTTTTGTCAACCCCATCTGAAAAATACTGGCAACAGAGACTACTCAGAAAAATAGGAGGAGGTGTAGGAATATGCCTTCCTCTCTTTCAGGAGTACTACTTACTAATATACAGCTCCATCTAAATAATGACACCCAGATGTTATTTCAGCTCTTCTAAAGTCTTGTGAAAAATGACTCTGAGTGACTGAGCTCAGGCAAAATCCCTGACACTCAGGTAATTAGCTGTTACAACTGCTATGCTACAAACTGGGGTTTAAGTACCTCTCTTCTGTGTGACTTTCTCACCCTGGGATGTGTGTTGCATGGGGAGAGGAGGATGTGGGGGAGATTTTAAGCACAGGATATGTTTGTGTACTACAGAAGGGATCTTAAGTGACCATACAACCTCCCGGACCTTACTGCTGGATTCTAGGTCTCCTGATATTCTAGGATCAAAGGATGATGGACTCATCAGAGTCAGAGCTTGGAGGGATCTCAGGGGACATTCGTGTCAACCCTCTTTACAAGGGAGAAAAATGAGGCCCAGGGAAGTTTAATGAATTGCCTGAGGTCACAAAGGTATTAAGGGTCAGAGATAGGATTTAAACCCAGATTCTTTGATTCTAGAAATGATCAAAAAGCATTTATTAGGCCTTTATTATGTTCCAAACATGATGCTAAGTACAAAGGTAAAAATAGTCCCTGCCCTCAAAGAACTCACATACTAATGAAGGAAATAATATGTAAAATAAAATTGTACACAAAAGGTAACATACAAAGCACCACACAGAATCATAGCAAGAGGAAGCTAGACAAGACCTTAGAGGTCATATAATTTAATACCTTCACTTTTCAGATGAGGCAGTTGAGGCCCAAGAAGGTTACGTTACATGATGAAAGCTGTTCAACAAGTTATCAAGAGAGACAGGACTGGAACCTATGTTTTCTGACTTTTAACCCAGGGTTTTCTAGGAGGAAAAGTGAATAACTTGCTAGAGTTGGAGTCAGAAAAGCCTGAATTAGAATCCTGCTCTAGTATGTTCTCACTGTGAAGACTGCAGACAAGTCATCTGGCCATAGCCAAAGGGGAGAGTGCTTCAAGAGACAAGCATTTCCTACTGGTCAAGGGAGTGGATCTTCAATCCCAAGCTTTGCTCCCTTCCCCTCCTCACTGTTGGTAAAATGTTTTATGGTTAGGAGAACCTGAAAAGCAGGCAAATAGAAAGGAGGAAGCAGAAAAACACAGCAGGCAGAAAGCATGAGTGAGGAGCCATGAAAAGCAGGCAGATGATGTCTAGTTGTCTTGAGTAACAATGATGAGTCAGGATTTGGACTGGATATTTCAAGAAACAAAAGCTCTGGGATGAAGCTTGAATTGTTGGGTAGAAGGGAGAAAGTGAGGAAAGATATGACACACACAGTTCCTTTCTGTTTCTCTCTCTGACAGGGTATAGACCCTGGAAATCCTCCCCTAATCCCCACCTCAACTTACCCTGATCTCTCCCACTTGGCCTTGACATTCTCCAGAGGCTTGTCCCAGTAATCCTTTCATCTGACCTTTCACTGTGACTCCACATCCAAACCTCCAATTCTCGGTTACCCCTAACCTAGCCCAGCCCTTCATTGTCTGTTACCCCCTGAAGGGTTAATGGAATATAAGATCTTCCCTGTCCATTAACAGGTCTACGTGACCACATGTGTTCCTTTTTCTCTTGGAACATGGGCCATGCTCCCAGGTCTAAAGGTTTACAGGTATTTCAGTCAAGGATGTCTTGTCACTGGCTGAACTCCAGCCCAGTTCACAGCTAAGATATATTTCCTGCTGAGTGACATAGGCATTCACATCTTTTGTCACTGAGCCAAGTAGGCACTGAGTCACATGGGTTGTGATGCCTTCTGGCTCTGATATATATATGTATATATATATATATATATATATATGTATGTATATATATATATATATATATATACTGGGAGGTTGGTGTTTTATTTTGGGGATCATTCATGGGAAGAATGTTTCTTTATGATTTGGACAGATGAGACTGAGTGGCTATTGTTTACCCAGATGCTGGTGCTCTTTGGTCTGGTGATTATGTATCTATTACTTTGTTTAGACAGTTGAAACCCCATTTACTGGATTCTTTCTTGGATATTGACTTCTCTCTACTTATATATCTTTGTTTAATTAAAGCAAGATTACTAACTTTCTTTTAGAAAAGTAGATCAAGAGCCTGTATTAGCAGCCCTCCTGTATGCTGGTATTATTGGTCTTACAACTCCATAGCAGCTGCTAGTAGCATTCCCTTTACACCTCCAGATCACTTTTTGACCACTTTCTACCCTTTATGCCATCTAGATTCCTTCCCTATTACTTCTCAGTCACCCCAAAGTTATTGGTCACTCCTTGATCACAAATAGATCTTCCTATGGTCTTCTATATATAAGGTCCATCTTGCCCTCCATTAAATGGATCAGATTCAGTCTGACCCATTTGTCAGTACGAACATGATAAATGCTTAGATTCTTAAAATCTGGCCAATAGCATGCATTTTAAAAATCTTGCCCACCTCAATCAGTTGTCTTAATAAACTTAATCTCTGACTGAAAGAAGATTTGCGGCAGGACCCATGTCATTTGCCCTTGAATTTCAGGGTTCTCAGTACCCCTAGACCTCAACATTTCCAGAACGCAAATCCTATAAACAGTGGGTTATTTACTATCATTAAACTTCTTTCTTCCCTTTAAACTTGTGAAGCAGTTAACCTTTCTTCTAAACTTTGTTTTTTTAATCAAAAAATGTGATAAAACTGTTAATCAACATAAACCCAAACTCTCTGTGATAATATTAACTAAGGCTAACATAGAGAAAGATTCTTTGTTTTAGAAATGAGGCACTTTGTCTGAGTTTGGTTAGAGGCTTGAAGTTAAACTTTATAATGTTCGGGGTCAGGGTTATACTCTGCATGTCTGGCAAAGAATTTGAAGCCAGAAACTCCAAGTTAGATTTGTATCAATAAGAAGCCATAAGAGTGTGTACAGGAGGGTAACCACCTTGGCCAAAGGCCATGCCTCCATGAAAGCAACTGAAATGAGTTCTCCTGGAAGCTCCACAGATGCCAAGGAACATGGTAGGGAGGCAAGAGCCCAGGCTCTGGGGATGGTTGACAATAGTATGTAAGCTCTCTCAAGGTAGTATTCTCAGTGTCTCTGTATTCTCAGTGATTGGCATATTTCCTGACACTTAGTAGGCACTTAAAATGTTTGGTAACCCTAGTCCCAAAACCCACTGGTATGGGACTCTCCTCATTGGTTGAGAGCCATCCCTTCCTCCTCCAGGAGCCTTGAGGACTGGTAGAGATTTTCTTTTAGTATTCTGGAATCACTAGAGTCTATTTGTGTTTCTGTAGTCCCTTCCATGGGGTCAACCTCACTTGGTGGAAAAATTCAGGGAAGAAACTAATGTGCTACGAACTGGCAGTCTCCATTGGGCCTCTATCCCCAGTTTGCTACACTAGAAACTTCAAGGAACTTCCCCTTGGGTGAGGAGTGAGAAGCAGGGCTCTTTCTTGAGTTTAATTACCTCACTCCCATTGGGAGAATTATTTTACTCTGTGATATCATATGTGTGTGTATCTATATAAACACACATTTATATGTGTGTGTGTATATATATATATATTCTCTGATTTGTATTTTGAAATCAACTTGGGTCAATGGGTTTATTTACTACCTTCTAGGTGTGTTCATGTTGAGCTAGTATTTGGTAGGAAGACAGTTCAACCTTGGATATAAAGCTTGGGAGTCTGTTTTCCTCTAATAAATGGAACATTGATTAGAAGTTAGTCTAAAACTCAAAACTTCATCCCCTGGATTCATAATGTTTAAGGGAGCAGATAATTATGCTTCTGGTCTAGTACTTTTCTCTACAAGGAGAGCAGAGTGTTTAACTCTTTGGGCATTGAAAAAGTGAACCTCTCCTCTCTTGCCAACTCTACATTACCTCCCATGCAAGCTTAGGTCATTGATTTCTACTAATGAGCAGAGTCTCATACCAATGGGTTTTGGGACTAAGGTTACAGTTACTTGAATGAATGAATGACTCTACAAAATGGGGGATGATCAACCATGTTTATACTATTTATCTTCCCTGAGTCATGAGAAAAGAGCTTTGTAAACCTTGGAGCAACTCAAAAATAAGAATTATGCTAGTAGTGGGGGACTGGCCAATGAAAGTACAAGTGCTTGGTGCACTTAGGTGAATGAATCTTCTCCATGCAAGTGAAACTTCACTTTCAGAAAACCAGACTCATTTTTATAGTGCAATTTTTCATGGGGCCTGAATCATAAAAATAGAACATCATGGCATACATATGGATACATAGATATATGGTATATGTGTATATAGCATAAGGAAGTGTTAGGAAAAAGAAAATCTTTCATGATACAGCACAAAGCAATGATGGGTTTTTAATGGGAGCATGGCTTCATAATAACTTCGTTTGCTTGTCAAATTTCTCTGTTTGGAATCAATGTCAGAAACTAGATAAATCATACAACAAAGGAGATGAAAAGTGGAATGCAGGAATTTAGGTGGCAGTCAAAGGATAGGAGTTCTAGAAAACAAATGTGGGAGAAGCCAGGTCTATCTGAGTAGCTAATCTGACACAATAGCAGCAAGTGAAAAAAAATATTTCATTAGAAAAGTAAAACTATGGAATTACTCTTCTAGAGTGAGACCAACTACATCTTCCCTCTCAAGGTTCTAAGGTAGCCCTGAAGGGGTAGGGGTGATTATTCTCTAATGCTATTGGTTCAAATCCCATTTTGTCCCTTCCCCTCATTGTTAACTACCATCAGTTAGTGTCCAATTTCATTTGACCAATTAACATAAATAAGTTTTACAAAAGAATATTTGCTGGAATATAGCAAGATCAAAAATTGTTAAGTATTTCCTCCACAAAATTGAGGGTGCACTCTCCCACATAAACTCCCTAGGGAGAATGGGCTTAGACTTAATACAGTCTCTGCATAGCATTCAACTCACCCAGCTCATTCAAAGTGAGCTATGACCAATAGATGAATATCTCTGCTACTTCTGGGCTGGATCAAGTAGGTTATTTGAAACATCATACTATCTGGCTTCTCCCAAATCCCAACACAGACTTCAGCTCCCACGCTTGTGGTGACTCATTCTCCTGGTCTTCCAAAGCAGACAGGTTGCATCTGTCTTGAATCTCCATCTAAAATCTGGAAGGAATAGACACAACACTGGTGGCCCACCAACAGGATAACTGTACCAGAACATGCATATAGACTGATAAGACTTTGGAATGTACCCCAGCTCTGGGTCACACAGCCAACCAAAGATTTCTCTTTGACATGCAATGTGGGCATTAGTGGGCAAGAACCAGTGGCCAAATGTATGTGTGTATTCCAAAATTCATATGGGTAGTGCATCAATAAAGCATGCGGGAAATGTTCATCAGCTCTTCCTCCTTCCTCAACCCACCCCTTAATTACAAAAGGATTTTTTGCTTTAAAGAAAAGAATACATAGCCCAATCCTTTGGCAATACTTGGAGCATTTGATTTTGTATTTAATAGAAATAATAACTGATATGTAACTAGTGTTTTCAAAGTAGGAAAGTGACCTGTCTATGTTATCTCATTTGAACCTTTCCACAGCCCTGGCATGTATTAAAATCCTCATTTTATAGATGAGGAAAGTGAAATTCAGAGAGATTAAATCAATGATTTGCCCATGGCCATATGGCTTAGAGGGGTTATAATGGACTCCCTCATGATTACACAGCTAGTAAGTGTCAAGGGTATGGGGTACAGTTTGAATCCAGGGTTTCTTGTTTCCAAATCCAGCTCACCATATACTACATCTAAAGGAAAAGATAAGAAGGAACTTGAAGCAAAGTGTCTTTTTTGAGGGAAAGTGACTTTAACTTAGAAGTAAGTATTGATTGAAATTCAATCAGAATTGTAAAAAACAAAACTATGTCATCAAAGGGAATGGCCCCTGAGAAGGTATATAAGTTCCCCAACCAATTAACATCCTGATCATGTAAAATAGGTACAGCTGAGATAACTTTTGACCGTTTTGGGGCAGTTAGATGACACTAGGCTTACAGTCAGAAAGTTGTTAAGTCATTTCAGCCATGTCCAACTCTTTATGACTCCATTTGGGATTTTCTTGGCAAAATACTGGAGTGGTTTGCCATTTCCTTCTCCAGCTCATTTTACAGATGAGGAACTGAGTCCAACAGGGTTAATTATGTGACTTATCCAGAGTCTAGCAAGTGACTGAGGTAGATTTAAAGACCAGTATTCCTGATTCCAAACCCAATGGATGACCTGAGTTCAAATCCAACCTCAGGCACTTATTATCTGGGCAAATCCCTTATCCTCTGTCTGCCTCAGTTTCATATCTCTAAAATAGAAATAATAACAGCACCCACCTCTCAGGGTTGTTGTGAGGACCAAATGAGATAATATTTGCAAACCTTATTTGTTATCACACGTTATGTCCCAGCAGTAGAATACAAGCCCCTAAGTGCAGAGGCTATTTAGAGTTTGTTTGCTTAGCATATAGCAAAATGCCTTACATAATAAATACTTAATAAATGTTTATATATTGAGGGATAAAATGGAAAGAACACTGTTTCACTATTCAGAGGAACTGGGTTCAGGTACTAATTGTTTCATTTGTTTTCTGTGTGACTTTGGACAAGTACTTCACCACTCGGAAATTCCTCTGGAACAGGTGACCACGAAGACTTCTCCTTCAACTCTAAATCTGTGATCTGTGGATTCAATTGATCCTAGAAAGCAACTCTAGAAATCTTCTGGTCTTATCATCTCATTTTACAGAGGAGGAAACTAAGACACAAACAGTAGCACTTTTTCAGGTATCACCTCTCCTGTAGGTACTGCCAACTGAATTACAAGAAGGTCTTAAAAACTTTGGGTAATTGACCCCATTGCATTGCAATATAACAATCATCTACACTATTAAAATTGGAAGAGCTCTTTACATGCCGTCTGCCATGGTCCTTATGGTGTCTGGGTACGTGAGTTCACATTGTAGTGATGGATGGAGCTGTAAATAGCCCCAAACATTTGCCTTTCATTTTTCACTCCAAACAAAAGTAAACTCCAGCATATGCTTCAATATAGCAGCCAATAAAAATAGATACAACTGGCAGACGGAGAAGCTGTAAATCTAGGGGTCTCTAGCATTTCCAGTGTTGTCTCTGATTTGCTGTCTCTGTGAATTTTTTTTTCACTTACTGAATACAAGGCCTAGAGGGCTTGACCAGAGTACTGGTAATGTGGATACTTCTCTAAAGACAACTTCACAGTGGGCAGAATGCCCAGGAACATTTCTGGCTTAGGAAATGCCAGTCCCTGGCAAGGGGCTTTTGGATAGATCGCACAGAGGAGCTGGACATATGCCCAGAAGGCCAGCACAGTTTCCAGGAGTTCCTATCATGGAGGTGCTGTCTCCCTAACTTTAGCAAAGTGCAGAGTATGCAGGTTACCCCATAGGCCATCACAGGCCTAACTGCTCCCACTGGCTACAAATACAGGAGTCACACAAAGAACAGATATAGTGACCTCCCAGGTCGTTAAAAAAAAATTGTCTGTGAACTGATGCTGAGTGAAATGAGCAGAACCAGGAGAACATCGTACACAGTAACAGCCACAGTGTGTGAGGACTGTTTTTGACAAACTAAGCCCTTCACAGCAATGCATGGACCTAAAACATTCCCAAAGATCTCAAGGCCAAATGCCATACACTTTCAGAGAAAGAACTATGGAATCAGAATGCAGAATGAAGTAGACTATTTTCCCTTGTGTTATGTTTTGCTTTGTTTTTTTTCTCATAGTTTCTCCATTCGTTTTAATTCCTCTGTGCAACATGATTAATGTGAAAATGTATTTAGTAAGAATGTAAGTGTAGAACCCATACAAGATTGCATTCCATCTTGGGGAGAGAGGGGGAGGAAATTTAAAACTTATAGAAGTGATGGTTGAAAGTTGAAAACCAATACATTGAATTTTTAAAAATGAATTTTAAAAAACTCTCTTGTAGTTAAAAAAAACTTTACTGGACTTTCTCATATCCAGTGTTACTACTTGTCCCAAAGAATAAACATTTTTATAATACTTTAAGGTTGGTAAAGTGCTTTACATTTGCTATCCCATTTGATCCTCAAAAGAACTCTGTAAGAAAAATGCTATTATTATCCCCAGGTGAGGAAATAGGTTGAGGCAGGTGGAGGATTAGCTAGGATCCAAACTCAGGTCTTCATGACTCAAAATCTATCCACTAAGCAAACTAGATTCCTCTCATGGGGTAGAAATTTTTTATACCATAGCATCTGAGAGAGGCAGTACAGGATAGTGCGAAGAACGTGGAACTAAGTCAAGAGGGCCCAAAGTTCAGAACCTACCTCTGGCCCTTACTTTGTAACTCCCCATAATTTAATCCCTCTGACCCTCAGTTTCCTCATTTGCAAAATGGGAAGAATTGATGTGAAGATGAAATGGATCCTGATTCAGATACATCCTGTGTGTTAAAGGAAGTGTGTTAAAGGACAAGTCCTTTAACCAGAGAACTGTGCAGAGCCTTGGGAAGGTACAGAGGGTAAGGTTTATTGTTCTCATTTTAAATCTGAAAAAAAAAAAGTCTCAGGGAAATGATTACTTTCTTAAAGCCACAGAACTAATAGAATTGGACTAAAATCTGGGTCATTCAGTTCTTTAGTCAGGGTACCATTAGCTTTTGGATCACAAGATTAGAGCCAGAGAGATATGAATCGGTAGAAACAGGAATACAATTGGAGTCAGAGAATGTAGGTTCAAATCCTGACTGCTGTTTACTGCCTTCAGAACCTTGGACAAGTCACTGTTTTAAGCTTCTAAAATCTAATACTTTAAAGGTGCTAAAGATTTAGTAGCTGTAGTAGTTTTAAACTGCACTAAGATTTTTGCACTGTTTTGCAAACATGAAAATGCTATGTAAATATCAGTAATCTGAATTCAAGAGATATATGGGGAGTGGGGGGGGAGATCTAGAATAAGGGAGCTAAGTGGTACAGTGGACAGAGTGCCAAGCCTGGAATCAGGAAGACTGGTCTTCCTCTGTCTAAATCTGGCCTCAGATACTTACTAGCTGTGTGACCCTGGGCAAGTCACTTGATTCTGTTTGCCTCAGTCTCCTCATCTGTAAAATGAGCTGGAGAGTAAATGTATCTTTGCCTAGAAAACCTCAAATGGAGTCACAGAGTTAGACATGACTAAGACAACTGAGCAACAAAAGGGACCTTCAAGTGAAAGCTTTACAATTGTTAAAGATTTGTCTAAATCTTAGACAGGTAGATATTTGGGGGGGGAAGGGAACTCTTAAAACCCCTTAAAATACACCACACAGACAGTTACAGACAGTCATATCTTCCTCCTCCTCTAGAATGGTCCTAGTTTAGTGGAATGATACCAGCACTGAGGAAGGGGGATGCATGTGAAGTAAGGGCCTTCTTTGATTGAAGATCTTTGTTTATCCAAAGTCTCATTTCTTCCAAGGTCAAGGTTTTTACCCTGAGTCACAGGGGCCACCATAGTGGGCAGAGTGGCATTAACTTCATCTTCCCCAGTCTTTCCAATGACAGAGCAGCTGTTGATTCAGTCTCATTGTTCTCCTTCTGTTTAAACCACAGGACAGGCACCATAGGGAAAATGAACCCCTAGGAAGGCATAAGGACTTTCCAGTCAGGCAGCTCATTTGGAAATTTCCTCACTCATCCATTAAAGCCAGCTGGTCCCAGAAAGAAGTGAGTAGGATTGAGTAGACAGCGACACATTCAAAGAACTGGGGAACATTTTATCTCCTCCCCATTATTGTTTTGAGGCCACAAGACTCCTAGTGCAAGGAAAAGAAAACCATATTTGGAATCAAAGGATTTGAATTCTTATCCCAGCTCTGTTACTTGCTAATTCTCTCATCTTGAGGACTTCACACTCGTTGAATGAGTGGGAAGTTAGGTCTCAGTTTCCTCATATATTAAAAGAGGGGTTTGGGCTAAGGTCACCTTAACTCATAGATTTAGAGCTGGAAAGGGGATTTTAGTGGTCATCTAGGCTAAACTTTTCATCTTACAGTTAAGAAAATGAGGCCTAGAGAAATTAAGTGACTTGTCCAAGGTCCTGAAAGTAGTAAATAGTCAGAATTTGAACCTACATTCTCTGACTCCAATTATATTCCTATTTCTACTGATTCATGTCTTTCTGGCTCTAATCTTGTGATCCAAAAGCTTATGGTGCCATGACTAAAGAACTGAATGACCCAGATTTTAGTCCAATTCTATTAGCTCTGTGCCTTTAAGAAAGTAACTTCCCTGAGACTCTTTTTTTTTTTTTAGATTTAAAATGAGAACACTAACCCTTACCCTCTGTACCTTCCCAGGACTCTGTCACAGCTCCCTGGTTAAAGGACTTGTCCAAAGTCACACAGGAAGTGTCTGAACTAGGATTCAAACCCAGCCAAATGATTCCAAGTCCAACACACTTTTCCATACTGTAAAAAATCCCAGGATCACCCTGGATATACTCCATCCTTTAGCATCCCACATTCTCTCTTTCCTTCCAGAATGAAGCTATGTGTGAGGTCCATAAGAATTTAAAATTAAAGGATACAACATCCATAGCAGCTACTATGAATATGCATGCATATTTCTAGGGTAAATTTGTAAAATATAAATAACTGTCTTCCTCAAAAGCAAAGTCAAAATATTTATTCAGACATGAGAAAGCCAATCCCACCATGGTAACAAAGAAGTTCATACACACTATCAATCCTGGAAGCACCCATATCCTCAAGCTTTCCCTCCATTAGGCCTCCCCACAAACAAGATCCTTTCAGCAAAATTCCTCCTTTTCTCACTCTGGCTAGCTACTCTGCCTCAGCTCTGCCTCACTCCCTCTTCCTGCTCCACCTTTACTGCTCCACCTTTTCCACAAGCTCCTTCTACCATGCCATGTGATTCTGACTCCAGGTGACTCAGGCTGTGGGCTGGGCCAAAGCTCAAAGCAGGTCATATATGCCTATCAAGAGGCAGGGAAGATCTTTAAATTCCCTTAACATTACAAAGGAGAAGCATGGGCCCTGGAGTCTGGAGTTTCTGAGACCAAATCTGACCTAGACACTTGATACTTACTAGCTGTGTGACTCTGGGCAAGTCACTTAACCCAGATTACCTCACAAATAGATTAATTCATTAAAGGAGAAAGCAAACATTCATAGCCTATGTAAAACATAATAAAAGGAGCACCATATTTGGAATCAAAAGAAATTAAAAACCTTGGGCAAATCATTTCATCTCTCTGGACTTCAGTTTCCTCATCTACAAAAATAAGTTGGATTAGATAATGCCTAAATCCTCTTCCAGCTCCAAATCCTGTAATTCTAGAATAAACTCAGATACTAAATAGTTAACTAAGCAGTAGAATTAGCCTGTTAAACTTCCTAGTCTATCCTCTTTGAGATTCAGGCATTGAGCGCCATCTTGGGATGGGATTAATGTTTCAATCATACAATCATTTATTAAGCACCTAAAGTGCCTGGCACTGTGTTGGCTACAAGGGATATAAGGACAATCCTGAGGAAGTCCATACCCCAAAGGAACTTGCGTTTTGGTAGGGGGATATGTGTTCTTAGAAAAATTAATACAGGGTATAGACAAAATAAATACATAGTTATTTGGTAAGGGCACTTATATCAGCGAAGCTTGAAGAAGGTTCAGAAATGTCTATTAAAGGTGACACTTGAATAATAATAGCTACTTGAAAGGAGTTAAGAGTTCCCAGAGGTGATTTAGAATATTCCAGGCTTGGAGTGCAATTCCCATCAGTTTCTCCATCTATCCTTTCATATGGTCCTCATCCTCATCTCTGATTTCTGTGTTCAGAAAATGTTATGTTCCTCTCCACACCTCCTGCCAGACTCCAGGGTTCTTCCCAAGATCCGTTGCATATGGTCTTTGGATCTACTTCCTACTAGACTACTTCAATGTACTCTTCTATGTCCCCCCAAACCTGTTTGCTTGATTCCAGGCTCAGCAAGGGGCCTGCCACCCAGGTCTGCTGGAGTAAAAGCTATGGCTGTTTATTAGCAAGAGTCCCTCAATAATTCAAGAGGATATACCTTGAAAATTTATGCATTTCTGTACAAATGTAAAGTAATAATAACAATAATAGCTTATATAGTGCTTTGCATAGTGCTTTAAGGATTATAAAACATTTTACAAATATTATCTCATTTTATCTTTAAAATAATACTGGGCTGTAGGTACCCTTATTACCACCATTTAACAAGTAAAGAAACTTAGGTAGATAGACATTAAGTGACTTGCCCAGGGTCATGCAACTAGTCAGTTCTGAAGCTGGATTTGAACTGAAGCCTTCCTAAACCAAGACCGAGTTTGGTCATAAATTCTTCTCTTATCCATAAATCTGACAAGTAAACTATTCCACGATCCCTTATGGAATCACCTATTATGCTTAAAATTCGTACTCATGTGTACTTATACCCACTTATTTTGGCATATAATCTGAGATGATGGTTTATGCCTACTTTGTGCCAAATTGCTTTCCAGTTTTCCCAGCAGTTTTTGTCAAATAGTGAGTTCTTGTCCCAAAAGCTGAGATCTTTGCATTTTTCAAATACTAGATTACTATCTATGGTCATTTACTACTGTGTACTGTGTACCTACTCCATTCCATAGATCCACTCCTCTGTCTCTTATTCAGTATTGGATTGTTTTAATGATTATCACAGTTTGAGATATGGTATGGCTAGGCTAACTTCCTTCATATTTTTTTCATCAATTCTCTTCATATTCTTGACCTTTTGTTTTTCCAAATGAATGTTGTTCTATTTTTCTAGTTCTATAGAATAATTTTGGTGGTATGATTGGTATGGTATTGAATAAGTAAATTAATGTAGGTAGAATTGTCATTTTTATTGTGTTGGCTTGGCATGCTCATGAACGATTAATATTTTTCCAATTTATCAGACACAATTTTCTTAGTATAAAAAATGTTTAGTAGTTGTGTTCATAGAATTCCTGGTTTTGTTTAGGTAAACTCCTAAGTATTTTATATTGTCTACCTTTGGTGTCTATCTTCACATAACTCTCACAGGTAGATTTTGCCCATGGAATGGGTGCATGAGAACAATTTGTTCCAGAGGTCATGAAGGCAGCTGAAACAGGTGCTGTGGAACACTTAGAGCTTGGTCAGCCATTTTAGATGACAAAATCATCCACTGCATCCTGGACCATTTGCCAGTCATCTTAATTTATGTCTTGCTACTGGACATCAATGACTCGGGAGGAGAGAGGGAGGCTGATGACTTTGTGTAATTCTACCTCATCAATTCAATTTACTTGCAAGTCAAGACATCACCCATGGTGTCATTTGTCTTTGTAAATGAGGAATGAGCCAGAGCAACATATCATCTATGAAATCACCATTTATTTAAAATGAAATTTCTCTTTCTGTCTCATGCTGCTTGACTTTTTTGGTAATATATAGAAATACTAATGATTTCTGTGGATTTATTTTACATCTTGTAACTTCGTTAAAGTTGTTAATTATTCCAACTAGTTTTTTAGCAGATTCCCTAGGATTCTCCAAATGTGCCATCATATCATCTGCAGGATGATAGCTTTGTTTTGTCCTTGTCTATTCTAATTCCTTCAATTTCTTTTTCTTTTCTTGCTATAGCTATCATTTGTAGTACAATATTGAATAATAATGATGATAATGGGCATCTATGATTCGCCCTGAACTTATCCCCATAACAGATAATACCTGCTGGTGGTTTTAGATAAATACTACTTATCATTTTATGGAAAGTTTCATTTATTCCTATGCTTTCTAATATTTTAATAGGAATTAGTGCTCTATTTTGTCAAAAAGCTTTTTCTTTTTTACTGTTGTTTTTTGTTATTGACATGGTCAATTATGACAGTAATTTTCTTAACATTTCACCAGCCCTGCATTGCTGGTATAAATCTTACATGGTCATAGTATATAAGCTTTGTGATATGTTACTGTAATCTAACTGCTAATATTTTGTCCTTACATCAATATTCACTAGGGAAAATTAGTCTAAAATTTTCTTTCTCTATTTTTGCTCTTTCTGGTTTAAATATCAGCACCATATTTGTGTCATTAAAGGAATTTGGTAGGACTCTTGTCTAATTTTCCAAATAGTTTATCTAGTATTGGAATTAACTGTCTTTATAAAATTTTAAAGAATCCAATTGTGAATCCATTTGGTCCTGGAAATCTTTTCTCGGGGAACTCATTGACGGTTTGTTCAATTTTTTTTTCTAAGATGAGGCTATTTAAGAGTTCTATTTTCTCTTCTGTTAATCTGTGCATCTATATTTTTGTAAATATTCATCCACTTCACTTAGATCCACAGATTTGTTGGCATATATTTGGGCAAAGATGCTTTAGGGTTTTTTTAACCTAAAAGTTGTTTTCTTTATTCACTGCTATTAGTCCATCAAAATGACATGGGTAAACATGGTAAAGGACAAATTAAACTCCTATTCCCTCTTTTCTCCTCAAATTATAGCTGCTTTAAAGCTGTCCTTTTGAGTGAGGGAGACAAATACACATATACATGTGTGTGTGTGTGTGTGTATTATTAAATTAACAAAAGTATCGCCTTGGACATTTGAAGACTATGATTATGCAATGCAATCTTTAGTAGCTTTTCTCAAAATGGAAAGATGTTGATTGTGGGCCCAGGGGCAGGCTATGTCTATCATCTTAGGCCAGCCTAAAGTAGAAGAGTATAGTATAGAAAGAAGATCATAGGAAACAGCAGTATTCTTTCCTTATCTCTATCTCATAGATTCCCTCTCTTCCTTTAAGATGCTACTTAACCAAGGGGCAGCTGGGTAGTGCAGTGGATAAAGCATCAGTGCAGGAATCAGGAGGACCTGAGTTCAAATCTCACCTCAGACGCTTGACACTCACTAGCTGTGTGACCTGGGGCAAGTCACTTAACCCCAATTGCCTCATCCTGGGTCATCTCCAGTCATACTGATGGTCACCGGATTCAGATGGCTCTGGAGGAGAAGTGAGACTGATGACCTGCACAGCACTCCCTCACTCAAAACAAAGTCAAGTGCAAGTTATCATGTCATCATTTCTCTGATGGCATGGTCTTCTTTGGCAATGAAGGACAAACACACACAATACTTAATCATCATCTTCTACAGTCTTTCCTGGATCCCTCCAACTGCTAATGTTCTCTTTCCTAAACAATCTTGTATTTAATTATACTATATATAAACATATATGTGTATGACTTTATATTTTGTTATACATTTTCTAATTTAAGTTTTTTCATTAACAAACAATTATTTATTTAGTTTTGGCAGCTAGGTGGTGCAGAATACCAGATCAGGAGTCAAAAAGATCTGAGTTCAAATGTGGTCTCAGATTTTCCTCTGTATGACCCAGGGCAAGTCACATAACCTGTCTACCTCAATGTCCTCAATTATAAAATGGCTATAATAAATAATAATACCTGTCTCCCAGAGTTGTGAGAATCAAATGAAATCATATTTGTAAAGTGCTGCGCATGATACCTGGCATGTAGTAGATATTTAATGTCTTGGTTTTCCTCACTTGCTCTCTCCTTCCCTCCCTCACTATCCCTTTCCTTCCTTCCTTCTTTCTTCTTTCTCATCCTCAGACATCTCTCTTTATTGATACATGAAGAAAAAAAAGACTCTGGACAAATAAGCGTAGTCAAGGAAAACAAATTCCCACATTGGCCATTTCCAAAAATATACACCTCATTTTGCATCTTGAGTCAGTGATCTCTCTCTGTCATTAGTACTTGTCTCTCCCATAAGAATATGAGCTTCTTGCATGTAATGATTATTTCATTCTTTGTATTTCTATTCCTAGTATCTTACATAGTCTCTTACATTCCTAGTATCTTACTGGTACATAGTAGAGGCCTAATGAGGACTTGTCAATTGAATTATTGATTGACTCCCAGTCTAAGACTCTTTCCATTGCTCTCTAATGCATGTTGTGGAGGGAAACAAGGACATTCTGTTTTTAATTAAGTTCCTCATTAGTACACAACTTTTCAATTGATTGCATGTAGGAAGAGTCTCCCAAGTATGAAGAAGGTTTTCAATGTGGACGTCACTAATGAATTTTTACTCACTAGACCCAATTTATCTCAAATTACTTGAAATTCACAATGTGTAAATATCCCCATAGACAGTACCCCTCTCTCCATGTCCACTCCTCCTATCTGATCCACAGCACTTCCTGATTACAGGAAGCCACAAAGAGAGTCTATCATGATCTTACACTGATCATCTTCAAATGGAGGGTAGAGGGCCATTTGTCAAAGATGTCATAACATGGATCTGTGCTTCAAATGGGATAAGGACTAGATGGCCTCTGAGCCAATTCTGTCATTCTATGATCTCCAAAGTCAATTGATGAGTCAATGGCATATCTTGCATAGTAGCAAGTATTCTAAGGGCTAGAGATACAAAGAAAACAAAAAAAGATATTGTCCCTGCCCTCAAAGAGGTCATATTCTAAAGAAAGAATGAGCAACATACAAATAAATATGTTCTCATAAGGCAGACACAATGAATGTCAACGGAAGAAAAGTAATCACAGAGGCACTAGTAGTAAGAGGAAAGGGAGGAGGAGGAAGGAAAGGCCTTCTACAGAAGGTGGAATTTGGGCTAAGTGGTGAAAGAAGTCAGAGAATCCAGGAGGAAGAGATAAGGAAGGAGAGCCCTCCATACACAAGAGATAGCTGGTGAAAAGTCACGTAGTTGCAAAATGAAATGAGAGGAACAAGGGGGTCAATATTGTTATAGGACAGAGAACATGGAGGGTAGTAAAGTGTAAGAAGACTAGAAAGTAGGAAGGAGTCAAGTTACTTGATTCTGGAGATTAATGGGGAGCTATTGGAGTTTATTGAATCAGAAAATAACATGGTCAAACCTATACCTTAGGAAGATCATTTTGGCAATTGAGTGGAAAATGGGTTGGAATGTAAAGAGCCTTGGGGCAGAGGGACAGAGGGACCAATTATAAGACTGTTGCAACAGTCTAGCCACAAGGTGATGAGAGTCTGTACCAGGGTGATAGTTGTGTGAGTGGATAGAAGAGGATGTAAGGAGAAATATTCTCAATGTAGAAATAACAAGACGACAACAGATTGGATTCATGAGGTAATTTTAAACGAGGATTCAAGAAAGACACTGAATTTGAAAGTCTGCAGGACCAGAATGGAAGTGTCACCTTCTACAGCAATAACAAAGTTGGGAAGAGGAGAGTGCTTGGGTGGAAGGTCTAATCATGTGGCTACTTTTTAAAAAGACTCATTCGTCCCAATAAATCCTGACCCTTTAGAGCAGTCACTTTGGTAGGTTGCATTTATTCTAATGCATAATATATAATCATGTCATTACTTAGACAAATGTAGACTCCTCACTGGGAGTCATCATCAGAGCCAGTTGAGGAGCCTTGCATGATTCTGATCTCTTTATTTTACAGGCCACCTCCACCCCTTTCCTCTTCTCCACTTTCATCCACTCACCAATCAACTGATGAATCAACGAAGATTTACTTGGCACTTACAGTATCCAGATACTGGGTGCTAAGTAGGGTTTACACAAAGACAAAAATAAATGTGAAGACCAGAGAGCATAAGCAACTTAGCCAAAGGCACACAGATAGAAGGTCAAAGAACTGGAATACAAATCCACTTCCTCTGGCTCCAAGTTCAACACTTTCCTCTCCACATAGCACTAAACTGGGACTGGACCATGGGGCTGAAACCAAAGTGGGATTGCAACTTTCTTCTCTAAGAGCAGAAAGGAATGTTTTGGTGGATTTGAGTGAGAAGGGAGGGCTGAGAAGGAATGGGAGTTTTGCATGCAGGCTATTAATGTACTAACGTTACCTTGCTTTTCTATAAATTGTCATTTCACCACTGTTGTGTAATTGATATTAAGCATCTTGGTGTTTTGAGGGAGAAATTCAGAGGGATTAGAGTTCATGAAAATTAATTGAAGATGATTGAAATTAAACAAGGTTTTGAATCCTTGAGAATAGCTTGGATGTCCTACATCAGTATAGAGATGTTATTTGAACTGTTAGTTCAAATAACTAACTGTTAGATAGACATCACCAAAAATGAGAGGACAGAAATAGAAGAAACCTTCCAGGACAGATTCTTACAGGACAGCTGTAGATAGGGGACAGGACATGGATAATAATCTAGCAAAAAAGACTAAGAAGGAACAGTCATACATAGGGTAGGAGAATTAGAGGATGCATCATGAAAACCTAGGGAGAAGAGTGTCCAGGGGTATAGGGTAGTGAACAATCTCAAAAATTAAAGTAAGACCAAGGATGAGGACTGAGAAGGGGTCAGTGAGACAAGGTCAACAATTAAGAAATTGTTGGTAACCTCAGAAAGGGAAGTTTTAGTCAATGATGTGGACAAAAGCCAGAGGGTCAAGAAGTGAATAGAATATGAAGAAGAGAAGGAAGTTAACATAGACAGACATTTTGTAGAGTTTAAATGTAGGTTGGAAGAGAGGTCTGGTTTGAGGCAACAGTAAATTCAAGTGAAAGTTTATTTGTTTTTTAAGGATGTGGGTTGGAGGACACTTGAATATGTTTGTAGGCATCAGGGAACCTAGTGAAAAAAAAAAACAAAGGAAAGACTGAAGGGGCAGAAGATGACTGAAGGGGGGAATGCTCAGAGATTGGACTGAGTGAAATCAATAACCCCAGACCTTGATAAGAAGAAGGGACATTTCTTCCTCAAAGACTGCAGCGAAAGAGGAGAAAATGAGGATGATAAAAAATAACTTGAAGTGTGGGCTAGGAGAGAAGAGAGGGCTAAAGATGGATAACCTCTATTTTCTCAGTAACATAGGAAGTAAAGTCCTCTTTTGAGAGCTGAGGGAGAAGAAGGTGGTAAGGGAGCCTAAGGAAAGAACTGCAGGTATGGAATAGTAATTTAAGGGCATGAAGTATTGAGTAAATCAGGGTTTGCTGTGCAGTAGACAGCCCAGTTGATGTTATCAAATTGTAATGATATATGACTTCCTCCAAGAAAATTCAGCAGGGTGTTAAGTAGAAGAGACGGTGGGGGTAAAGCAGGGTTAGGTTTTGGCAATGCAATGAGTGATGATGAGACAAGAGGGTAATTGATTCAATGGACAAGGTTACAGGGGAATGTACAGCTGAATCTTGAACCCTTTTAAAATTTAACCTCAAATCTAGGTGCCCCTCTGCCTAGCTTTATTCTTCTCTTTCACATTCTATGATGATAAGTTATTTACCCTAAAGCTTCTAGTCTTCAGCAACTAGTTTCTCTTTATTGGTCAAAACCAGATTAAAATAGTTCTACCTGTTATTTTTTACCTTTTGAACAATCAAATTATTATTAAAGCTAGTCACAAACTTACCAGTTTCTTTGTTTTTGACAGAAAGTTTTAGTACATATTTGAGTCAAAGCCTTCCCTCCCCTATCCCTAAAATAGTCTGCTTCTATGTCAGGTTTTTTAATGTTTCCTAAGTTCCTAAAGCTACCCTTCTATGCGAGAGATCTGTAGTATTCCCCAACAATGATATAACTTCTCTTTCTCTATTGATTCTTCCCCAAATGTTCTCTACCATGATTTCCTATCTTGGGGACATCTAACCAACCATTCTCAATCTGGAATATTCCCTGCTCTCATTGGAGAGTTCCTCTTAGGGCCTCTATTTTGTGGAGGAATCCAAGCTTGCCTTCATTCCCTTCTTGGTACAGTTCCTAGGCTCCAAACTTTACAACCATACTCCTGAGGGGGATACCTCCAATCCTTTTCTCTCTTTTCAGCTATTTTTTTATGTGTTGCTTTCCCCCATTAGAATATAAGCTCCTTGAGAGCAGGGACTGACTTTCTTTTTACTACGTTTGTATCCCTAACAGAAGAATGAAGCATGTAGTTAGCACTTAATAAATACTTATTTCCTTTCTTCCTTAGCTTTCTGGATTTCCTCAAGTACAGATATCTTAACATAAAATTCTATTCCACCTCACCATGGGATGATCTCTTCTACTCCATTTGAATAAGTCAAACCCTTTTAGAACTATATTCCAGTCGAAAGTCTCAACCTATAAACTCTCCATGTTAAATTTTAAATCAACTTTTCCTACTTGGTAGGGTCTCTATTCCACCCATACTTTATGCATTTGTATAAAGATATCTGAGGCCATGGGGTTTATTCCTACCATTCTCAGATTTGTTTCTCATGGATGACTGGTTCTCTCTTTTGCCTTTCTTCTTCCTATATTATAGCTACTCCTCTTCTCTACATTGTCAGGTTTATCACATCTGTGAAGATGGCATCCTTCCTTTCCCTCTATTTTTAGCTTCAACCTTTCTTGGTTAGATTTGTTAGACTCCTGACAATTAAATAATAATAATAATATATTATTATATAAATCAAAATAATAATGTGTGTAAAAATAAGCAGAGAGTTCCTACTTGTTACTAATTATTGTCTTTTCATATCCATCTATATCTTATAGAGATTATCAAGGATATTGTCTGGACTAAGTCTGGACTCCTGAATTGTGGCTTTATGAATACATCACCAAACCGAAAGAAAAGTCACTGTACACATGTGGGTAAATTGCTCTCCCTTTCCTTGCTATGTTAGTTTCATATCCCCTGCCTAGAAGAGAGAGTGAGAGGAGAAAGAAAGAAAAAATAAGCATTACCCATCTCAGTAGGCATAGAGGAATGTGTCTGTTTTATTTTTACTCCAGTTCACATATATTAGAACTGCAGTGATTGATGTCAGAATCCCTTGGCATAGTAAGAATAAAAAGTGAAAGAGGAAACTATGCCAGTGGGTATGAGTACTGAGCCAAGATAACTGTAATGCTGTAGTCCAATATTGTGTTAATCCATCCAGATTCTAAATTCAAGAAGCAGTAGCATGAGTATGGGCAAAAATTGTTTTGTGAAAAGTGAAAAATGTCTGGCAGCCATTTAGGTGAAACGGCTTTTGACTGACCAGAGGGAATACTCCAGTATTTGGAAGGATGGCATCCCAATTTGTCTAGATTGTGAGGAAATAGTTTAAGTAAAGCACAGTCTTGTAGCTTACTTCAATAATGTACTTTCAGTTACTCCAAAACTATTGTGACTTCTGTTTCTTTATATGTTTATAAAAGATAGTTTAGAAAAGATAAATTAAAAGATAGTTTAGAGAAGAAAAGAATTAGAAAAGAATCCAAATACAAACAAATACAAATGGTGCACATGATTATAAGAAAGAATATTGGATTTAAGAGAACCAACTCTACTTAAAGACTTTAAAACATTTATATTTAGATTCTCTGGAATCATCATCTTAAAAATTAGAAGCAATCTCAGGGGTCACTTAATTCAACCCATACATGAACAAAATTTTCCTCTGCAAAATCCCTAATAAATGTTCATCCAGCCTCTACATGAACACTTCTAGTGATGGGGAGCTCACTACTTTTTGAGGTAGCTATTCTATTCCTGGATCACTCTTATGGTTAGGTACTTTTTCTTTACAAAGCAGTCTTTCTCAGAAACTTCTAACCATTATTTCAAGTTTCGCCCTCTGAGACCAAAGCAAAACAAGACTAATCCATCTTTCATGACAGACTTTCAAATACTTGAAGACTTCCCTCATATTCCCTCTGTATTCCTAATCTTCAGGCTAAATAACTTCCATTTTATCTTGTATGATGTTTTTAAATTCTTCTTTTTGTATTGCTTGCCACTTTCTAAAATTCCCTAGCTTGTTAATATTCTTCCTAGAAGGTGTTACGCAGCATGCAATATGAATTGATCAAAGCCTTCCTAACAATGCCTCTATTAATTCAACATAAAGCCTCACTACCTTTTTTGGCTGCATGTCTCACTGTTGACTTATTGAATTTACAAGTTAATAAACTGTTCAGATTGTTTTTGTTGTTTCTTTTAACATAAGCCTGTGTCTAGCCCTGCCTCCCCCATCCTATTCCTATGCAATGGATTTTATTTTGTTTTATTTATTTTTAGTTTTCAACATTCATTTCCATAAGATTACGAGTTCCAAATTTTCTCCTCATTTCTCCCCTTCCTCATCACTCTAAGACAGCATGTAATATGTAAAGAAGAATTAGAACCAATGGGAAAAGCCACTAGAAAGAAGAAACAAAGCAAAAAAAAAAAAAAAACAAAACGAAAGCAAATAATATGCTTCGATCTGCATTCAGACTCCATCATTCTTTTTCTGGATGTGGACAGCATTTTCTATCATGGGTCTTTTGGAATTATCTTAGATTCTTGCATTGCTAAGAAGAGATAAATCTATCAAAGTTAGTCAAGTGTAGCTGTTACTATGTGCAATGTTCTCCGAATTCTGCTCGCTTCCCTCAGCATCAGCTCCTATAAGTTTTTCCAGGTTGTTCTGAAGTCTACCTGCTTGTCATTTCTTATAGCACAATAGTATCCCTTTACATTCTTATACCACACCTTGTTCAGCCATTCCCCAACTGATGAGTGTCCCCTCAATTTCCAATTCTTGACCAACATAAAAAGAGCTATGAACTATTTTTGTACACGTGGATCCTTTTACTATTTTGTATTGTCTCTTTGGGATACAGCCCTACAAATGGTATTGGTGGGTCAAAGAGTATTCATATTTCTATAGCCCTCTGATCATAGTTTCAAAATGTTCTCCAGAATGATTGGATCAGTCTACAACTTCACCAACAATACATTAGTGTTCCAATTTTCCCACATCTCCAACATTTATCATCTTCCTGTTTTGTCATATTAGCTAACCTGATAGGTTTGGGGAATATCTCAGAGTTGTTTTAATTTGCATTTCTCTAATCAATAGTGATTTAGAACATTTTTTCATATGACTGTAGATAACTTTCATTTCTTCATCTGAAAACTACCTGTTCATATCCTTTGACCATTTGTCAATTGGGGAATGACTTGTATTCTTATAAATTTGACTCAGTTCTCTATTATATTAGAAGTGAGGCTTTTATTGGAGACATTGGTTGCAAAAAATTCTTTCCCAGTTTTCTGCTTCTAATCTTGGTTTGCGTTGGTTTGACTTGTGCAAAATCTTTTCAATTTAATGTAATCAAAATTATTCATTTAGCATTTCATAATGTTCTCTCTCTATTCTTTGGTCATAAATTCTTACATTCTCCATAAATCTGACAGGTAAACTATTCCTTGCTCTCCTAGTTTGTTTATAGTATCAGCCTTCACATCTAAATCATATACTCGTTTTGACTTTATTTTGGCATACAGTGTATATTGTATACTGGCTTATGCCTAGTTTCTGCCATGCTATTTTCCAGTTATTCAGTAGTTGTCAAAAAGTGAGTTTTTAGTCTAGAAGTTGGAGTCTTTGGGGTTATCAAACAGTATATCTCTATAGTCACTGACTACTGTGCCTTGTGTACCTAACATATTCCACTGATCTATTTCTTAGGCAGTACCAAGTAGTTTCGATGATTGTTGCTTTATAATACAATTTAAAATCTGGTATGACTAGGCCACCTTCTCTTGCATTTCTTCTCATTAATTCCCTTGATATTCCAGACCTTTTTTTCTTCCAGATGAATTCTGTTATTTTTTCTAGCTCTATAAAATAATTTTTTATAGTTTAATTGGTGTGGCATTGAATAAGTAAATTAATTTAAATAAAACTGTCACAGAATTAGCATAGAATTGCTTAGCCTACTCATGAGCACCTGATGTTTTTCCAGTTACTTAGATATGACTTTTTTGTGTGAAGTGTCTTGTAATTGTGTTTGTATAGTTCCTAGACTTGTTTTGGCAGGTAGGCTCCCAAATATTTTATGATGTCTACAATAACTTTAAATGGAACTTCTCTTTCTATCTCTTACTGTTGGGTGTTGTTAATAATATATATAGGATGGCTGATGATTTATGTGGGTTTATTTTATATCCTGCAACTTTGCTAAAGTTGTTTAATATTTCAAATAGATTTTTACTTGATTCTCTAAGTATATCATCATATCATCTGCCAAATGATAGCTTTGTTTCTTCTTTGCCTATTCTAATTCCTTCAATTTTTCTCTTTTCTTTTTGCTAAAACTAGAATTTCTAGTGCCATATTGCATAGAAGTGATGGTAATATACATCCTTGTTTCACCCCCGATCTTATTGGAAATGCTTCTAGCTTATCCCCATTACATGTAACATTTGCTAAGGGTTTTAGATAGATGTTACTCACCATTTTAAGAAAGATTTCATTTATTCCTATGTTCTCTAGTGTTTTTTAAAAGGAATGGGTGCTGCATTTTGTCAAAAAGTTTTTTTCTGCATCTATTGAGATAATCATATGATTTCTGTTAGTTTTGTTGTTGATATGGTCAGTTATGATAGTTTTCCTAATATTGAATCAGTCCTGTATTCCTGGTATAATCCTACCTGGTCATAGTGTATTATCCTTGTGATAAGTTTCTGTAATCACTTTTCTAATATTTTATTTAAAATTGTTTGCATCTATATTCATTAGGGAAATTGGTCTATAGTTTTCTTTCTCTGTTTTGACTCTTCCTGGTTTAAGTATCAGGCCCATTTTTGTATCATAGAAATAATTTAGTAGGATTCCTTCTTTGCCTATTTTCCCAAATAGTCTATATAGTATTAGAATTAATTGTTCTTTAAATGTTTGATAGAATTCACTTGGCTCTGAAGATTTTTTCCTAAGGAATTCATAGATGGCTTTTTCTATTTCTTTTCCTGAAATGGGGTTATTTAAGTATTTTATTTCCTCTTCTGTTAATCTGGGCAATTTACATTTTTTAAATATTTGTCCATTTTACTAAGATTGTCAAATTTATTGGCAGACAGTTTGGTAAATAGCTCCTGACCATTGTTTTGATTTCCTCTTCATTGGTAGTGAATTCACCCCTCCCAATCTTGATACTAGAAATTTGTTTTCTTCTTTCTCTTTTTTAAATCAAATTAACCAAAGATTTATTTATTTTATTGTTTTTTTCATAAAACTAGCTCTTAGTTTTTATTTATTATTTTAATAGTTTTCTTAATTTCAATTTTATTAATCTCTCCTTTGGTTTTCAGAATTTCTAATTTGGTATTTAATTGGGGATTTTTAATTTGTTCTTTTTCTAGCTTTTTTAGTTGCATGCCCAATTCATTGATCTCCTCTTTCTCTATTTTATTCATGTAAGCATTTAGAGATACAAAATTTCCTCCAAGAACCACACTCACTGCATCCCATAAGTTTTGCTATGTCTCATTGTCATTCTCTTGGATGAAGTTATTGATTGTTTCCATGATTTGTCATTTGACCCACTCATTCTTTAGGATTATTTAGTTTCCAATTAATTTTTATTCTATATTTCCATGTACCTTTATTACATGTAATTTTCATTGCATCATGATCTGGAAAAGATGTATTTAATATTTCTGCCTTTCTGCATTGGATTGTGAGGTTTTATGCTCTAATACATAGTCAATTTTTGTGTAGGTGTCATGTACCTCTGAGAAAATGGTATATTCCTTTCTATTCAATTTTCTCCAGAGGTCTATTATATCTACCTAATCCAGAATTCTATTCACCTCCTTAACTTCTTTCTTGTTCATTTTCTGGTTAGATTTATCTACTTCTGAGAGGCAGAAGTCAAGGAAACACAGTGTTTTTGTCTATTTCTTCCTGCAATTCCTTTAACTTCTCAAAGAAGGGATTCTATACTATTTTGTGTATAAATGTTTAGTAATTATATTACTTCATTGTCTGTAGTTCCTTTTATCAGGATATGATTTCCTTCCTTATCTCTTTTAATTACATTTATTTTTGCTTTTGTTTTGTCTGGGATCATGATTGCCACCCTTGCTTTTTTTGTACTTTAACTGAAGCATAATATATATATATATATATATATATATATATATATATATATATATATAGCCATAATCCTACTATATATATATATATATACATATACATATATATGTATATATATTGTAGGATTATGACTTTTAATCCATTCTGTTAGGCACTTCCATTTTGTGGGAGAGTTCATCCCATTCACATTTATAGTTATAATTGCTATCTGTAATATCTCTATCCTATCCCCTCATTTATGCTTTTCTTTGTTCTTTCTCCCTTTCCCCCCTTCCTAAAGTTTTAATTTTGACCACTACCTGCCTCAATCTACCCTTCCTTCTATCACCCCCTCCCTTTTCTTTCTCTTTCCTTTTATTACTTCTTCCCTCCCTTCTATCCCCCCTCCCTTTTCTTTCCCCTTTCCCCTCCTACTGCCTATGAGGCAAGTTAGATTTCTATACCTGAGTATGTTATTCCTTCCTTGGACCAAATCTGATGAGAGTAAGGTTCAAACAATGCTCATCTCCCTCCCTTCTTTCCCTCTGTTGTAATATGTCTTTTTGCCTCTTCATGTGATGTAAGTTATCCTTTGCTGCCCCCTTCTTTCCTCTTCATCTGTTACAAACCCTTCTCAACACTTTATTGGGTTTTTATCATCACATCAAAGTCAACTTATTCTCACATCCTCTGTCTATGTATATCCTTCTATATGTTGTAACAAAGATACAATTCTCAAGCATTACAAGCATCATCTTCCCTTGTATATATGTAAACAGTTTGTCCTTAATGAATAACTTTTTTTCTTTCCTGTTTACCTTTTTATGAGTCTTGTGCTTGAAGATCAAATTATCTGTTGAACTCTGGTCTTTTTATCTGGAAGGTTTGGAAATCCCCTATTTCATTCTCTGCACCGCCCCCCCCCCCGAAAGATTATGCTCAATTTTTCTGGATAGTCATTCCCTGGTTGTAATCTAAGCTCTTTTACCTTATGGGGCCCTCCAATCTTTTAATGTACAAACTACAACGGCCTGTCTAATCCTGACTGTGGTTCTACAGTATTTGAATTGTTTCTTTCTGGTTGCTTACATTACTTTCTCTTTGACCTGATAATTCTGGAATTTGCCTACAATATTACTTGGAGTTTTCAGTTTGGGATCTTTTCAGGAGGTGAGCAACGGATTCATTCCATGACTATTTTACTCTCTGGTTTTGTGACCTCAGGGAAGCTTTCCTTCTAATTTCTTGAAAGATTTTGTCCAGACTCTTTTTTTTTATCATGACTTTCAGGGAAACCATGGTCAAGTAGACCTATAATTCTTAAACTATCTCTTCTGGATCTTTTTCCAGGTCATGTGTTTTTTCCAATGAGGTACTTTATGTCTTCTATTTTTTCATTCTTTTGATTTTGTTTGACTGATTTGATTGATGTCTCATAGAGTCATTGACTTCCACTTGCCCAACTCTAATTTTTAACAGATTGCTTTCTTCGGTTAGCTTTTGTACATTCATTTTCATTTGGCCAATCCTGCTTTTTAAGGAGTTGTTTTCTTCAGTGTACTTTTTTCCATTTTGTCAATGTATTTTTTAAGGAATTGTTCAATTTTTCTTTTGTCTTTCTTATTTGACTTTTAAAATCCTTCTTGTGCTCCACCATGAAGACTTTTTGGGCTTGAGACCAGTACATGTTCCCTTTTGAGGTTTAAGATATGAGTATAATGACAATATTGTCCTCTCCTGAATTTATGCTTTGATTTTCCCTGCCACCATAGTAATTATCTATGTTCATTGATTTTCTCTGTTGCTTTTTGTTCCTGGTGTTTGCCTTTTTCCTGGCTTTTGCAATTGATTTCTGCTTCTGGGGCACAGGGGCACTATCTTGTGCTTAGGGCAAGGGTTCTTGTTACTGGCTTTATGTGCTGGGATCTTGGGTGATGGCCAATAGAGGCTGTAGGAGGCTAGTTGTCTATCTGATGCTGAACTGGAGCTGGTGATGGTGACTGGAGAGGGCCAAGGTCAAGTGGGGTTTTTCTGTGTTTCCCAAGGGTTACATTCAAGCTCATGGGGTGAGAGGATAGTCTGGCCACTGGACGATGACTCCTCACCTGGGGCTATGCAGTTCAGCTACTGGTGGATACTTGTCTGCCAGCACACACTGGTGTCAGTAGGTTTACCTGACTGTGCCAAAGCATGTGGGGGTCCTGTTGGTGACACTTGTGTGCTCAACCACCCTGTGGTTCAGGATTTCCTTCTGGTTTGCTGAAGTGAGGCTTGGCACTGGGGATACCTCCCATCCTGTACTGGTCCCCTTCAGCCACAGCAACAGGGACTTTTCCCATTAATCTCCCTTTCCTCCCAAGGTAAAAGACTACTGCACCTTGTTCTTCTGATGGCTCCACTGTTCCAGGATTTTTCCTGGGGTGGTATTTTCTGGGTTTTTCAAGGTCAATGGTGGGGAGTGAGAGCAGTTTACTGCTTACTCTGCCTTCTTGGATCCTAAAAGGAAGAACTGAAATGGGTTTTTGCAACAGGAGTGTAGGTATTTAAATTTACCCCTACACACACTGAATTTTTTTCTTGTTATATATGATTCATATTAATCTATTAAAATTTCATCTAACATATTAACTATCTGTTCCAGTTCTTCATCATCTACAGATATGATTAGCATGCCTTCTGCTCCTTCATCCAAGCCATTGATATAAATGTTGACCAGAACAAGGTCAAGGACAGATTCCTGTGTCACTTCATTTTCCTTCAGGTTGAGTCCTTAGTAAGTGACTCCTACAATAGGATACTCTCCAAGGAGCTGGTCACATAAAATGAAAGATGGCACCATACCTATCCTCAAGGAAATTCCTATGTATTCAAGTTAATAATAATAAATGTAATGCACATTACAGTGTGCACGAGAGAAAGGAAAATCCAGAAAAAGTGTTCTAGGAAAATTTGAGGAAGTCCACAATAGGCCAACGAAATGTCTTACTGAAATCCAAGTACATGAGGTTATGGCATTCCCCTTATGAACCTATGCTAATGCACTATTTTTATTACATAGGGTTAACCATCTGCATTCAGAGGAAGAATTGATAAATAGAAGTATGTGTAGAATGATTTTTACATATATTATATATATATATATATTGTGTTTGTGTGTGTGTGTGTGTTTCTAATGATATCCCCTTTGAGGAAGGGGGAGAGAAAGGGGGGAAAAGAAAGTTATGAAGATGGTAGAGAAGAAGGATAGACCTATAGAAGCTCTCCCCACCATAGTCCACAAAATGACTCTAAACAAATTCTGGAGAAGCAGAAGCCACAAAATGACAGAGTGAAAGAGATTTTCAGCCAAAGACAGGCTGGAAGACTGACAGGAAACGTAAATAGCACTGGTCTTGGAGTGGAGTGCTGCCCAGTCTTGGCTGCACTGAACAACATGGACAGGACTGGAGCAGACTTCAGGGCATGGAATCATGGGTGGCAACTGTGGTTCTCAGATTTCTTAACCCACAAATGCAAAAGACAGCTTCAAAAGTCAGTGAGAAAGCACATTCACCTGGGTAAGAGGGAAGCCGGTTCGGGGCTGCAGCCACTGTGGAAGCAGCATCCACTTTTGGATCCCACAGTGTAAAGACTCTGGAGGAATTGAGAATCTGATCTGAGTCTCAGTTATTAGTGGCAATTCTGGGGTGAGGAAGAGTGCTGGCATGAGAGAGATTGTGGTGACTGGAAAGGGAATCCTACTCGTAGATCTTGAACAGATAATAATTCTTGTGGTTGCTCACAGACCAGAGTGCAGGCCAGGAGAGGAGAAAACTTCTTTCCCTTGATTGTGCCACCTTGGAGGAACTGAGTATACCCTCCACTTGACAAAGGACTCAAAAGTCAAGTAATTGACTGGGAAAATGCACCCAAAAAGGGGAAAAAATAAGACTATAGAAGGTTAATTTCTTGATGAACAGGTATTTTCTTCCATCCTTTCAGATAAGGAAGAACAAAGCATACCATCGGAGGAAGACATCAAAGTCAAGGATTCAATAACAAAAAATTCCAAAAAAGATATGCAGTGGTCTCAAGACATGGAAGAGTTCAAAAAGCATTTTGAAAAAGAAGTAAGAGAGGAAGCAGAAAAATTGGGAAGAGAAATGAGAGCAATACAAGAAAATCATGAAAAGTGAGTTAACAGCTTGCTAAAAGAGACCCAAGAAAATGCTGAAGAAAATAACATCTTTAAAAATAGACTATCCCAAATGGAACAAGAGGTCCAAAAAAGCAATGAGTAGAAGAATGTTTAACAAAGCAGAATTGGCCACATGAAAAAGGAACTTCAAAAACTCACTGAAGAAAATAGTTTTTTTTTAAAATATTTATTTATTTATTTAAGTTTTTTTACATTCATTTTCAAAAAATTTTGGGTTCCAAATTTTCTCCCCTTTTATCCCCTCCCCCACCCCAATACACCAAGCAATCTAATTTTACCTATCTCCAATCTGCCCTCTCTTCTGTCATCCCTCCCTTCCTTGTCTCCATATTCTCTTTTCTCCTGTAGGGCCAGATGACTTTCTATTCCTCATTAACTGTATGTCTTCTTTCCTAGTAGCAACAACAATACTAAACAGTTGTTCCTAAAACTTTGAGTTCCAAATTCTCCCCATCCCTCCCTCCCCACCCATTCTCTTTGGGAAGGCAGGCAATTCAGTATAGGCCATATCTGTGTAGTTTTGCAAATTCCTTCCCTGATAGTCGTGTTGTGTAAGACTAACTGAATTACCATCCCTCCTAACCTGCCCCTCATTGTTTCTCTTCTGTCTTTTGATCCTGTCCCTCCCCAAGTGTTGACTTCAAATTGCTCCCTCCTCCCTTTGCCCTCCCTTCCATCATCCCCCCCTTGCTTATCTCCTTCTCCCCCACTTTCCTGTATTGTAAGATAGGTTTTCATACCAAAATGAGTGTGCATTTTATTCCTTCCTTTAGTCAAATGTGATGAGGGTAAACTTCTTGGTTTTTTTTCTCAGCTCTCCTCTTTTTCCCTCCACTAAAAAGTCTCCTAATGGCCTCTTAAATGATATATAATTGCCCCATTTCTTTCACCCTCTTTCCTCCCACTACATTTCGCTCTCACCATTTACCTTAATTTCTTTTAAGATATGGTCCCATCCTATGCAATTCACTCTGTGCTCTCTGTCTCTGTATGTGCGTGCATGCGTGTACGTGTGTGTGTGGTCCCCACCAACTACCCAGATACTGAAAAGTTTTGAGAGTTACAAATATTGTCTTTCCATGTAGGAATGTAAACAGTTCACTTTTGGAAAGTCCCTTATGACTTCTCTTTGCTGTTTACTTTTTCATGCTTCTGCTCATTCTTGTGTTTGAAAGTCAAATTTTCTTTTCAGCTCTGGTCTTTTCATCAAGAATGTTTGAAAGTCCTCTGTTTCATTAAAAGATCATATTTTCACCTGAAGTATTATACTCAGTTTTGCTGGGTAGGTGATTCTTGGTTTGAGTCCTAGTTCCTTTGACTTCTGGAATATCCTATTCCAAGCCCTTCGATCCCTTAATGTAGAAGCTGCTAGATCTTGAGTTATCCTGATTGTATTTCCACAGTACTGGAATTGTTTCTTTCTAGCTGCTTGCAAGATTTTCTCCTTGAGCTGGGAATTCTGGAATTTGGCCACAATGTTCCTCGGAGTTTCTCTTTTTGGATCTCTTTCAGGTGGTGATCGATGGATTCTTTCAATACTTATTTTGTCCTCTGGTTCTAGAATGTCAGGGCAGTTTTCCTTGATAATTTCATGGAAGATGAGGTCTAGGCTCTTTTTTTGATCATGGCTTTCAGGTAGTCCCATAATTTTTAAATTGTCTCTCCTGGATCTATTTTCCAGGTCAGTTGTTTTTCCAATGAGATATTTCACATTGTCTTCAATTTTTTCATTCTTTTGGTTTTGTTGGGTGATCTCTTGGTTTCTCGTAAAGTCATTAGCCTCCAGCTGTTCCATTCTAATTTTGAAAGAACTATTTTCTTCAGTGATCTTTTGGACCTCCTTTTCCATTTGGCTAATTCTGTTTTTGAAAGCATTCTTCTCCTCATTGGCTTTTTGAACCTCTTTTGCCAATTGAGTGAGCCTATTTTCAAGGTGTTATTTTCTTCAGCATTTTTTTGAGTCTCCTTTACCAAGGTATTGACCCATTTTTCATGCTTTTCTTGCATCTCTCTCATTTCTCTTCCCAATTTTTCCTCCACCTGTCTAACTTGCTTTTCAAAATCCTTTTTGAGCTCTTCCAAGGCCTGAGCCCACCCGACATCCCCCTGGGATGTCTGGGGTACCGAGGCCCCGCCCTCCACATCTTTCCCTGATGGCAAGAATATGTCCTCATCATCGTCAGATCCGAAAGTCGGGATCATTTGCATCTGTTCGAAAAAACTCTCTATAGTCTTATTTTTCTTCCCTTTTCTAGGCATTTTCCCAGCCAGTTACTTGACTTCTGAGATTCCTGTCCACCCCCACCTAGATCTGCCCAGCTAGTGCTTGGGGTCTGAGATTCAAATGGGCTTTCCATGGCAGGCGCGGCTGCTATTCAATGTGAGCTTTAGTTCTGGTGTTGGGGTGGGGGCAGGGCTGCCTCCCAGGCTCAGTTCCCTCAGGGGCTTTATGCAGAGACCTTCAGAAATGGAGTGGGTGGGGCAGAGCCATCTCCCAGGCTCAGCTCCTTCAGGTGGTTTATGCAGAGACTTTCAGTAATGAAGATCCTGCCTGCTGCTGGGGGAGTCCTGGGCTGCCACGGCTGCGCTGCTGCTGCCTCCGCCGCCACCCCCGTTTCTGCCTCCACTGCTTCCTCCCGAGGGGGCCCGAGCCACGGAGACACCCTCCCCCCTCGGTCAGCCCAAGCGTGTCTCTCACTGACCTGTAGCGTCTGTGGGTGGAGGGACCTTCCTGGCCACCGGATGTTCTGTCCCTGAAGCCTGTCCAGATCAGCTTCTCTGGGGCCACGGCCAGGGCAGTGCTGGGGTGGGGTCCACTTTCTGGGGTGCTACGGACCCTGGGGACAGCTCTCCAGGGCTCTCTGGAATGGAAATCTCTTCCACTATGTTTCTGCACCCCCTGCAGTGATCCAGAACTTCTGGGGAGCACTTCTTACATTGAATCTATGGGCTGTGGGTTCGGAGCTCTCAAACGTGCGTCTTTCTACTCGGCTATCTTGACTCCACCCCTCAAGCAAATAGTTTGTTAAAAATTAGGATGGAGCAGATGAAAGGTAATGACTTCATGGAAAACTAAGAAATTACAAAACAAAACCAAAAGAATGAAAAAACCGAAGACAAAGTGAAATATCTCACTAGAAAAAAACTGACCTGGAAAATAGATTCAGGAAAGGTAATTTTAAAATTATTGGTCTACCTGAAAACCATGATCAAAAAAAGAGCCTAGACATTTTCTTCTAAGAAATTATCAGAGAAAATTGCCCTGATATTCTACATCCAGAAGGAAAAATAGAAATGGAAAGAATTCACCAATCACCTGCTGAAAGAAATCCCAAAAGGAAAACTACTTGGAATATTGCAGCCAAATTCCAGAGTTCCTAGGTCAAGGAGAAAATATTATAAGCAGCCAGAAAGAAAAGATGCAAGCATTGTGGAAATACAATCAGAATAACACAGGATTTGGCAGCTTTTACACTGAGGTATCGAAAGACTTGAAATATGATATTCCAGAGGTGAAAGGAGATAGGATTAAAACCAAGAATCACTTACCCAGCAAAACTGAGTAAAATACTTCAGGAGAAAAATGGATTTTCAACAAAATAGAGGACTTAGAAGCATTCTTGTTGAAAAGACTAGACCTGAATAGACAATTTGACTTTCAAATACAAGAATCAAGAGAAACATGAAAAGGTGAACAGAAAAGAGAAGCCTTAAGGAACTCTTTAAAGTTGAACTGTTTACATTCATACATGGAAAGATGTTATTTGTAACTCGTGAGACCTTTTTCACTATTAGGTTAGTTAGAGGGAATATATATATATATATATATATATATATATATATATATATATATATATATATATATATATGTAGGTGCATATGGTTAGGCATGTATGTATAAATTATAGGTGTGCAGATATGTATATGTACATGGGTATATGCATGTGTGTATATGTTTGTATATGTGTTTATATGTGTGTATATGTATATGTGTGTGTCTGTGTATATATATATGTATATATATTATATATATACACATATATTCATAGACAGAGGGCACAGAGTGAGCTGAATATGAAAGGAGAATACCTAAAAAATAAAATTTACTGTTGAATGGAATGTACCAGGAGTAAGAAAAAGAGAGAGGTAGAAGGTGGCAAGTCATTTCATATAAAAGAGGGAAGAAAGACACTTTAAAATGGAGGAGAAGAAGGGGGAAAATGAAAGGAAATAATTGAGGCTTACTCTCATGGAATTTGGCTTAAGGAGGGAATAATACATACTCAATTGGATATGGAAATCTATTTTACCCTGCAGGAACCAAGGGGGAAAGGGATAGGAGAGGGAAGATAATAGAAAGGACAGCAAATTGGGGAAAGGGATAATCAGAAGCAAACACTATTGTGGAAGGACAGGTCAGGGGAGAGAATGGAGTAAATGAAGGACAGGATAGGACAGAGGAAAGTGTGGTTAGTCTTTTATAACCTAACTATTATGGAAATGTTTTGCATTGTTACACATGTATGACCTATGTTGAATTGCTTGTTTTCTCAATGAAGGGAGGGAGAGAATATGGAACTCAAAGTTTTAACAATGAATGCTAAAATTGCTTTAGCATATAACTGGAAATTTAAGCTATACAGGCAATGGAGTATAGAAATGTATTCTGCCCTACAGGAAAATAGAAGGGAAGGGGAATGGAAGAGGGTGAGTAAGAGAAAGGAGGACAGACTGGAGGAAGGTGTGGATGGGGTGCATGTCATCTTGGGGTGGGAGGTGGGGAGAGATGGGGAGAAAATTTTGAATTCAAATTCTTGTGGAAATAAATATTTAAGAATATTTAAGAACTTAAAAATAAATAAATTATATATTTTTTAAAAAAGAAAGTTACATGATAACATTATATATATTATATATTTCAAAGGAATAGCAAATTGTACATAATAGATTTGCAATTTCATGTGCAATCATCTTCCCCCCATTTTACTATGTTATAGAAATGCTTGTTTTATGTCTTGAGTTCAGAATAAAATAGTTAAAAATTTTAAATAAATGATTTAAATGGAAAAATAATACATTTCAGAAATTTGCCAGGAATCGAATTCAAGCTAGATGGCCTATGGTTTAAAATTCCCATCTGCTTCCTTCTTTATAAAAATTAGAAATTAGTCCCTGTTATGTCTGTGACACCAGGGGGTGTGTTGGCAAATGTTTAACAACCAGTTCTTTGGGGGGAAAAGTATGCATGACATTTTTAAGTATGATCTGAATTATTAACATTTCTTTCCATCACATTCTCATGTCTAGAAAACAACAAAACAATCAATCAATCCCTAACTTGTAGTGTTTGATGATTATTGAAGTATAAGTGGTGAAACTGAAAATTTAACAATCATCTCTCATGAGCTCATAGGAGCTGGTTGCAGCACACCCTTGTGTGGCATTTTTCTAGGTCTTTGCAAGTTTTCAGAAAGACATTCTGGATTCATTTCTAAAAGCTCCTTCAGTAATCTTAAACTTACTGCTCCTCTTATTGCTTCCTCAACTTCCTTGGGTTTCAATTTCTGATTAACCATTTTACGCTATGTTTTCCAGTCTAAAAAATAATCTGCTTTGATAGAGAAAATAGAAATAAGAAAGGAAGAATTGCTATCTGGGGTCTGTTGACATGCCATCCATCTCAAGTGTTCATAATCTTCTTATTTATGGCATAACTTTTTAAAAATCCCTTTTGTTGCTTTTAACATTCATCACAAATCTCACTTTTTTTCAGAAACTTAATATTCCTGACATTATTCATGAAGGACTATGCCTCATTTTTTGTATTCATTGTCAGTTACCTGTCCCACCTCTTACCATTTGAACATGTCTTTTTAATATCTGAGTTATTTCAAGTGCAGGAATGTGAGTATCTTCAGATTATTCCCCCTTTTCTTCCTCACTTTGAGTCATTGGAAGCAGTTTGAGTTTGTACTGTCACAATTTCATTCTTTTTCAAAATTTCTATAGTTTTGATTACATTAAATTAAAAAGGTTTTGCACAAACAAAGCAAATGCAACCAAGATTAGAAAAGAAGCAGAAAGCTGGGAAATAATTTTTACAGTGAATGTCTCTGACAATGGCCTCATATCTGATGGGATGCTTGTGTTCAAGTCCCACCCTAAGTTATTGCTTTATGTGTTCATTTTGTGTAATCCCTGTTAAACTGTTGTCAAGTTCTATTGACACCAGTTGCCTATGATATTGTTTTAAGTACTTATTTTCCGTTAACCCTGTTAAAGTTCTGCTGATATCAGTTGCCCCACCAACCTATGTAATGAATATGAAAGATCTTGGGGCCAAATGTAATGGCACTTTAAATGAGAAGATCTTTCCCTTTCATTAATAGGCCTATGTGATCTGCTTAAATCACATAGAAGCCTAAGTCACATGCGGTGGGAGGAGCTTGCTGAATAGGTAGATCAGGAAGGGCAGAGCAGAACTGTGGGAGTGAGTGAGAGGAGCTAGGGTGGAGGGAGAGATAGGACATAGGCAAGCAGACAGCTAGGCTCCTGAGTGTTTGTGGGAAGGCCTCAGGGGGCAGGGTCAGGGTTAGGAATGGCTTTCTCCCCTGCAGTGCTAATGTGTTTTGACTTCCTGGCTACTATGATGGATTTGACTTTCTGGTGTTGGAATTTGTCTTTTCTGGTGTCTGAATAAATATTTTTCTTCTACCTTCTATATGGAGAGTCTGTTATACTTTGTGACTGAGAACTATGCCAGCATATCCATAATCACCACCAATGCTGTAAATATTGCCTTGGTGATATACTAAGACTGAGTACTAGAGCAAAAAAGAAGATCCAGACTAATACAGGAGGACCCTGACCTTAAGTAGGATGTTGAAACAGGTACCAAATGAGAGCTATGCCATTCACTACTAAGTTCTATGTCATAGATCCAGAGTAGAATGAGGAAGGAACCTGGACCTAGAGGTTTTCCTCCCTCCCAATTCTTGGATGAGGCATGTGTAAGGGCTCTGGACTGTGTACTTAGCAAGAAGCAAGTTCAGAAGCAAAAAGTAGTTGTGCGATTCTGTCCACAAGGGCTAAGTGGCATCTCAGTTCCAGACTCCAGATCAGTCTGAAGTCTACAGTGGAATAACCAAGGCATGAATCCAAGACAAAATGGGAGCCTGAAATTCTGTCACTCTGAAACCTGTGGAGCTCTCCAATTAATTAGTAGTAGCTGAGTCCAGTAGCAGTCTACTGGAACTTCCAACAGAAGCAAGCCTAAAAGATTATATTTTGTCAATTTTTGAACTTGCAGAGCTCATAGAAGGAGAGCAGTGATCAGACTTTGAACTGAATGAGAACTCTTCTGGAGGACTGAAATCTTATTGATCCTCTGTCTGAGGATCCTGAAGTACAAGAAATCAGCAGAAATATATTTCATGGAAATGGGGGGTAAGGGGGAGAAGGAGTCAGATCAGCATCAGCGTTTGCTTCTCTTTTCCTGACCCTTTTCTCTTTTCTTTATCTAGAGCCATATAAAAAGCTCTAGTTATTTCTTGTCTTCTAAGCCCCTATTTGAAATTCACCTTCCTTAATTAGAGTTTGTTTTGCTTAAGATTAATCTCTCTCTCTCTCTCTCTCTCTCTCTCTCTCTCTCTCTCTCTCTCTCTCTCTCTCTCTCTCTCATGCAACCACATTTTCTTTCTCTCCTTTCCCTCATATTTCTCCATTGAAGTTAAAAAAGAAGCAGTTAAAAAATAGCAATCATCTCAGATAAGTCAACAGTAAAAATAGACTTAATTAAAAGTGATAGAGAAATTATGGTTTAAGGAAAGGTACATAGACAATGGCAATGTCAATGCCAAATACATATGTACTAAATGTCATGGCATTTAAATAATTAAAGTGAAAGTTAAATGAGTTACCACAAGAAATAGATAACAAAACTATAATAATGGGGGGCTTCAATTTACCCCTGTCTGACACAGACAAATCTGAACAAAAATAAACAAAAAAGAAGAGAAGGACCTGAATAGAATTTTAGAAAATTTAGACAAGACCTCTGGAGATTACTGAATGAGAAGAGAAAGGAGCATGTATTTTTCTCAAATTTCCCTGCCATCTTCACAAAAATTGCCCATTTATTCAGTGATTAAAACCTAACAAATAACACAGAAAAGTAGAAATGGTAAACATACCACTTACATAACAGCATGACAAAATTATATTCAACAAAATGTCACTGAAGAAATGAGTAAAAATAAATTGGAGACTAAATAACCTAATCCTAAAGAATGAGTGGGTCAAAGAACAAATAATAGAAACCATGTTTTTTCCATTAAAATACTATTTTATTTTTTCAATTATATGTAAAAACAATTTTAACATTCATTTCATATGAAAGTTTGAGTCCCAAATTTTCTTTCTCCCTTCCCTTCCCATCCCTAAGATAAGGTAAATAATTTTATATAGGTCATATCTCTGCCATAATGTAGAAGATATTTTCACATTAGTCATGTTGTAAAAAAAGAAATAGAATAAAAGGGAAAAACATGAAAAAAAGAATAAAGTGAAAATAGTATGCTTTCATCTGCATTCAAACTCCTTAATTCTCTCTAGATGTGGATAAGATTTTCCATCATGAGTCTTTTGGGCTTGTCTTGGATCATTTTATTGCTGAGAAGAGCTAAATAGGTCATAGTTGGTGATGGCATAATGTCACTGTTATTATGTGCAATGGTATCCTGGTTTTGCTCACTTCACTTTGTATCAGTTTGTGTAAGTCTTTACAGGTTTTTCTGAAGTCCATCTGCTGGTCATTTCTTATAGCACAATAGTATTTCATTACATTCATATACCACAACTTGTTTAACCATTCCCCAAATGACAGGCATCCCATCAATTTCCAATTCTTTGTCACTACAAAAAAAGAGCTGCTATAAATATTTTTGTACATATAGGTCCTTTTCCCTTTTTTATGATCTCTTTGGGACCCAGAACTAGTAGTGATATTGCTGGATCAAAGGGTATCCACAGTTTGATTGCCCTTTGGACATAGTTCCAAATTGCTCTCCAGAATGGTTGGATCAGTTCACAACTACACCAACCAGGCATTAGTATCCCAATTTTTCCCACATCCTCTCCAACATTCAGCATTTGCTTTTTCTGTCATATTCGCCAGTCTAATAGAGGTGGTATCTCAGAGTTGTTTTAATTTGCATTTCTCTAATCAATAGTGATTTAGAGATTTTTTTCATATGACTAGAGAAAATTTTAATTTCTTCATCTGAAAACTGCCTGTTCATATGCTTTGATCATTTATCAACTGAGTAGTAACTTGCATTCTTAAAAATTTGACTCAGTTCTCTATATATTTTAGAAACGAGGCCTTTATCAGAGACACTCACTATAAAAATTGCTTCTCAGCCTTCTGCTTTCCTTCTAATTTTTGGTGCATTTATTTTGTTTGTGCAAAAATTATTTAATTTAATAAAATCAAAAATATCCATTTTATGTCTCTTAATGCTATCTCTTGTTTAGTCATAAGTTCTTCCCTTCTTCATAGATCAGACAGGAAAACTATTACTTGCTCTCCTAATTTGCTTATGATATCACTATTTATACCTAAATCATATATTCATTTTGAACTTATCTTGGTATGCTGTGTAAGATATTGGTCTACACATAGCTTCTGTCATGCTCTTTTTCAGTTTTCCCAGTAGATTTTGTCATACAGTGAGTTCTTACCCTAGGAAGCTGGGGTCTTTGGGTTTAAATGAACTTTCTTAAAACTAGAAAACTAAAGTGTCAAAAACCCCTAATTAAACATCAAAATAGAAATCCTGAAACAGAAAGATGAAAAAAATTTAAAGCAAAAAAATTATTGAAGCTAATGACTGATTTTAAAATAGATAAGCCATTAGCTAACAAGAGTCTCCTAATTTCAGATTCAGAATTCTTTCCACTGCAACAGTCCAGTCTCCTAATTTTCTGTCCCATGCTGTTTCTACTACATTGCTGAACTGTATTGATGCTATTAATTGCAAATGTCTTTTTTTTAAAGCAAGTACTAATTAACTTTTAATTAACACTAGGATCATAGGATGAATCATTCCCAGACCACGCCTTCTCCACCTGTGTACCAGAAGTGTTCTTTTCATGCTGGCAACACTGTCTTCCCACAATCGGTGAGTTCCCCCCGCAAACCTCCACTTGAGAAAGCACCAATAAACCAGTCCTTGCCTCCCTAGATTTTTTCTTCCCTTGCCTTCCCCTATCATCCCCCTGACCCCCTACTTTTCTACTGTTTTTAAGTGTTATCCACTCCTACTAGAATGTAAGTCCCTTAAGGTCAGGATCTTTTTTTTGCACATATTTGTATTCCTAGCATTTAGCAAGATATGTGGTATGCTATAAATGCTTCATCTTTATATCTATCCATTTATCTCTCTATTTATCTATCTTTCTAGCTATCTATCTATTATATATGTATGTATGTCTATCATGTACCTAGATATAGGATCATAGATTTAAAATTGAAAAGGACCTTTGAGGTCATCTCATCCAATCTCTTCATTCAGGAAGCTATTTCTTTGAAAAAAGAAAATCTCTACAAAAGTTCTACTTCAATATTTTATCATTACATCAAATCATTTAACAAATATTTTGTATATACTATACACTGTGCTAAGCATTGAAGATTTTAAAAAGGCAAAAATGATATCTTTGTCCTCAAGGAGTTCACATTCTAATGGGAGAGTCAACATATAAATACTGAGGTACATGCACAAAATAAAAAGACTATATTAAAGATAATCTCCAAGGCTATATGTACTAACAGCTGGGGAGGGCAGTTGCTACAGGGGCCATCTAACTCAACATAATTCCTAGGCTGCCTTTAAAGAAATCACTAAGAAATGCTCATTTAACTTGATGAATTCCAATAAAAAAGAAAGTCTACTTCCTAAAATTTCCCTTGAACAGTTGATTGTTAGGAAGTTTCTTGATATATCAAACCAAAATCTGCCTCTTGCAACTTTTTTTTTATCATTTGTGGAGGTTTTTTTACCTAATGGTATTTTATTGTTTTCCAATTACATGTAAAAATAGTTTTCAACATTTGCCTTTGTAAGATTTTGAGCTCCAAATTTTCCCACTCCCTTTCCTCCCCCCTCCCAAAGACAGCAAACAATCTGATATGGATTATACATATACAATCATGTTAAACATATTTCCATACTTGTGTTCATCCTTCATTGCCAAAGAAGACCATGGCATCAGAGAAATGATGACATAACTTGTATTTGACTTTGTTTTGTGTGAGGGAGGGCTGTGCAGGTCACCAGCCTCACCTCTCCTCCAGAGCCATCTGAATCCAGTGACCAGATACTCATCAGGATGACTGGAGATGATTCAGCATGCACTGGGAGACCTTGGGCCCTTTAGGCCAAGGTCTTTGCCAGTACTCACTTAGGGTGAGGCAATGCCCATTCATTGGATAGGACTGTTTAAGAAGTAGTCAGGGCATGACCTCTTTAATGAGGCCAAGAAAAAGAAAAAAGAAAGACATCAGGCATATACAATCTTGTTAAACATATTTCCATACTAGTCATGTTGAGAAAGAAGACTCAGAACAAAAGGGAAAAAGCCTAAGAAAAGAAAAAGAGTGAAAAAATTGCTTTGATCTACATTCAGACTCCATAGTTCTTTCTCTGGATGTGGTCAGCATTTTCCATCACAAGTCCCATGGAATTGTCATGGATTTAGAGCTGAGGTAAGTCTATCATTTGCAACTTCAAAAAGAATTATAAACCATTTTAAGGTTTGCAAAGTGCCTTACACATGCTATTTTATTTGAACCGTACAACCTTAGTAGACAGGTGTCATTATTCTTATCTAATTTTGCAAATGGAAAAACTGAGGCTGGAAGAGTCTATGATTTGCCTAGGGGGTGATAGAGCTTATTAAGTGTCTGAGGCAGGATTTCAATTCAGATCTCCCCGACTGCAGGTCCAGGGCCTTTTTTTACTATACCACATAAATTCCACTCATTGCTCCTAGCTTCGCTTTCTGGGTCAATTATATCAAGTCTAATTCTTCTTTATTACAAAACTTCAAATGCTTGAAATCAGCTATCATAGCCCTGCTAATTCCTCTCTTGTTCAGGCTACACATTCTTTCAACTAGCCCTCACGTGGGGTACCCGCTAGTCCTCTCATCATTCTGATTGCCATCTCCCAGGTGTGCTACATCTTGTCTATATCCTTCCTACAGGAAAAGGTGATGATCACAACTAGACAAAGTCTCATTTGTTAAAATGTTTCGACTGGAGACTCATGAAGAAAACTGAAAAAGGGAAAAATATCAGGTCTTCTCCTGGGAATTCTGTAATTTTAATAACACTTTTGTGCTTTCTGTGTTCAGGACAACTTGGAAGGGGGGCACCATCCTTTCAAATGCCACCTTCTAGAGCTCAATTTGAAAAAGTCAAATCAATGCAAATCCAGGAAATGATTCAGGAAAGTCTGGGACTCAGCAGGGAGCCTGAGGCAAAGAGTACTTCTTAAAAAGTCAAACTACAAGGAAGAAAATCGACTAATTAAAGTCCATGTGTGAGTGTGAGTGTCTGGCGATGGGAGCAGGGAGGATGGCACAGTTAGAGGTAAACAGCAGGATGAATTCAGCATCTGTCACCGCTGAAATAGGGTAACCTGCCTGGGGGGAGCTTTCCTTTAAAGGACCATTAGTGGGTTGAATTTTAAGAATCAGTTATCTTAATATAGGGAAATCATTAAGAAAGGGTGAGGGTGATTATTTTTCTTTTGCAACTGGTTGCTGGAACTAGCAAAGTCTGAATTTGAGAATATTTTGGATTTGCATGACCTCTGACAAGGGATGAGAGAGGATCTAGTGTTAGATTTATCAACAGTTAAGTTTTTGAGGGTATGGCATAATGGATAGAGATCCAACTCTTCTGAGACATTCTGGCTGAGTGACCTTGTACAAATCATTCAACCTCTCAGTGATCTGGGAAACTCTGTAAGACCAAATAGGGCATGCCCAGTGCCAACCTGCACTGGTAGAGAGTTTCCTTATCTGGGAGATCTCTATGCCAGCGAAATCATACGTCCAGTCTGTATTTCTATCTGACATAGGTTGGCTAGGCAGCTTGGATGGTGCAGTGGCTAGAGCACGAGGCCTAGAGTCAGAAAGATCTGAGTTCACATCTAGCCTCAGACATAGCCTCAGACCTGTATGATCTTGGGTAAGTCATTTAACCTCTGTTTGCCTCAGTTTCTTCATCTATAAAATGAGGATAATAAAAGCACCCATCTCTAAGAGTTGTTGAGAGAATCAAATGACATGTTATTTGAAAAACACTTAGCACAGTTCATGGCATATAGTAGGTGCTATATAAATGATAATTTCTATTACGTGTTTAATCACTTATACTATAATGTTATTGAGTCTGAGGCTCCTTGAGGTCAGGAACCCTGTTGCAGAGAAATGTAAAAAGGGATCTGAGTCCATCCAAACTCTTCACTTTACATATAAGGAAAATGAGGCCCAGGCAGGTTAAGTTAGCTCCTCAAGGGTACACAAAGAAAAGACCAAGATTTGAATCCTGGCCCTCTAACTCCAGAGACAGTGCTATCTTTTATTTCTTGTCCTCATAACCTAACAGAGGACCCTGAACAGTAGGCACTTAGCTAAATGTTTGTTGAATTGAATTAAATTGAAGGCTGTGGATCTGATCCCTGAAGGCTAATTAGACCTTACCTTCCAATATTTTTCTATGGGAACATTCTGTTCTGGGCAGATTAGCCTCTTTACTGTCCCACAGACATGTCTTTATATTTTATTCCTGCCTGAAATACCTTCTCCCCGCTCTCCACCTTTTGAATTTCTTCTCACCTGTCCTATAGTCTGATGCAGTGCTATGGTCCTGGGCTTAGTTTACAGACATAGATACTGTGGAAGGATGTGTGGGGAGAGAGAAGTCAATAGTTATAGATAGCCTAAAAAGTAATCATAGAGTCCTCCTATCTGTGAGGATGGAATAGCTGGTGACAGGCATTTGGACTTCACATAGAGTTGATGGACCTGCCCTTGCATAGAAGCTGTGGCTTAAATAGGGTTTCTAAGAAGAGGATGATGTGGGAAGGGGGCATGGCTCAAACTTAGCTAGTTTTTGGAGTGTTTTCTCCATTTTAAGATCAAGTAGCAGGTATAATCTCAGGGTTGGGGTAAAGATAAAGGCAATAAGCCCATATCAGGAATCCTTACTCTATAGTATAGTAGAAGGTATTGCAACTGTCCATTTGAGAGATGGTAAGGGCCCATCATACCAGTTAGAGAGCATATGGGTAAAGGAAACAGGTAAAAAAGATGGTGAACATAAAATCAATCAATAAATTTTTATTCACTGCCTACTATGTGTAGATATTGTGGTAAATTGACAAGTCTTATCAGCTATTTGGATATGGGGGAGTAAGAGAAAGGAAAGAGTTGGAGATGACTCCAATCCCATATATCTGGGTGTGTAAAAGGTGAATGGTACTCTCAAAAAGTAGGAAAGTTTAAATGAGGCATAGTTTGAGGGAGAAACAATGAATTGCTTTGGATATGATGTTTGGGATATCCAGGGGCCATCCAACTCCATCCAAAGGACAACCAAAGGATAGGAAGAGAGGTAATTTCACTATAGTTAAATCCAAAATATTCCTTTGATAGGTCATTTGAAGGTTGAATTTTGAGACCCAGATAGCCAGCTAGATTATGAGACAGCTAGGTGGTACAGTGGATAGGATGCTAGGTCTGGATCTGAGTTCAAATCAGACATCCCTAGCACTGTGACCTTGAACAATTCACTTACTCTCTATTCACCTTGGTTTCTTCATGTATAAAATGGGGAAAATAATAGCTCCTATCTCCAGGGGTTGTTAAGAGTATCAAATGAGATCATAATTATAAGGCACTTAGTGCAATACCTAGCACATAGTAAGCACTACATAAACATAAAAATATTATTTTTATTATATAATACAAGATTAATGTGGAACTATGCCCCATAGCTACCCATACCTACTAACTGAATCAGGCCATCGATGAAGAGATTACAGAATGAGAAGCCCCAGAACAGAATCCCCTTAGTGGGCATGTGGAAGGAGAATGATCCAGCAAGAAAGACTGAGAAGAAACTATCATGCCTATAGGAAAAGATCCAAGACCCCAAGGGGAAAGAGAGCATTTTCGAGAAGGAGGTCAATGGTACCCAAAACTGGAGACATCTCAACTAGGATGAAACTGAATAAGGGTTACTGGATCTACTGATTAAAAGATCCTTGCTAAACTTAGAGCAGGTGTTCTCTGTAAATTCATTAAAAATATTGTTATACTGTATTTCAATAGAATTGATTTCCTTGGTAATCATTTTATGCATATAAAAACAATATTTTAGGAAGGGGTCTCTAGACTTCACCAGATTGCCTAAGGTGTGTAGACCACAAAAAAAAAAAAAAAAAAAAAAAATATATATATATATATATATATATATATATATATATATATATATATATATATATATATATATATATATATCCCCTTACTTAGGAAGAACTACTTTAAGCAAGTATTGGGATCAGAAGTCAAATCACGAAAGACTAAGAACTGAGTGGGAGGTGAAGACATGGAAGAAGTCCACATTGGTGATTTTTTTTTCTAACTGTATGGCTATGAAAGGGAGAAGAGACATAGGAAGATAGCATGAGAAGCTATCAGGGCCAAAGAAGTTATTTTTAAGAATGAGGAAGACCTGGGTATGTATGTAGGTGACAGGGAAGAAACAAGGTGATAAGGAGAGAATGAAAAGAAACAAAAGAGAATGACTGAGGTTCAGACTCTCAGGGCAGACTAGAGGAGATGAGGTCATGAACACAAATGGAGAGTGGGTCTTGGCAAGACAGCCCACCTGTTCATCAGAAACTGGAACAAAAGAGAAGATAAAAAGTGAGTGACCAAGACCTCTGACAATGAAGGGTAACGTATGGTCCACCAGCCAATTCCTGATTTTTTATGGCTAGCAAACTGAGATGTAAAAACCACTCTTAACTCAAGACTAAACAAAAACAGGCCAAATGTGGCCCTGGGCTTACTTTGTCAACAACAGGTTTAGATCAAGGGCTCTTACCCCGGGGTCCATGAACATTTTGTTTTGTAAAATTTTGAGAACTCTGTTTCAATAGATTGATTTCCTTTATAATCCTATACACATTTTTATGCATTCAAAAACATTTTTCTGGGAAAGGTTCTATAGACTTCAGCAGACTGTCTAAGAGGTTTGTGTCACAAAAAAAGGGAGCCAAAAGGGTTAGACCCCTAGTTTCCTGGCTTAGAACCCTAATTTTATGGGCTCTCATTTATTTCAAGCCTTTCTTGATCAGCCTCCTTCCCCCACCCCAGCCTTCTTCTGAACAACTAAGCTATTGATGCCATCTACCCTTATTAAATGTTACCTTATACTAATATTGGCTTTTTGTTCCTATTTAGGCTGAAAGTTCCATGGAGGCTGTGACTGCATTTTATTCATTTTTGTATAAACATTGTGCTTTATTTGCTGTCATTGCCCAAGAAAAACTTCTGTTTGGTTGATTTATTCCATGGCCATAGATTTCTAACCTTAATCTTAGTTGATGATTTTATAAGCACATGAGGATGTAAATGCATCAATGCAATTCATCCCACTGTGGCTGAACAACAGAAAGGATTTACCTTGGACCAACTCAGGTCATTAGCACAAGCTTTGGGCATGAAGAGGAGTCCATTTGTCACCATTTTTTTCTGCTGCAATTCTGACTTTCCCCCTCTCTCTCAGAAATAGTAGAGTTCCTCATTTAAAAGGGCAATGGAACAACAGGAAAGATTTCTGCTCAAGTATTGTATTTGCAGTGGGTTGAGATAATTGGAAAAATAATTGCTGATAAATTTGACAGTTTTTAAAGGGAATTATTTATTTGGCCCTTAAATGCTTATGTGTGCAAAATGCTATCTCTTGAGTAACTATATGTAGAGAATGTGCAATTAACAGAACGGTAAAGACAAAAGAGGATTAAAAGGTAGAAATGCAAGAGAGCTGATAATATAAACATTAAATAATAATAATTATATCATATATAGTATACATGTGAATATATTATATGTAACATATAGAGTACTTCATTGCTACAGATCACTATAGATACACATTTATTTATTCATCTATTCACTCATTTGTTTATATGTGTATATGTAATTCTACATGCATGAGAACTCTATGAGGTAGACCAGTAGCACCAATACTGGAAGTCAGATTTAAGATTCAGGAGCATTCTGAGTCCATATCCTCCCTCTGATATTTTCCAGTAGTGTGATTCTAGGCAAATTACTTAACATCTCTCAGCTTAATTTTTCTAATCTGTAAAATGAGGATAATAATAAATATGGTACCAACCTGACAGGGTTACTATGAGGCTCAAATGAGGTCATGCATATAAGACGCTTTGTATACAACATGCCTAAATCAGCTTCTCTATGCTTTCCACCAGTTGCCACTAATTTTGCCTTCAGGGGCCAAGGGGAAAAAAATTTAATCCTTCTTAGATGTGACAACTTTTATAAGATAGGTTGGTTCCAAAAGTTTTAGTGCAATTTTTAATCTTTTGATAGCTTAAAATTTGGACTAAGACTTCAGGGACACCCTGTAGACAGACCAAGTCTCTCTTAACCCTTCTCTACTCTAGCCAAATGTCCCAAAATTCTTCTAACCAATCCAGCTTTGGAATGCCATAGAGACCCTTCACCATTCTGTTTAAAGTCAAACAACAAAGTACCCTCCTCAACCCATCTCCAGGGTTCTTCATACCCCCATGAACAGACAGGTAGGACACAGTTGGTGGGCTGGATAGAGACACAATTGGCATAGTGGATAGAGCACTGGACCTGGAGTCAGCAAGGATTGAGTTGAAATCCACCTTTGAATTTATTAACTGTATGACCATGGGCAAGACATTTAACCTCTACCTGACTCAGGTTCCTGATCTGTAAAAGGGGATTAATAATATATCCTCCCTCCCAGAATGGTTGGGAAGATGAAATTAGATAATATTTGTACAGTGCTTAACAAACTTAAAGTATTATATAAGTGATAGCTATTACTGTTATTGATGTTGTGACCCAGAAATCTAGATAGATAGAAAAATAAAGCAATGATTAAGCACTTACTATGTGTCAGGCATTGTTCTAAATACTGGAAATACAAGCAAGCAAAGACAGTTCTTGCCCTCAAAAGTTTTTTATGGGGGGGTGGAGTCAAGATGGCGGAGTAGAAAGACTCATGTTTACGAGCTCTGAACCCACAGCCCATAGAATTAATGTAAAAAGAGATCCCCATAAGTTCTGGATCACTATAAGGTGTGCAGAAACAGAGTGGAAGAGATTTCCGTTCCAGAGAGCCCTGGAGACCCGTCCCCAGGGTCCATCGCGCCCCAGAAAGTGGACCCCACCACAGCACTGCCCTGACCGCGGCCCCAGAGAAGCTGACCGGAGCAGGCTTCAGGGACGGAAGCTCCGGTGGCCGGGAAAGTCCCTCCGCCCACAGAAGCTACAGGTCAGTGAGAGAGAGACAGCTGGGCTGGAAGAGGGGAGCGGGGTGTCTCCGTGACTCGGGCCCCCTTGGGAGGAAGCAGCAGCGGCAGAGACGGGGGCAGGAAGCGGCAGAGGCAGAGGCGAGGCGGCGGCGGAGACAGCAGCTGTGGCGGCAGCCGGGACTCCCCCAGCAGCAGGCAGGATCTTCATTACTGAAAGTCTCTGCATAAACAACCTGAGGGAGCTGAGCCTGGGAGATGGCCCTGCTCCCACCCCAGCACCAGAACTAAAGCTCACATTGATTAGCAGCCGCTTGTCGCGGAAAGCCCATTTGAATCTCAGACCTCAAGCACTAGCTGGGCGGATCTAGGCGGGGGTGGACAGGAATCTCAGAAGTCAAGTAACTGGCTGGGAAAATGCCTAGAAAAGGGAAGAAAAATAAGACTATAGAGAGTTTTTTCGAACAGATGCAAATGATCCCGACATTTGGATCTGATGAAGAGGAAATATTCTCGCCATCAGGGAAAGATGTGGAGGGCGGGGCCTCTGTATCCCAGATATCCCAGGGGGATGTTAGATGGGCTCAGGCCTTGGAAGAGCTCAAAAAGGATTTTGAAAAGCAAGTTAGACAGGTGGAGGAAAAACTGGGAAGAGAAATGAGAGAGATGCAAGAAAAGTATGAAAAACGGGTCAATACCTTGGTAAAGGAGACCCAAAAAAATGCTGAAGAAAATATCACCTTGAAAAATAGGCTCACTCAATTGGCAAAAGAGGTTCAAAAAGCCAATGAGGAGAAGAATGCTTTCAAAAGCAAAATTAGCCAAATGGAAAAAGAGGTTCAAAAGCTCACTGAAGAGAATAGTTCCCTCAAAATTAGAATGGAACAGATGGAGTCTAATGATTTTACGAGAAACCAAGAGATCACCAAACAAAACCAAAAGAATGAAAAAATGGAAGAGAATGTGAAATATCTCATGGGAAAAACAACTGACCTGGAAAATAGATCCAGGAGAGACAATTTAAAAATTATGGGACTACCTGAAAGTCATGATCATAAAAAGAGCCTAGACATCATCTTCCATGAAATTATCAAGGAAAACTGCCCTGAGATTCTACAAAAAGAGGGCAAAATAAGTATTGAAAGAATCCATTGATCACCACCTGAAAGAGATCCAAAAAGAGAAACTCCTAGGAACATTGTGGCCAAATTCCAGAATTCCCAGGTCAAGGAGAAAATATTGCAAGCAGCTAGAAAGAAAAAATTCCAGTATTGTGGAAATGCAATCAGGATAACTCAAGATCTAGCAGCTTCTACATTAAGGGATCAAAGGGCATGGAATAAGACATTCCAGAAGTCAAAGGAACTAGGACTCAAACCAAGAATCACCTACCCAGCAAAACTGAGTATAATACTTCAGGGGAAAAACTGGTCTTTCAATGAAATAGAGGACTTTCAAGCATTCTTGATGAAAAGACCAGAGCTGAAAAAAAATTTGACTTCCAAACACAAGAATGAAAAGAAGCATGAAAAAGTAAACAGCAAAGAGAAGTCTTAAGGGACTTACCAGAAGTGAACTGTTTACATTCCTACATGGAAAGACCATATTTGTAACTCTTAAAACTCTTCAGTATCTGGGTAGTTGGTGGGTTCATACACACACATGTACATGCATGCACGCACACACATTCACCCATGCACACACATAGAGAGACAGAAAGCACAGATTGAATTGAATAGGATGGGACCATATCTTAAAAGAAATTAAGGTAAATGGTGAGAGAGAAATGTAGTGGGAGGAAAGAGGGTGAAATGGAATGGGGTAATTATATGTCATTTAAGAGGCAAGCAGGAGACTTTTTAGTAGAGGGATAAAGAGAAGAGCTGAGAAAAAAAACCCAAGAAGTTTACCCTCATCACATTTGACCAAAGGAAGGAATAAAATGCACACTCATTTTGGTATGAAAACCTACCTTACAGTATAGGAAAGTGGGGGAGAAGGAGATAAGCAAGGGGGGGGGATGATGGAAGAGAGGGCAATGGGAGGAGGGAGCAATTTGAAGTCAACACTCAGGAAGAGACAGGATCAAAAGACAGAAGAGAAACAATGAGGGGCAGGGTAGGATGGAGGGTAATTCAGTTAGTCTTACACAACACGACTATCAGGGAAGTCATTTGCAAAACTACACAGATATGGCCTATATTGAATTGCCTGCCTTCCCAAAGGGAATGGGTGGGGAGGGAGGGATGGAGAGAATTTGGAACTCAAAGTTTTAGGAACAACTGTTTAGTGTTGTTGTTGCTACTAGGAAAGAAGATATACAGTTAATGAGGAATAGAAAGTCATCTGGCCCTACAGGAGAAAAGAGAAGATGAAGACAAGAGAAGGGAGGGATGACAGAAAAGAGGGTAGATTGGAGATAGGGAAAATTAGATTGCTTGGGGTATTGGGGTGAGGGGAGGGGATAAAAGGGGAGAAAATTTGGAACCCAAAATTTTTTGAAAATGAATGTAAAAGATTAAATAAATAAATAAATATTTTTTAAAAAGTTTTTTATTATAAAGGGAAAAGATAAAATAAAAGGTTACAAAAAGGGAGCTGAAAGGAAGTGGCAGCCAAAAGGAATGAGAGAAGTAAGGAGAAAGGCAAGAGTGAAGTGACACATGGCTGGGTCCCTTCCTAAGATGGTGCTCTTGTCAGAAACCAACAAGTGTTGTCCTCATATAATCTACACCTTGAGATCATGGAATGGTAAGAAAGGGATCTTAAAGATAGTACAGTCATCCCTTCCACATCAAGATCTTCCCCACTGTGGTTTCAATATATCACAGAGCAGCATAGGAAATTAGATAGGAATTTGGGAGGGACTTTTGTGGAAGTCTCAGATGATACTCAAAGGCCAGCAGATGACACAAAGCCTATGACCAAATACTTAACCCAAATTTTAAGATAAGGTATTGTAAACAATCCATAAAAGAAAAAGAAAAAAAATCAGTCTTCTCTGGTACAAAGGACCAAAAATTTTTATGTGTATTTTCCACATTCTGGGGATGCTGCAACCTCAGCCTCCGAGATGTGGAAGGGACAATTGTACAGTCCAACTTCCTCTTTTTATAGATAGAAAAGAAAAAGGGAATCGCCCAAAGTAACAAGGCAACAAGACCTAACAGCTAGGAAAGTATAACGAAGCTAATCAGAAGATACGAATGCCTAACAAACTAGAGCAGTAGCATAAAAGTGTATAATAGTGTGAAAGACCATTGACTTTGCAGTCATAGGACCTGGGTTCGAATGCCACTTCTGACACGCCCTGCCCATGTGACTTTAGGCAATTCACTTTATCCTGTCTGGGCTTTAGCTTCCCTATCTGTAAAAATGTATTGGACCAGGTGGTCTCTTACAGCCGTAGAACTGTAGGGACTTCCAAGGATCTGATTTGGGGGGCTTTTTTTTCTTAGATGTCCAGCAGGTCCCAACCTTTCCCTAAATGTATTCTCAAGCCTATAGAAATGCTAAACACGGCAACCAGCCAAAACTGCAAGATGTCAACAAGTGGTTCGTTATCTCTTCTATTGAGCCTACATGAATTATTTGTGGCAGGTCCCTGCTTTAAAAATAATGATAAAACTGCCTGTCAGTCAGAATAAGCTTCAAATGCTATCTCACTAATATAAGCAAGAGAATTCAGAGAGGTTGGAGTTATGCAAGATTAAACTCAAATTCATCTCTATGCAATCATACTAGCTTAGAAAGAGAATTGCTGTTTTTTTTCAGTTAGAGTTTTCAGCCCCAGTTCTGCTGACTATAGATGGGCATACTGTAGACCTGTATGAGGAGTCACAAATGTGCTCGTTGACAAGCAGTCATCTATTCGTGCTTAGTCCTGCTTAGACTTAGAGATCCAATTTTATTGTTCAGTCATTTTCAGACATTTCCAACTCTTCGTGACACCAATTGGGGTTTTGGTTGCAAAGATACTAGAGTGTCTTGCTATTTTCTTCTCCAACTCATTTTACAGATGAGAAAACTGAGGCAAACAGGGTTAAGTGACTTGCTCAGGGTCACACAGAGAGTAAGTGTCTGAGGCTAGAATGAACTCAGGAAGAGGAGTCTTCCCTAGCACTCTATCCACTTGCCACCTAGCTGCCCGATAATCCATAAAAATCAGGACTGATAATATAAATTTCATATGACTTGACCTAAGTAAGATGAACAAAACCTTGACTGAGAGGAAATGTACCTTCTTCTGCCTTTCAAAGACATGTTATTATCTTAGAAACAATATTGAAAGTGAAATTCTCTAAGTTTCAATACCCCCTAGCGGATCATAGATCTATTATCTATTTGATCATTATCCATTTGCTCTGTAAGAGATCTTCAAGGTCATTAATATTATTTGGTTAAAGAAATGGAAGCCCACAGAGAGATGCTTTACTTGAGGTCACACTACTGGAAGAGGAAGGATTTTGACCCACATCTTTTGGCTCCAAATCCTACATTTTTACAAGGTGACACTTGGGTTCATTGGTGGGTCTTTTCAACTTAGACTAAGTCAGAGTTCACTTAACCTACAGTGTTTAAATAGCCCTAAGTTAATTACGATGCTTGCCCAGGGATAGATCTGCATGGTTCTTTGCAAATGGTTTGGTTTCTATTTATGAGTTTGCAAATGGTTTGGTTTCTATTTATGAGTTTACATGCACAAAGAATCTGGGGCCTGTTTTACCCATGGAAAAGAATAGTTTCTAAAAAGCCATTAGAAAGCTTTCATACTTCCCAAGTGCCTGCTTCTGCTTCTGACCATGCCCTGAAAATATCTAAGTCTAGTAAAAGTATCCAGACCATTACATAGGTCCAAACCCTGAATATGAGCTAGATGGTTATACAGCTTAAGAAATTCAGTTTTGACATTGTCAAGGACTTCCTCAGAGAAGGCAGAATCAAGAGAAGTTACAGACATGCCTTCTTAGATTTTCAAATGGAGCTCCAAACTCTCAGTAAATATGAACAAGAGAATGCAAAAAGACAATAGTAATTGAATTAGGCATAAAAGATCAAAGTCAATTCATCTCCATACAACCATACTGGATCTGAAATAGAAGAGCCTCTAGAGAATAGCAGAAGCAATTAACCTCGGGGATAGTGTAGATGAGGCTAAGCCTATGGTAATATTAATTACAAATATATTAATTTAAAATATTTAATCTCTCAACACTCCTCCTTTCTATCATTTTTATTTCACATTAATGTTCATCATATACTCTACACAAAGGCCAAATTCTTACTCTCTATCTTTGTGAGCTGACCAAGTCACAACCTTCACTTGCCTCAGTTTCTTCGTCTGTAAAATAGGGATGATAGCTCTTACCTCCCAGGGTTGTTATGAGAATAAAATGAGATAATATCCTTAAAGCATTTTGTAAACCTCTAAGTGTTTAAAATTGGGAGCTATAACTATGATCCCCCATATATGTTCCACATTTTTCTTCCTCTGTACCTTTTCCCTTGCTAATCCTTACACCTAATTTGCCTTTCCTTTCTTTCAAGGTTTGGTGAATTTTTACCCATCCTTCACAACTGCCATCTCCTCCATGTACTGATCTTTCCAGTCAGAAAGTCTTTTCTTTCTTGGAATTCATATTCTATAGAATTCCTTTTGTATACTTTTTATCAAATTCTATTTTACATCATGCACCATAAATTCCCCTCTACCAGGTCCCTAAGTTAAAGAATGATGTCTGGATATTGTGTGTCTGCATATGGTAGATGCTTAATAAGTGTTAGAAATAAACTGAATTTAGGAGAAAGATGATAGAGACAAGAAATAAATGGGATGTAAGGGTATGACAGGAATAGGGAATGGACTTGTGATATCATTTATAAAAGGAACTTGTAGGTGAGGAAATTCCATCTACTAATTCAAGTCAGCACCTTCTTTGCAAATTACAGTCCTAGAGGGTTAACTAAAAAAGGAAGAGGTCTTACCCAGTATGTGTCAAGGGTACATACGAACCTCAGTCTTTTGGGATCCAAAGTTAGCTCTCCGTTCAATACATGACACTTCCCCTAAGGCCAAAATTTAAAACAAAACTAAATTTTTTTAGAGAAGGGAGGAAGGGGGTAAGCTTTTCTCAGAAGTCTATAAGGTTCAATTGAAGTAAACTGACTTTGCTCTGGATGTTTCCTCCCTTGATAGTTTCTAGAAATTTCCTACTTCTTATTTTGCTTTTCTCATTTATTTGCATCCTTCAGGCCTCTCCAAAACAATACCAAGCATCTCCTAGGCTATGATATCAAATATGAGAAACCAACCATAGGTACCTAAGTGAGAACTTCCTCCTTCCTCCCCCGCCCCCCCCCACTCCCCAGTATGGCTTTCTTTGCCTTACTGAGAGCTGTCTTGGTTTAATGATGTTTTGCACATCAGCTAGATAAGGTGGTGAATTTGGTTGTGCTTGGCCTTAGGCAGCCTCTGCAAAAGATCAAAACTGACCTTTATCCCCTCTTGCTGTAGTCAGAAGACCTATGACCCTGGCAATTGATCCCTCCTATAACTGGGACTCAGTTTTATTCACCCTCTCCATTAACTAAGACTCGGTGTCATCTGAAAACCTAAATAGGTTTTCCCTGATGTTAGTCAAAATATATCATTAAAAGACCTTTGTCTTTATGCTTTGTGCATTCCTAATTGACCTGACTCTTTGGGGAACCCCTCTGGAATTTCCTATTTTCTGGCAGAGAGAGTAAAAGAAAAGGATCAACCTGACATCTGTTACTTGGTTGATGTACCTGATCTGATTGACTAGGAGTGTTATCAGACTCCTCATTACCACTTCACAAATCTTACTGAAAGCTGAACACACACACACACACACACACACACACACAAACATGTATATACATATAGGCATATATAGATGCACAATACACACATATTTACAGATACATATGTATGTGTACACACTATATATCTGTATGTATAGTGTGTGTGTGTATGAATGAATGAGGAAGAGAGAGAGAGAGTCTAAATACTCAAAGGACGATGTCTACTTTTTCAGAAAAATGATGAAGAGTCAAAGCAGACTGAACTGAATGAGGGGATTTGGTAGAAGTTGACAACTCAATAAAAAGTACGAAGCTAAAGGCAAGCAGAGTTGAAAATAGGAACCAGTTTAAACACAGAGTATGTCAGAAGGCATCAAGTTCCCCTTCAACAATAACAATGACCCATCTTTCTAAACTCCCATTTGTATTCCAGAGAGAAAAAAAAATCTGCACTTGGAGCATTTTTATGACTTTAGGGTTTAATTCTGTTTGGCAGAAGAAAGTAATTTCATGAAATGGTTTCTAGTATTTAAAGCGCAATTCTGTTTAGCTTAATTGCTACCTTAAATTAACTGTTGTCTCCATGTAGAAGGGAGATTATTAAGACTGGAGCAAGAGAATATCTGACAGTGAACTTTAACTGAGATCATCTAATCTTGAGTGTAACCAGAAATGGCCCAGTATTTACCCCTCAGCCTCATCACCCACCTGCATCAATATGAAGAGTGTGAAATTCCAAAATGGAGCCCAATGATCTCAAAACGAAATAAAAACTTGTACCTGTCAACTGTGTATTGTCTTCATTTAAAGTTTGAGTTTATTTTCTTCCCTTCCTAGTTTTTATTTCTCATGTACTAAACAGGAATTGTTATAGGAATATTAATATGTAAGTGCCCAGTGTTGGAGGTGGAATCAATATGGCAGAGTAGAAGCAGGGACCTTCCAGAGCTCTCCCCACCAAAACCCTCAAAAAAACTGTAAAAATGACTAAACAAATTCTAGAGCAGCAGAAGCCACAAAATGAAGGACTGAAGCAAATTTCTAGCCCAAGATTATCTGGAAGGTTGACCAGAAGGGTCTATTGCACTGGGCTGGGAGCAGAATGCCATTTGCATGGGTCTCCCAGGTGCTAGCAGAGCTGGAACAGGCCTTAGGGGACTGAATTGCTGGCCGCAGCTGCGGTTTCTGGACTTCTCAACCCATAAACACCAAAAACAGCGTCAAAGGTCAGTAGATTGAGAGGGGAGTGTGGTTCAGTTCTAGCTGCACCCCAGTATAGGGCTCCAAGGTAATGGCAGCTGCTGCTTAAGCTGCAGCTTCTTCTGGAGCAATTCACTTAACAAAGAGTTCAAAAGGTTGGGAAAATGACCAAAAGGAAAAAGAAGCAGACTATAAATTCTTACTTTCTTAGTGAAGAGGTATTTTCCTACATCATCAGGGAGGAGGAAGATAAAAATATACTTGATCTGATTGACTAGAAACACCAAAGCTCCTACATCCAAAGCCTCCAAGAAAAATGCAAATTGGTCTCAGGCCATGGAAGAGCTCAAAAGGGATTTTGAAAATCAAATAAGAGAAGTAGAGGAAAAATTGGGAAGAGCAACGAGAGTGATGCAAGAAAATCATGAAAAATGAGTCAAGAGCTTGCTAAAGGGAATTCAAAAAAATCTGAAGAAAAATAAAACTTTTAAAATGAGACTAACCCAAATGGCAAAAGAAGTCCAAAACACCAATGAGGAGAAGAATGCCTTAAAAAGTGGAATGGGCCAAATGGAAAAAAAAGGTCCAAAAGCTCACTGAAGAAAATAATTCCTTAAAAAGTAGAAGGGAGCAAATGGAAGCTAATGACTTAATGAGAAATCAACAAATTATAAAACAAAACCAAAAGAATGATCAAATATAAGACAATGTGAAGTACCTCAATGGAAAAACAATTGACCTGGAAATGGATCCAGGAGAAATAATTTAAAACTTATTGGACTGCCTGAAAGCCATGATCAAAAAAAAGAGTTGAGACATCATCTTTCAAGAAGTGAGTGAACTTTCATCAAAATTAGCCCAAAGAGGGAATAACCATACTCAAATATAGAAATCTATCTTACTCTACAGGAAAGTAAGAAGGGAAAGGGATGAGAGAAAAACGGGAAGGGCAATAGAAGGGAGGGCAGATTGGGGAAGGGGTAGTCAGAAGTAAAACACTTTTGAGGAAGGGCAGGGGTGAAAGGAGAGAGAATAGAATAAAAGGGGCATAGGATGGAGGGAAATATAGTAAGCAATAGTGACTATGAAAAAATTTTGAAGCAAGTGTCTCTGATAATGGCCTCATTTCTCAAACATAGAGAACTGAGTCAAATTTTAAAAATAGGAGCCATTCTCCAATTGATAAATGATTGACAGATATAATCAGTTTTCAGGTGAAGTAATCAAAGCTATCTACAGCCATATTTTAAAAATACACTAATTCACTATTGATTGGAGACATGCAAATTAAAACAATTCTGAGGTACTATTTCATACCTATTAGATTGGCTAATAGGACAGAAAAGGTAAATGACAAATGTTGGAAAGAAGGTGGGGAAAATGAAATATTAATGCACTGCTGGTGGAGTTGTAAACTGAATCAACACTTCTATAGGGCAATTTGGAACTATGCCTAAAGGGTTATAAAACCACCCACTACCTTTGACTTAGCAATACCACTACAAGTTGTGCATCCCAAAAGAGATAAAAACAAAAAGGAAAAGGATTTATATGTACAAAAAATATTTATAACGGCTCATTTCTGGGGGCAAAGAATCAGAAATTGAGGGGATAAATCAATTTGGGGAGTGGCTGAACAAGCTGTGATTATGATGGAATACTGTTGTACTAAAAGAAATGATAAGCAGGATGCTCTCAGAAAAACCTGGAAAGACTTGCATATACTGATTCAAAGTGAAATGCACTGTATACAAAGTAACAGCAAAGTAACAGTAAGATAATCAGCTGTGAATGACTTAGTTCTTCTCAGAAATACAACGATCCAAGACAACCCTGAAGGACTTGTGATGAAAAATGTCTGTGATCTTACGTCTCAATCCTGCCACTAATTAGAAATGTCAGCAAATTATTTTTCTGGGCATCAGCTTTCTCAGTTGTAAAATGAGAGTTGAACTAGATAACTCCCAAGAACTCTTCCAATTCACACACACACACATACACATACACACACTAATACAGGCCCTAAATGGAGTGATAGGAACTCAGAAAAGGACATCAAAAACTACTAGAATCATTGGGAAATACATCATAGGTTTCATCTTTTCTTCTGTACCTAATCTCCTGACTGGTCTTCTAGTGTATTGCCAATCCTTCAAACCACTGCCTCAGTAATATTTTCCAATACACTGCTTTAATTGTGTCACTCTTTTTCTCAAAAATCTTCTGTGGCTCCCCATTGCCTGTTCAGTAATCTATAAGCTCCTGAGGTATTCAAGCCTCTCTGTGGTCTGGGTCCAGGGTACCCATCCAGACTTACCTGATACAAGATTAGCAAACACTTGGAGGCAGGAATGAGGATGACAAGTTTGTGAGATAAGTAAGACCAGTATAGAGATGCCATCTTTTTCATGATTTTCTTGCATCTCTCTCATTTCTCTTCCCAATTTTTCCTCTGCTTCTCTTACTTGATTTTCAAAATCCTTTTTGAGCTCTTCCATGGTGTGAGACAAATGTATATTTTTCTTGGAGACTTTGGATGCAGGAGTTTTGGCTTTTTGTCTTCTTCTAGTTGTATGTTTTGATCTTCCTTGTCACCAAAGTAAAATTCTATAATCTGATCTTTTCCACCATTTGTTCCTTTTCTTAGTCAATTACTTGATTATTTTAGCTCTTTGTTAAGGTAGATCTTTGTATCCACTGTGGCAGGTGCACTGTCCCAAACTTCAGGGGGTTTGTGTAGCTATTTTAGAGACATTTCTAGGAATCTGTAAATTTTCATTTCTTCCATGGTTGTATGATCAAAGGAGAGGTATTTACTCCTCTCCTGGTCTGTACTCTGGTCTGTGAGTGACCACAAGCTCTCTTTTCTGCCTTGAAACTGTAAGAAGGATTCCCTCTCCACCACTGCCACAAATTCTGACACATCAGCAGACTCCTCCTCACCCCAGGAGTGCCACCCAGGACTGGGACCCAGATCCAAGCAAGAGAATCCTGCAGTGCTAGCAATGAGATCCCTGCAATACACTCTGATCAGCAGCTCGACCCCCTCCCTGCCCCATCTGTGGGCCAAGAGCTCTGGAAACAGCTGTGGCTGCCACCAGTACCACTAGTGCCACCACAGGGCTAGGGACTGACTGCTCCTCTCTCACCCACATCTGAAAGATCTTTCTTACTGGACTTCTAAGTTATCTGATATTTGTGGGCTGAGCAATCTGGAAATCACCACAGTTGCCAGTGATTTAGTCCACTGAGATCTGCTCTAGCCTGTCTGTGCTGGTGTGGCCCACACTGGACTGTGCTCTTTCTCAGACTGGTGCAACAAACCTTTCCTGTTGACATTCCAGGCTGTCTTGGGCTAGAAATTTGTTTCACTCTGTCATTTTCTGTGTTCTGCTGATCTAGAATTTATTTAGAGCTATTTTTGCAGGTATTTGGAAGATTTTGGGGGAGAGCTCAAGCAAGTCCCTGCTTTTATCTTGCCATTTTGGTTCTGCCCCAAGAGATGCCATCTTCAATCCAACCTTTTTCAGCTCTTACTTGAGCTAATTTGTCACACTTTATTCCATCATTTGGGGAATGGGGAGATCAGAAACACAACCAACTCCAGCTCCAGAATTTCTAGTTGCTGACACATTAAGCATGATTAGAAAAAACAGATGGTTTATCCACATTCACAAGAACGGTCCTTGAATTGTCTGGCTATTTGGGTTGCTAAAGCTATTTACAGCAAGTTGAGAAAGCTGAGGAAGAGAAGTTCTGTGTAGGGTAGTAGAGTGTAATCATTGCCAAAAGATGCCACTTTGACAAAATATGCCATCAGAAACTATTTATAAACTCAACCTCCCTGTCACATTTCACCTCCTTATATTGCTCTGTTCAGGTGATCCAAGAGAGTCACGTGGCCACAAGAGCATTAACAATAGAACATGCCATCAAAGCAACAGTAGATGGTAAGGTTCTTGTTTATTGGGCACCCATATGCAAGATCTTAAATAGAACAAGAACATCAGAAATTAGCTCTTCCAAGAATCCTCATGTTAAAAATCCACAGTGGTATTACTGGGACCCATATGGAAAACAGGAAAAAGGGAACTGAGACCTAGGAAACATAGAAATTGAAGCACAATACTTATTCTTATTCCACCATTGTTTGTTGCATGCCCATCACTGGATATCATACTCTGATGCCAGAAGATCACAGAACCATAGATCCCAGAGCTGGAAGGGACATTAGAGGTCATTTACACCAACCCCTTTATTTTACAGATAAGAAAACCATGGCTGAGAGAGACTGAGTGACTTATCTATGGTCACTTTAAACATCAGAGGTAGAATTTGACTCCAAGTCTCCTGACTTGAATCAGTCCTTTCTAGTCCCACCATACTCCATTGCCTGAAATTAATGCTACAGAATGGAAAGAGTTCACATCAGGGTTTAGATCTGGGCTTAAGTCTTGGCTTTGCCATTTGCTGTGGGACCTTGGATGACTCACTTTACATCACAGGTATCAAGTTCATAAATTGCTGGCCATATTTGACCCACAAAATTCTCAAAAGGTACCAAATCAAATTAAGCTGTAATTGGAAAATGTTGAACACAATAAATTAAAAACACAATACAACATAAATATTGTGGTTTTCCAAGTTAACATGTGACCCACAGGGATCTATTTCTCATTTCCTATCCTGTAAAATAGGGTTAAAAACATGTGTACCACCTGCTTCAGGGGATCTTCAGGAAGATTAAATGAGGAGGTAGGAGGCTAGGCGTTGTGGTGCTTGTAGTCATAAAGTGGAATTTGACTTTGTGCAGCATTTTCCCAGCAACAATCTCATGAGGTAGGTTGTGCAAGCATGATTACACCCATTTTGCAGATGTAAAAACTGAGGCTCCATGAAGTTAAGTTCATGCTTTTTATGCTCACACAGTTAATTGGTGTTCAGAGCCAAGACTTGAAACCAGATTTTTGGATTCCAAATTAAATTTCTCTTTCTATTATACTATCATTATCCAGTCACTCTTTAAAGAAATGATAATAAAATCCACAGCTTAGTATTAGGAATAGGATATTAGGTTGTTGTTCTGTTGATTGTCTAGGCTTAAGAAAGTGATGGTTAGAAGTTGCCTTAAGTGTCCATATATGTACTGGCGTCCAAGTACAATATCCATTCATACAGTGCACTAAAATTGATTATCCACCATATCTGTAACTCAGGAAAGAGGTTTTCCATCCACCCCACCTAAGAGACAATTCCCCATCCCTCCATGTTCTTCCATCCAAAACTCCCAATGGAAACTAGAGTGTCCCTCCATGGACATGCTAAAGGTCTCCTGATATAACAGGCACCTGGATTCTAATATTTAGCAGGCCTTTTTATATTTGGTGCCTCCCTTCTTTCAAAGCCACTATGAATCAAGAATATAAACTGCAGTTCCCTCCCAGTCTTTGCATTTAGAACAACCTAAAGATCAGAGGACACTTAGCTTTGGAAGGTTCATTCCATGAGTCCCTCAAGCATCCTTTCTCCCTCTGACATTTTTTAACCTTCTCTTTATTTTGCATAAGCTTTGTACATATATCCATTTGTTCATACATTGTCTCCCCCAATAGGATATCTCTCCCAAACTTCTGATGCTCAGGATCTGTTTCATTTTTGTCTTTAAATTCCCCTTGCCTAGTACAATACCTAGCACAAAGTAGGCACTTTATTGTTCCATTATGTCTGACTCTTTGTGACTCCATGAGCAATGTTGTCCATGGGGTTTCTTTGCAAAGATACTAGAGTGGTTTTTCATTTCCTTCTCCAGTGGATTAAGGCAAACAGAGGTTAAGTGACTTGCCCAGGGTCACATAACTAGTAAGTGTCTGAGGCTGGATTTGAACTATGATTTTCCCAACTCCAGGTCCGGCCCTCTATCCACTAAGCCACCTAATGACCTCCTGGCACTTAGTAAATGCTTGTTGGCTAATTGACTGATTGGGCAGATAGGGGGAAATACACAGGACTAGATGTGGAAAACATCAGTGAAGGGATAGGTACTGAATAAGGCATTGAACACTATGATTATTTCAACTTATTCTCTCATTGTATGATCTGTGGATCAATGATGATCCATGAGAGTCCTCCAGGCTGTCAGTGATTGATTTTTTTTGGATTAATATTTATTATATGAGAACACGGACACTTTTGTGTACATTGTGCCATGACATTCCTCCCATTAATTCTATAGAGGATTTTCTTGGATGAGATGGAAGATGATGAGCCTAAATATGTGGGGTAAATAGTCCATGAGGTCTGCTGAATGTCGAGAAGTGCTGGTACAGAAAGAATGGGAAACATAATAAAGCTTGAGGGTAGGAGTTCAGATGACAAAAGTGAAGGGATGAATGACTATAGGCACAGGGCCAGAAGAGACATGATGGGAAGCAATAAAGTCAGTCCATCTGGAACAGAAAGATCTGTGACTCAAGGGGGAATGATAGGATGACTGTGCTGAATTTTTCTTTTGAAATCCCCATGCACCATGTAGTGATTATGTATCACATCCTCCAAAGCTACCACCCAATTAAATTATTCTGATAGCCAAGTCCCTTCTATGAACTGACCTTTCCTGAAGGCTCCTCATTCACCAAATACTTACCACCCCTCACTCAAATCTGACCTTGGAAGCAACAGGGTTCAAGATCTCTCTCTCTCTCTCTCTCTCTCTCTCTCTCTCTCTCTCTCTCTCTCTCTCTCTCTCTCTCTCTCTCTCTTTCTATCTCTCTGTGTATCTCTCTGTCTCTCCCCATGTTGTCTTTTCTGTTTCTGTCCCTCTCCACCTTCCTTCATCATCCTTTCTCCCTCCTCTTCTACCCTTCTTCTCTTTTCTTTTTTCCCTCTTCCTCTCTACCTCCCTCCCTCATTCCTCCCTCTCTCCTCTCTCTCTGTCCCTCTATCTCTTTTCTTTCCTCTTTTTCTGTCTTCCTCTTTTCTTCCCTGTTTCTGTCCCTCCCTCCATTCTTTATTTCTCTGCATTTCTTTTTCCCTCCCTCTCTCCCCATCCCTCAATTACCTCAAATGCCGACAATTCTTACTATGCCATATGTAGATGCAACCTAGACTAACCTAATATCTCAATACTTCAAGGATCTATGATTTTGCCAGTCTAGATTCTCCTTCCTTTGGCAATGGAGACATCGGTGTTTCCCACTACATCTCTTTGATCCCCTGGTTTTTATTTAGAAAAAAATAAATCAACCCATGATTAGCCTGAAAATGAACTTCTCAAAAATTATCTTGGGCCTCAAATAACATTCACAGTGTTCATCACTAGGAAAAATCAAAATCCTCTTTGACATAGTAAGACCTGCCAGAGCTTGAACTCTGATAACCCTGCCCTTTAGAACCCAATGTCAACACTCAAAGCCATGATGAGACAGTACAGGGTATTAGTACAGTACAGGGTAATATGCTTCTGAAGCATTCACAATACAATGTTTCTTTTACAATACCCTTGTGAACCAGGAATTGCAAGTATTCTTATCTCTATTTTACTAAAGAGGATAATACTACTCAGAGAGTACTGTTGCTCAAGTACTTGCTCAAGATCATGCAGATAGAAAGTGGAGAGGTTGGGACACAAACCCTGTACTTGTTATTCCATTTCCCCACTTAATATTAGTGAGGGTTTGGGGAGGAGCCAAGATGGTGGAGTAGAAAGACTCACCTATGCTAGCTCCGAATCCACAGCCCATAAATTTCCTGTAAAAAGAACTCCCCACAAATTCTGGATCACTGAAAGGTGCACAGAAACACAGTGGAAGAGATTTCCATTTCAGAGAGCCCTGGAGAGCTGTCCCCAGGGGTCTGTCACACCCCGGAAAGCCGACCCCTGAGCTGCCCTGGCCACCGGGCCACAGAGGAGCAGATCTGAGCAGGCTTCAGGGATGGAATCTCTGGGCAGCCAGGAAGGTCCCTCCACCCACAGGCACTACGGGTCAGTGAGAGAGACGTCTGAGCTGGCCGAGAGGGGAGCGGGGTGTTTCCGTGACTTGGGCCCCCTTGGGAGGAAGTGGCTGAGGGAGGGGCAGAGGCAGCAGCAGAGGTAGCAGTGGCAGGGACTTCCTGAGCAGGCAGGAGCTCCATTACTGAAGGTCTCTGCATAAACCCCCTGAGGGAGCTGAGACTGGGAGGCGGCCCTGCCCCCACCCAAGCACCAGAACTTAAGCTCACATTGAATAGCAGTGATCCATCGATCACCGCCTGAAAGAGATCCAAAAAGAGAAAGTCCTAGGAACATTGTGGCAAAATTCCAGAGTTCCCAGGTCAAGGAGAAAATATTGCAAGCAGCTAGAAAAAAAAATTCCAGTATTGTGGAAATACAATCAGGATAACACAAGATCTAGCAGCTTCTACATTAAGGGATCGAAGGGCGTGGAATAGGATATTCCAGAAGTCAAAGGAACTAGGACTCAAACCAAGAATCACCTACCCAGCAAAACTGAGTAGAATACTTCAGGGGAAAATATAGTTTTTCAATGAAACAGAGGACTTTCAAGCATTCTTGATGAAAAGACCAGAGCTGAAAAGAAAATTTGACTTTCAAACACAAGAATGAGAAGAAGCATGAAAAAGTAAACAGCAAAGGGAAGTCACAAGGGACTTACCAAAGGTGAACTATTTACATTCCTACATGGAAAGACAATATTTGTAACTCTTAAAACTTTTCAGTATCTGGGTAGTTGGTGGGACCACACAGACGTACACACACACACATGTACATGCATGCACACACACACATACACACAAGCACGCACACACAGAGACAGAGAGCACAGAGTGAATTGAATAGGATGGGACCATATCTTAAAAGAAATTAAGGTAAATGGTGAGAGAGAAATGTAGTGGGACGACAGAGGGTGAAATGGAATGGGGTAAATTATATCTCATTCAAGAGGCAAGCAGGTGACTTTTTAGTGGAGGAAAAAAGAGGAAAGCTGAGAAAAAAACAAGAAGTTTACCCTCATTACATTCGACTAAAGGAAGGAATAAAATGCACACTCATTTTGGTATGAAAACCTATCTTACAGTACAGAAAATTGGGAAGAAGGAGATAAGCAGGGAGGGAGGGATTATGGCAGGGAGGGCAATGGAAGATGGGAGCAATTTGAAGTCAATACTCTTGGGGAGGGACAGGATCAAAAGAGAGAATCGAAACAATGGGGGGCAGAATAGGATGAAGGGAAATACAGTTAGTCTTATACAACATGACTGTTATCGAAGTCATTTGCAAAACTACACAGATATGGCCTATATTGAATTGCCTGCCTTCCCAAAGGGAATGGGTGGGGAGGGAGGGATGGGAACAATTTGGAACTCAAAGTTTTAGGAACAACTGTTTAGTATTGTTGTTGCTACTAGGTAAGAAGACATACAGTTAATGAGGAATAGAAAGTCATCTGACCCTACAGGAGAAAAGAGAAGATGGGGACAAGAGAAGGGAGGGATGACAGAAGAGAGGGCAGATTGGAGATAGGGAAAATTAGATTGCTCGGTGTATTGGGGTGGGGGGAGGGGATATAAGGGGAGAAAATTTGGAACCCAAAATTTTGTGAAAATGAATGTAAAAAGTTAAATAAGTAAAAAAATTTTTAAAAAAATATTAGTGAGGGTTTTCTGACTCATGATGAGGGTTTCTGACCCAGCTCCCAATCATGTGCTCCTTTCTGTGCAATGTCTGTCTGTTCATTCTCTTAGACATGCTTCTGTTTCAGAATGTCTCATGTGCTGGGTGGATCAATCATTTACTCAAATAACTGTGGTTGTCAGCTGTCTAAGGCAGAAGATTGAGTTGTAAATAACGTTCTCTGGGTTATTTGATCCTTCCATAGCTGAGGTTCTTAACCTAGAATCCATGAATATACATACATACATAAATATATATATATATGCACACACATATACATATATAGATAGATATATGTATATCTGTATAGATATATGTATACACATATATACATTCATGCACATATATACATATACACATATATGTGTGTATATGTAGTTACTTCAATATGGTTGACTTCCTTTATAATCCTGTATATTTTATTTCATACATTTAAAGACATTATTCTAGGAAGGATTCCATTTGCTTCACCAGATTGCCAAACTGGATCAGGTCACAAAAAAATGGTTAAGAATTTCTGGTTTATATCCTTTGAAGCTTTCAATAAACAAATTTTTAATTCCAAGAGGAAAAATAAGAAACTTGAGAACAGGAGCAAATGGTTGTTTGGTGGTAGCCTGAAGGCTATACATCTAAAGAGGAATTCCAGTTTTTAGCTAGAAAATGAAGTTTTATCTTTGGCAACCTTGAGGATCATGTGTTGACTGAAGTATGAGATAAAAAACATAATGTTCTTATGGGCACAGTCACTCACGGGAAGTCTACTTTCCAAGGACCAGTCTTTGCTAGATTTGGCAGGGCTCTTGGGGAAGTTGTCTGTAGGGTAATGAAACATCAGTTTGCAATAGCAGCAATGGCAACTCTGAAAGGCTATCTCCTAAATTAGAGAAGAGTCATGATTAGCAGCCTTTTGAAAACTTGACACAATGAATAGAGACATACCCTAGAAACCAGGAAAGCCTTGATTCAAATTCCACTCCTAATATATACTGATTGCATGACCCTGAACAAGTTATTTAATTTCTCAAGTGATCTAGACAACTCTCTAAAACAAGTTAAAAAGAAGTTGCCTTTGTATTTTTGATGCTGAGTCATGTGAGTCCTACCTGACTCTCTGTGACCCACACCATTTGGGGTTTTCTTAGCAAAGATACTGGAGTGGTTTTTCATTTCCTTTCTCCAGCTCGTTGTATAGATGAGGAAACTGAGGCAAAGAGTTCAGTGATTTGTCCAGGGTCACACAGTTAGCATCTGAGGTCAGATTTGAACCCAATTCTTCCTCACTCTAGGCCTGGTATCTATCCACTATATCACCTAATTTCCCCCACATACACACACCTTTTTATGAGAGAGAATTTACTCTGGAAATTCTGTATACCAGGGCTTCTTAAACTCCACTAGAAACCCCTTCAACTCTTCTTAAACTATGGGTTGCTACCCCATATGGAGTCTACAGCAATGAAGTCATGGGCACAGTCCCTATCCTCTTGTGATGAGCATTGAGTGGGAGAGGGTTGGGAGTGTCCATATTGATATAAATCAAAGTAATTAAAATCTGAAGTGCTATTCTTTGCAACATGAGGCACGGACATTTGGCAAAACCCCTAAGGTTACTTTGGAGAAGCAACATTCATTATGACAAAAATGTAAAGAAAGAATACAGTTCACTCAGTTTGGGTATCAGTGACTCAGTTCAACTAGGATGCAAATTTATCAATGTAAATTGGCCCAACCATTCTAGAAAGAAATCTAGAATTACGCAAATGATATAGCCAAAATGCACATGCACTTTAACCCAGAGATTCCATGATGAAGCAAATACTCTCAAAGAGGTAATAGGCAAAAAAAAGAAAAGAAAAGAAAAGAAAAGAAAAGAAAAGAAAAGAAAAAAGAAAAAAAGAAAGAAAGACTCCATATATTTATACAACAAAATTTTATACCAACCTTTTGGGGCATTGCAAGTGGATAGCCACCAATTTGGGGGTCATTTAAATTGAAGTATGACACAGAAAGGTATTAGTATGGTATCATGACTTTGGAATCAGACACCTCAGTTCAGATACTCAGTGAGATGTTACTTATGTGATCTAGGACAAGATCTCTTTGTGTCTCTGTTCCCTTGTCAATAAAACAAAGGGATTGAACTAGATGGCTTCTGGCTTCCCTTTCAGCTCCAGAAAAATGATTTTATGTTGCCTATCTCCCAAAATAAAAATAATAAAAATAAAAAGAAATATTTCCCCCAAAAAATATAAACAATGATTTAGATTGGCCTTTGTTCCCTTCCCTTAGTATTTATTCTTGTTGTTCACATTTTCAGGCTTGTCCTACTCTTCTTGGGCCCATTCGGGGTTTTCTTGGCAAAGATACTGGAGTGGTTTGCCATTTGCTTCTCTAGCTCATGTTACAGATGAGGAAACTGAAGTGACTTGCCCAGGGTCACTCAGCAAGTAAGTGTCTAGGTCAGATATGAACTCATAAAGATGAGTCTTCTTTCTTCATTCTTCATAAAGATGAGCCATCTAGCTGCCTCTTATTTAGTATAGATGAAAATTAATCACCTCTATTAAATCCCAATTATTAGTATACCTTGAAGACTATATATCACAGTAAAGTGAGTCATACAAATTGTTTGGTTTCTCAATGTATATAAAAGTTATGTTACACTCTACTGTAGTGTATTAAATGCACAATAGTATTGCATCTAAAAAAACAATATTCTTACCTTGATTAAAAATATTTTATTGCTAAAAATGCTAACCATCATCTGAGCCTTCAGTGAGTTGTAAAATTTTGCTGGTGGAGGGTCGTGCCTTGATGTTGATGGTTGCTGACTGATTAGGGATGTAATAGCAATTTCTTAAAATAAAACAATGATGAAATTTGCCACATCGATTGATTCTTACTTCATTTGAAAACTTAGAGGCCATTGTAGCATATTAATTAGCCTAATTTCAATATTGTTGTGTCTGAAGGAATAGGGAGATGTTAGGAGAGGAAGAGAGAAAGAAGAACACACATAACATTAATCAATCAACTCTGTTGTTTTCTGTGCAGTTCATGGCACCCCAAAGCAGTTACAGTAGTAACATCAGAAATCACTGATCACAGATCACCATAAAAGATATAATAATGATGAAAAAGTTTAAAATATTGCAAGAATTATCAAAATGTGGCACAGAGACATGAGGTAAGCACATGCTGCTGGAAAAATGGTGCCTATAGACACCAATGGACTGTTGGTGGAGTTATGAACTGATCCAACCATTCTGGAGAGCAATTTGGAAGTATGCCCAAAGCACTATAAAATTGTGCATACGCTTTGATCCAGCACTATCATTGCTAGCTCTATATCCCAAAGATATCCAAAAAAGAACAGAGAGGATCTCTCTGTACAAAAATATTTATAGCAGCTCTTTTTGTGGCGGCTAAGAATTGGAAATCAAAAGAATGTCCATCAATTGGGAAATGGCTAAACAAGCTGTGGTATGTGATTGTAATGGAATATTATTGTTCTATAAGAAAAAAATGATTTGATTCATTGCAAAGTGAAGTTCATTTGTAACACAACCATTGCTGGTCCTTTAACTCACATATAAAGACTCTTCCCTTGCCATTCCTGTAATGAGTCAATCAATCACTTGATACAGTACAGCATTCACCAAGTCTGGACATTTTCCCTGAGAGCTCATTCAGTACTGTCTTCCAATAGAAGCAGAATATGCCTTTTGGTTTCCTATTCAGTGGGGGTTTAAAAGCAGGCCTTTATTAATTTTTACATTCCCCCTCTGCAGTTCTGAGCTCAAGTCATTTGGAACTTTATGAGAGGCTTACTGGACGTTCAGCTAAATTACTCTGCACAATTGGCTATAGCTTCTTTACAATAGCAAGGAGAGCTTAGTTAAAACCCAAATTTCTTCCTCAAAATTCCTGCTAGTAATATACTACTCTCTTCCATTCAGAGCTTTATTTTTTAAATTGGATGAACTTTATTTTTTAACAAGAATATTTGCATCAACTGCGTGTACAAGGAGATCTGCCTCTGTCTAAGAAAGCATCTTTTCACAACAAAAGAAGTTGACAGTTTGCCTCTTCTTCTTCATCTGTTTCTGTCCCCCATCATTCTCTTCACTCCCAACAAGTTCTACCATTTCTGTTTGTCCACTTCCCCTGTCAGAGTGTGAGCAGAGACAGAACTTAAAAGTATCTGTTCTTGTTGCCAGAGCTTGAAAATATGACAGAGGGATAAGGGGAGATGGAAGCTATTGAGTAAAGTGATATTTGAGGATCATCCACGATTTTGATTTATCTGTGTTTTCCCTATCTTCCCACGAAAAAATGGAGAATTGATTGTATTTTTCCCCAGAACAGGGGATTGCAGTGAAAATTGTTGTATCTGAGGGAATAGGGAGATCTTAGGAGAAGAAGAGATATCACTTTTCTGTTAAAAATCCCAGCAAGAATTTTACTCTCCTATTTTCCTTATCAATCACTTGTTTGATTAATTATGACTGCTGGGAAAGTTCAACTATGGGTTTTTCCAGTGCAGAACAATTGTGAAGAAGAGATTCAAGCTGTTTTTAAGACTGGTCAATTTATTGGTACTACACCATAAAGGACCTTTTTTTAAGGGTACAGTCAAGAATTGTTTGAAAGGACAGATTTAGAGTTGGTAGAACTTGGAAGGTCATTGAGTCCAATCCCATTGCTTTACATGTGAAGAAACTGAGCCACACAGAGATTAAGTGATTTGTCCAAGGTCACATAAGTAACATCAGAACTGAACTCCAAAAGCAGGTCTTCTGTCTACAGAGTCAACATTTATTCCCTTACCCTATTGCCAGATTATATAACATATCTCCTTCTTCTCAGTATAGGGTTGGAGGAGATACTATCAAGACCAGATGTTTCATGACTTAGTTGCTATGTGAGTTGGTTTTACTTACCTGTTTCTTCTTTACAAGAAATAGGGAGAGGGGGAGCCAGGAAATGGCTGTGACATAAAAAAAGAGATCAATAAAACCATTTGTAAAAATTCTATTTGGAATCAAATGCTTCTTTGCTTCTGTGAATACAAATTTTCATATTCATAGAGCACAATGTAATACTAGAGATGTCTGTTCGAATGTGTCATTACATTTGCAACATAGCATGTGGGCAATTCAACTAAACATAATAAATAATTTATCTGATATTTATTATTTATCCGATATATAGTATCTAATATGTGCGAGGCACTAAAGAACACAAAGCCAAAAAGGGAGCATTCTTTGACCACAAAACACTTACATTCGAGTTAGGTGGTGAAATATGTGTACTGACACCTACAGTACACAAGACACTTAAAACATACAAACCAATAACGTAACACATGATCAGTATATTACTGAAAAGTAAATATAAGGTCATTTGAAAAGGAAGAATGCAAGATCTGTAACACTTACAATCATATCATGAGGATAGATAATACCATTTGAGGGGTAATGGGATTTTCTGAACTCCTCTCAATCTAACTATAGTTATTCTCACGTGATTCAATTGTAATGCTCTGTTGCCATGAAAACAAATCCAAGTATGTGAATGAAGCTTACTTCATAAACTCATTTGGTTCAACTATTTGATCAATTTTTTTAAAGGTGAAAAATGGAGATTCCTTTGACTTGGTCTATATGGGCATTCTCTTGCGACACTCAACCCCCGCCACCCCAGCTGAAATGTCTAAACATTTCTCCTTCTGATCTCCCCTAGCACTTGATGTCTGAACGACTCACTTGGGATACCTATAATTTTCTGTCTTGTATTAATTATTACTTGTTTAATCACTCGACCTTTCTAAATTTTAAGCTAGATCCCAGTGACTACCATGGTGCTTTGGGGTAGGGGAAGAAAGAGGATGGACTAGACCTATGATGTAATTGGTGTAGAGAACTCTTAGGGAAGGGAAACTACCAGTATAGGTCTGCACCTGCTCTGTAACTTATAGTCTTAGAGAGTTGACTAGCACTAAACGGTTAACTGACTTGCACACAGTATGTATCAGAAACTTAAACCTACCTCTTCCTGAGTCTAAGACCTCTATTGCCTATGCAGCTCTGCCTACCACAGTGTCTTATGTATAGTAAATATTCCACTTGCAAACATTTGTTATTGCTTGGTCAATGAATGTTCTAGTCATGGATACCTGAGACTTAAATCAACACTAATAAAGACTTCCTCTATCTCATACCTTCTCTGTTTATATGTCTCTATTTCTGACTCTCTCTGTGTCTGTGTCTGTCTATCTGTGTCTCTCTCTCTTTCTTTCTGTCTCTCTCTCTCTTTATTCCTTGTCTTTCTTTCTCTCCTCTTTGCATACAATTCAACATGCATGTTGCACCTGCTGTGTATAAGCCACAGAGTTACAAAAACAAAATGAAAAATAGTCCCTGCTCTCAAAGAGTTTATGTTCTTAAATTTTCTATTTTTACCTTGACTTGTCTTCACTCCTCATCTTTACTTTCTCTTCTTTTCCTCCTCCACTTCCTTCTCCTATCTCCTCCTCCTTTCTTCTTTTCCCTTATTTACTTCTCTTTTTTCTAAAGTTAATAAAACATTATCTTTCCCATTTAGCAAACAAAACTAAAAAAAGCTTAAATAGCTTAGAAATATGTTCTAGAAACATCACTGAATTTGAAGACAAAAGACCTGTGTTTTAACTCTTGTCTCTAATACTCCATAGTTCTGTGCCCTTAAGGCAAGTCATTGAAACTCTCCATACTTTGTTTTCCTCAAATGTAAAATTACAAGGTAGGATTTGGTGATGTCTAGGATTTCTTACATGCAAAGAAGCCAAGTGACTTGATCAAGGTCACATATCTCAGAAGGAATTAGCTTGGGGTTACAATTTCTTGACTATCTCATCAGTACTTAGTCTATTAAATAGTAGGACTCATTACCCATGACTTCCTAAGAATGACTCCCAAAATCTCTTCACTATTTATTTCAGGAGGATGAGCTCTCTGTGACATAAGATAGAGTAGATATTCTTTTCCCTGGGATAGTTAACAGGGGCAGAAGTCGATTGAAGAAGAAAGAATCCTACTTAATGATCACTGGAGTTCTGGAGTCACACTTTGGGGGCAGGGAGGAGTTGAAAATATATCACCTTCCTTTATTCAATAAGTATAAAGTATGGAGGAAGACTGTATCATTCAGGACCATATACCATGCTTTTTGGTGAACCTCTGTCATTTGTTTCTCCTTTGGGAAAAGCTAGAGCAAGAGAAGAAAAAAAAATATTAGAGAAGTATTTTATCCTAAAAGCCCCACAGTCTGTTGGATTAATAGCCTGCCACAATGTGTGCTGCAGGGAAGTTCAAAGCAGTTCCTCTGCCAGGATTCTCATAAATCGTCCTCATGGACAGGCAGATCCAAAACGGAGCTTGAGGAACAAAGAGAGGAAACCTGAGTATTAAATACATAATCTTCTAAGCACACTATTTCATTTCTGGAAAGTTCCCTCTAAACAGCAGATTTTTTGTAGCTATTTATTTTCTTTAATATTTTGCACTGGGGCATGGGAGCCATCACTTTGCTCTTTGATTCGCTACAGTGAAGATGCCAGCCCATCAGTGGGATACTTAATACTTTTCAAAAGCCATCAGTGGGAGGCTTAGTGTCTGATGGCCACTATCTAGTCCAGTTCTCCCTGGGGCCATCAGAGAAAAGGAAGACTCAGATCATCTCAGATGCTCCACAAAGGCAAAATGACAGCCTGTTCATCTTTGGATAGACAAGACAGCCAGAGGCACCATAATGGGACCACTTGCAGAAACTAAAAAAGTAATGAATTGAAACACCCTTCATTTCAGACTGGAACAATTTGAGAGAATCTTTGATTTCACTCCTTCCCTCATCAAAGAACATGAAGATCTCTTTATATAACAATTACCTCCCCCTGCTAAAACGGATGAATACTCAGGCACCATTGCATTAAAATCATGAAACAGGGAGATGTAGTAGAAAAATCAAGGACTGGGAATCCTAGCTTTTAGTCCCCTCTCTGCTGCTGAACTAGCTGTATGATCTTAGGTAAGTTATTTATCCTCTCTGGGTCATAATTTGCTCATCTTTTAAATGTATGATATTTGGATTAAATGATCATTTAGAAATGATCTCTTATAGCTTAAAATTTGACGGCTAAGAACCTAATCCTGATTTCATTTTTTAATGTTAATTTTCAATTCCAAATTCTCTTTTTCCCTCTACCCCCTACCCCATTCACTGGGAAGGCAATAAGTACAATACCCATTAATATATGTTGTCTTGAAAAGCATTTTCACATTAGCCATGATATAAGGAAAAAAATAAAGAAAAATATGCTTCAAAATGCACTCAAAGTACATCAGGTCCCTATCTGTAAGCAGATAACATTTTTCATTATGAGTCCTTTGGAATTGTCATTGATCAGTGTTGCTAAATCTTTCACAATTAATTAACATTACAATACTACTGTTACAGTATATGTTGTTCTGTTGGTTCTGCTCACCTCACTTTATATCAGTTCATAAAAGTCTTCCTAGGTTTTTCTGAAACCATCCCCTACATCATTTTTTTAGGATAATAGTATTCCATTATTTCATACACTATAATTTGTTCAGCCATCACCCATTACTGATAGGCAACCCTTCAGTTTCCAATTCTTTGCCACTACAAAAAAAAAGCTTCTGTAAATATTTTTTGTACATATGGATACTTTTCCGTTTAAAAAATCTCTTTGTTATATACACCTAGTAGCAGTAGCATTGGGTAAAAGTAAATACACTATTTCATAGCACATTTAATATCATAAGCATTGCTTATAATATTATCCTTTTTTGCTGAATCATATATCTATTTTGAGCTTATCTTGGTATACAATGTGAGGCATTTGTCTACTCCTTGTTGTGTTTGTCCTCCATTTCTGAGGAGGACCATGACATCAGGGAAATGATGTAATTAACTTTGACTTGAATGAGGGAGAGTTGTGCAGGCTCACCTGCCTTGCTTTCTCTTCCTGAGCCATCTGGATCCAGTGACCAGATATTCATCAGGATGACTGAAGATGGCCCAGGATGTAATGAGAGACCCTTTCTACCAGAATATTTTTTAGTTTCCTCAACATTTCTGGTCAAATGGTGAATTCTTGTCCCAGTGGCTGTGATCTCTGAGTTATCAAATACTAGACTACTGGGCTAATTTGCTTCTGTATAACGTGTACCTAACCTATCCCATTTGTCAACCACTCTATTTCTTATCAAAATATTTTGATGATAATCTTAGCAGCATAGAACCCTTCCTTCATTTTTCTTTAATGGTTCCCTTGATATTCTTGACTTTCTGTTCCTCCAGATGAATTTTGTTATTTTTTCTAGCTCCATGGAGTAATTTTTTGGTAGTTTGATTGGTATGGCACTAAATAAGTAAATAAATTTAGGTAGTGTTATTATTTTTATTACGTTCACTCAGTCTACCTATAAGCAATTCATATTTCTTCATTTGTTTACATCTGCCTGCCTTTATTTCTGTGAAGATCATTTTGGGATTTTGTTCAAATAGATGTTGTGCGTGTGTTAGCAGATAGTCTCCCAAGTATTTCATCCTATCTGCAGTTATCTTAAATCACATTGAATTTTCATTTCTTCCTGCTGTATTCTATTGGTAATATATGGAAATGCTGATGACTTTGTGTGGGCTTCTTTTATATCCTGTAACTTTACTGTCGTTTTTCTTTAATTAGTTTTTTAGTTTATTTTCTACAGTTCACTAAGTATACCATTATATGATCTGCAAAAAGTGATAGGTCTGAATTCAAATCTGATCTCAGACACTTACTAGTTAGTAACCCTGGGCAAGTTGCTTAACTTTATTTGCCTCAGTTCCTCATCTATAAAATGAGCTGGAGAAGGAAATAGCAAACCACTCCAGTATCTTCACCAAGAAAATCCCAAATGGTTTCACAAAGAGTTGTATATGACTGAAATGACTGAATAACATTTCAGTTGTTTCTTCCTTCACTTTCTTGCTCTTGTCTTATTGCTATAGCTAGTATTTCAAATAATATCAAATAATAACGGTGATAATGAATATTCTTGCTTCATCCCTGATCTTATTCAAAGGTCTTCTGGGTTGTCCCCATGATATATAATGCTTGCTCTTGGTTTAAGATAGATAAAATTTACTTTTTGAGAAAATCTCTGTTTATTCCTATGCTTTCTATTATTTTAATAGAAATGGGTGCTGTATTTTATCAGAAGCTTTTCTGCATTTATTAACATAATCATTTTTTAGTGATTTTGTTATTCATGAGATCATTTATGTTTACAGTTTTCCTAATATTAATCAGTCCTACCTTACTAGTATAAATTCAACCTGGTTATAATATATTATATGTTTTGTATTCCTATAATCTTGCTAAGTATTTTATTTAAAATTTTTGCATCAATATTCATTAAGAAAATTAGTCTATAGTTTTCTTTCTCTGTTTTTGCTTTCCCTGGTTCAATTATTTTTTCTATTATAGAGTGAACTTGGTAAGATTCCTTCTTTATCTATTTTTAAAACTATTTACATAGCACCAGAATTAATTGTTCTTTAAATGTTTGGTAAAATTTTCTTACAAATCCATCTAGTTTTTTTCTCTTCTTAAGTTTTTTCTTTTTTTTTCCTTGCTTTATGACTCATAAATTTCTTTTTGTAATATAAGGCTGTGTGTGTATGTAGATATTCATCTATTTCACTTAGATTTTTCAGTTTTATTAGCATAAAGTTGTGCAAGGAAAATTCTAATAATTACTTTAACTTAATATTTGTTTCTTGTTCACTTAATCATTTTGTTTTTAATACTGATAATTTGGTTTTCTTTTTTTAAATCAAATTAAGAAGTTGTTTATCTGTTTTATCTTTTTTTTTGTAAAAACCAGCTGTTAATTTTATTTATTAATTTGATGAGGTTTTCTCTTTTACTTTCAATTTTATTAGTCTTTCTTTTGATTGTTAAGATTTCCATTTTGGTGCTTAATTGGGGATTTTAAATTTCTTATTTTTCTTTTTTAGTTTCACATCTACTTTATTGATCTGCTCTTTCTCTCTTTTATTGATGTAAATGTTCAGAAGTATAAAATTTCCCCTAAGTACTTCTTTATCTACATTTAACAAATTTTAGTATGTGGTCTCATTGTCATCCTTATATTCAATGAAATTACATGTTTTAAGATTCTGCAAGCTAGGTTACAACAAAATGTGAACCAAGAATTATGAGAAGAGCAGGTTGGATTTTAGAGAGATGGAGGAACTAGAAACCAAATTGCCAACATTTGCTGGAATATGGAGGAAGCAAGGGAGTTCCAGAAAAACATCTATTTCTGCTTCATTGACTACACTAAAGCTGTATGGATCACAACACAATGTGTCAAATTCTCAAAGAGATGAGAATACTAGATTATCTTACTTATTTCCTGAGGTACCTATATGCAGGCCAAGAAACAACGGTTAGAACCAAACATGGAACAACTGATTGGTTCAAGATTGGAAAAGGGTATGACAAAGCTGTATATTGTCATCTTATTTACTTAACCTGTAAGCAAAGTATATCATAAGAATGCCATTCTGGATGAACCAAAAGCTAGAATTAAAGTTGCTGGGGAAAATATTTACAACCTCAGATATGCAGATGATATCATTCTGATGACAGAAAGTGAAGAATTAAAGATCCTCTTGATGATGGTGAAAGAGGACAGTATAAAAGCTAGTCTGAAGTTTAACATCAAAAAATAAGATCTTGGCCAGTGGTCCCATCAATTCTGACAATTGGAAGGGAAAGAAATGAAAGTGTGTCAGATTTCATATTCTTGGGCTCAAAAATCACTTGTAGATGGCAGCTGTAGATATGAAATTAAAAGACACAAAATCAATACTTTTGAATTGTGGTGCTAGAGACTTTTGAGAGTCCCTCAGATAGCAAGGAGATCAAATCAGTCAATTCTCAAAGAAATTAATTGGGACTATTCACTGAAAGGTCAAATACTGACACTGAAGCTTAAATAATTTAGCTATGTAATAAGAAGACAGAACTCATTGGAAAAGACCCTAATGTTGGAAAAGATTGAAGACAAAAGGAAAAAAGTATGCCAGAGGATGAGATGGGTAGTTAGTGTCATGGAAACAATGAACATTAACTTCAAGAGATAGTGGAAAATAGAAGGACCTGGAATATTATGGTCCATGGGAGTCACAAAGAGTTGGGCACAACTGAATAATAGCAAAAAATTATTTGTTCTTTAATTCATTGATTCTTTAAAATTAAAGTTAATTTTGAATCTATCTTCTATGGCCCTCTAGCGAATGTAATTTTTGTTGCATTATAATCTGAAAGGGCTAATTCAATATTTGTGTTTTTCTACATTTGTTTGTGAGTTTTTTATTTCACAGAACATGATCAATTTTTGTTAAAAATACTGTGCATAGATTAGAAATAGATATATTCCTTTCTATTTCCATTCACTCTCTCTGCAGGTCAATCATATCATACTTTTCTTAGATTCTATTCATCTCCTTAATTTTTTCTTGTTCATTTTATTTATTTATATTTTATTATAATTTATATATTTATATGTAATATACTGTATAATATGTATGTTACATATATTGTATTATATATTACATAATTTATATATTAATAATAGATATTAAAATTATTATTTATTTATATTTTATTTACATTTCTCTAGATCCGAGAAGGGTAAATTGAGGTCCCCCACTAATATAGTTTTATTATTTCCTGTTGTAACTCATTTAACTTTTCCTTAAGTATTTTGCATGTTAAGAACTTGGTATATATTTGTTCAAATATTTTTTTAAAAGTAATTTCCCTGAACAAATATTTTTAAATTAGATCTATTTGCTATTATCTAAGATCTATTTGTTTATCTTTATCTAAGATTATGATTGCTATCCATGTTTTTTTTTCTTCAGCTGAAGCTGAAGGATAATAGATTCTGTCCCATCCTTGTATTTTTACTCTGCACTTGTCCCTCTGTTTCAAGAGTGTCTCCTGTAAACAGCAAACTTCTGGGTTCTCATCTCTCATCCATTCTGCTACCTTTTTATATTTTGTGGGTGAGTTTTCCCTCTATTCTATTCTTTGCTTGCTATTCATTCTTTTCTTTTTTTTACCCTATCCCCTTCTTAAAGGTCTATTTTGTTTCTGACTACTGACTCGCTTAATCTACTTTCTCTATTATTATCCCCTTTTCTCTTAGTCACTTCCCCTTCTGCTTCCTTACTGGGTATATCCAACTATGAGTATGTGTGTGTATACTCTTATATATGTATGTGTGTGCATGCATACTTATACATACATGAAGATATATGTGTTCATATATGTATATATGTGTTTATATAGAGAGGAGAGAGATACAGATAGAAATATTGATAATTACTCTTTCCTCCTTTAATCAGTTTAGATGAGAGTGAAATTCAAGCATTCTGCGCTCCCCCCATCAAGTCCCTCCATTGCAAAAATCCTTCCTTCCACGACCCCTTTTATGTGAGATAATTTCCCCCATTCATCCTCCCCTTTTTCCCTTCTCCCAGTGCATCCCTCTTTCTCACCCTTCTATTCTTCTGAGATCATCCAAATATGATAGAATCACACCCATGCCCTAATAATGATACTGTCCCCATGTGAAGATATAAACAGTTCAATCTTGTTAAAGTCCTTATGATTTCTCACTCATGTTTACCTTTTATGCTTCTTTTGAGTTTTGTGTTTGAATATCAGATTTCCTATTTAACTCTGGCCCTGTATTTAACTCTGCTGCCCTATATCCCCAACCAGGTCCCACCCAAATGATCATAGATTGCTCTATCTTCCTAAACTGCCATTGGCTAGAAAATTGACTTATTGTGACTTTTTTTGGCTTTTTCACTCAGAAGTCAATTTGACACTTTCTGAGGCTGTTTTATAGACGAGGCCTTGAGCTTTGGCAGTTGTGACCACTATCATGACGCCATCTCTAATTCTGATTTTCTCATTGTTTGTTGTCCCAAATTTCTAGGTACAAGTAATAGGCTATTAGGGAAAAAAATTCCCATTTTCTTTTTAAGAAATTTTAAGTTTAAATATTAAAGCTTAAATGGACTTAAGGGACCCTCTAGTCAAAGCTTCTCCCTCATTTTGCAAATGAGGAAACTGAAGTTGAAGAGATAAAATGTCTAAGGTCAGGAAACTAGATGTGGTAAAGTCAGTAATAGAGCCTATGACTCCTGGTTCAGTATTCTTTCTACTATACTCAACTACATGATTAATGTGTAGGCTCCAAATGGGTACTCCAGATTTTGGATCATCAACCTCTACGGGGAAATAAAATGCTGAAAGTAAACAGAAAATGTCCTACACAAAATCTTACTGCCTTCTAGTACTTAATAAGGCAAATTCCCATAATGAAACTTTATTGGAAAAGATCAGTGTCTTTTCTGGATTGATAACTACATAAATCATGTCTGAACTAGGCCAGGACCTCCCTATAAGCACTGTTCTCTATGGAGTGAAATTCACTGCAATGGAGATTTATCTAAGACCCCATCCAAGGAAGTTGTTACTAGAACTTCCAAAGTAACTCGTGATAGGGTAATTTCATGTGTTACGGTAGCCTATGGCATGCCCTAAAGATATTGTAATAAGAATGACTCCAAACAAATAATTTAATCTCTCCAAGCTTCTGCAAAATGGGGTAACAATAGTTACAGTGTCTACTTTACAGGATCGTTGTGACAAAAGTGCTTAGTAAACCTTGTAACACTATTATATAATGGACTTTCACTTTAGCAAAGTTGGGATTTTAAAAAATAGAATTCTAGAAAACTCTACTTTAAAACTGTAGGATATATCTGAATGTCACTCAGATTGGTTCTAAATTGACTATACAAACACAAATGCGTATTTTTATCTTTTACTTCTTCCTCCCTGTATTTTTCCCCTTTAATAAGACCAGTTAGTTTAGAAAATATCAGAAAAAAACTACCCCAAAAAACAATACCCCCACAGATTTAAAAAAATTGAAATTCCTCTAGAAGATTCTCATTATGTTTACAGGATCCTGGTTACCAATGAGAAGCACTCTAATAAAATACATTTTCTTCTGGAACTCTTATATCCCTCCAACTTCCCTTCTTCCTCTCCTCATGGCAGCAGATGCACAATGAAATTGTTTTCAAGAACCAAGCTTAGTGAAAACATGTTTTTTCTGGCTTAACCCCCAGGCAAACTCCCTATCCTATGCTTAAATACTGCCAACGAATTTCTGGGATGTGTATAATCTTGAACCAGTGGTCCACAAACTGTTTTTAAAAATGTTGCACTATTTGCCAGAGTGTGAGTTGTGCTGAAATCCAGCATAAAATGCTGAGTGGATGCACAAGTTGTAGGGGGAAGGAGGAAGAATAAAACCTATAGCTTTTTGGTGTTTAAATAACCAGGCATCTGGAAATCAAAACAAAGAGATTTTAGAAACACAAAATTAAAACATATATCTCTGAGCTTGCTGATGTATATTAAAAGATTGTCTCTATGGAAACATCTTTAGACATTAACCCATTAACTAGTTAGCTAAAAGTTTTAAGGTTTGTTTTTTTTTTTTCCAATTCTGTAAACCAGCTTTTCTTTGTATACAGAATTTCTCTTTTGAAGGAGAGTTCTTTTATGGGCAGCTTAATATTCTCCTATTACAACAACAACAAAAAAAATGTTGTTTAATCAGTTTCTACCCAGAATTTTGAATCACATAGTTAAGGTTCCCTGTAAGGTGATATAGTCTGAGTGCCAAAGAGCCCAAGAGATATCTGATAAGACCATGATTCTTGGGGCCTGTTAAATCTGTAGGTTAAGATTCCCTCCTTCTGTGCTTTGACATATTGCTGGTCTGTGAATATTTGATGAAATATTAAACCTTATCCAACAATGTTTTCCTCTTGTCAGTTTGTAATTTTGTAACCGCTTAAGCCCAAATGCATTCAAGTGCTGTGGGCCAAATGATTGGAGACTGATTTCAGGTGTTGACGTTCAAAACACAGGATTCATACTAAATTATTCTATGTTTGCAAGAGGGTATCTGGAAGTGATGTCAGTGAGAACTGGGAAATCTAGCTCCCTGTATATACCCTATTTAATCAGTGATTGGTAGTTAAGTGCCATAATCCAATACAATTTGCTATCTGGTATCCTGCCCATTTTCTTGATTAAAGACTTTGTTTGGGTGATTAGTGATATTTAAAATTATCTATAATTCCAGTTTACTGAAACTGACTAAATAGAACTGGGAAAGCTTGTCACTAAAGTCCTAGTCTGATCCATAATCTTGACATGGAAGTGATTTGGAGTCCTAGAATACCATGCCAGTGGAATATAAGCTCTGGCAAGTCCCATTAAGTTGGAAAGTTTGAGTCCTTTGGGCCCAAGGAACGATTATATTTGTCATCTGAGGACTATCCAAGCTAGATTTAGAGATTCTCAACAACAGATTGGCCACAGGATGGTGCATTTTTCTGCCACCAAGTCTAACTTTTTCATTTCATAAGGGAGACCCTCAGAGATTTGGACTAGCTCATTGTCACCCATCAAATTAGTGATAAATACTGGAAGGACCCAGGTCTTCTGACTCTAAGCTGGTATTTTCCCACCATATTTCCAGTCACCTTCTTCCCCTCAAACTGACCTGTCCAGTTGAGTATCTGTAGTCATTTTCCTCTTCTGAGCTTCCAAATAGATTTGAGAGAGATGTTTAAAAAAATTGTAACTTTGAAGACATTCTGCTTCAATGCATCAGAACAGTGTGTGGAAGTAAATTTGGAGAAGGTCTTGCCAGATATGAAAGTCTTTGGGTACAGATTCAATTTTTTAAAAAACTGTTGTTTGTTTTCCAGGAACCAAGCCTCATTAACTTTGGAGAGGCTCATCTCCAGAAAATTGGCCATAAGGAAGGAATTTTTTACAGTCATACAGACTCATGAAATAGTCTACTAAGGCATAGAGATTGAAATCAACTTTGGAAATTGTTTTATCCAGGGACAAGTGGATATGGACTGGACCAGCATTGTCATTGCTATCCCAAGTGAGAAATCTCCCTCCACCAATATAGATTGGCCACTTCTTCAGACCTTATGGTCTTAGAGATTTGCCTTGAGACCTAACAGATTAAATGACTTATCTAGGAGTACACATCTTATATGTGTCAGAGGAAAAACTGGAACTCAGGTCATCCTGGCTCCAAGGCTAGCCATTCATTATGCCACACTGCTTCTTGGTGTACCTACTCTGTTGAAATCATGAATGCTCAAAGTAGTGGAGCAAGTATTAATTTTATAAGTCAAATCTAGTTCAATGGCATAACAGAACATTCTCAATCTCAATCAGGTTTGTGACAACCTTTGATTGTAAAAAAGTAATAGAGCAGATTCTCCATAACTAGAATGTCACCTATCATGACATAACATTCACCATGAGGACTATCCATTGACCTGAGGGAGTCTCATTTCTTTTCATACATATAGGTGTCCATAATTATGAATATATAACCCCAGTACAACAGGATGAATGATGAAGAAATGAAGTCAAGTGCCCTATTATAAGTACATCTACATACTTATGGGAGTTTAAATAAGTAGTTATTTCAACATTGTTCACCGAATATTGATGCAAATTAAATGCACCTAGTGTCTAAAACAGGGGTTTCATGTAGAGAACTGAGCTGACCTGAGTGCTAAAAGAGCTATATGACTGTTTACATTTTATGTACATATCCAATAACATAAAAGCTGCAGGTATTTGGGTCAAATAGAGACTATTTTTTTGTCATTAGTCAAGTTGCTTTATGATACTTGAAATTCCTGACCACCAATTTGTCTTTACATGGAAAAGCAACACCTTCATGTGACTTGGGCCTCAGGTTCCTGAGAAATATCTAGAAAATCTCTGGTCTAGGCAGGGATTCAGGATTCTATGTGTGTTTCTACAAACATGTAGGGCTTGGTGTAAGAAATAAAAAGGAAATAATATAATTGACTTTTGCATCCTCCTCCCAGTACCAACCTCAAAGATAATTACACCCTGCTTTATCAAGAGAGAAAAGAAAAGAAGAGGAAAAGATTGAATGGGAAGAAGAAGAAAAGGAAAGTAAGGAAAGATGTAAAAGAAGAGATGGAGGGAGAGATAGAACAACAGAAGAGATGAAGAAGTAGTGGGAGGTTTAGAAGAAAATAAAAAGTAAAGAGATAAAAAGACAAGGAGAAATGTATAGCAAGGCATAAGTGTCTTCAAGACTTCTGGAAGAAGTGATAATGAGAACAGGGAGAAGAAATGGAGATGGATATTGGTAAGAGAAAAGAAAGTAATAAATTTTGTCAAGAACCAAGTTAGAAGTTCCTTTGCCAAAACTCTGATCCTAGCACCTTAATGAAGGAACACTTCCACAAAGGAGAACCTAGAAGACACTGAGGAAATTCCACAACCTGAACTCTGAGTGAAGAGAGACCCTAACTACTCCCAAAGAAACCCAAATCTATTTCTAAAGAAGTGACATCATCTAGACATAAGAGGTGAGCAGAAGAAAATCATTTTCCCATGAGGTAACAATGCCAGTAGCCTTTTAACATCAAGTCAATTCTGCCAGGGGTATGGTTGGATTAAGCATGGAGAAAGTCATCAAGCAGACATTTTAAGAATGCTGCCAGATAAACAGGGCTTATCTGAATGATGAGATTCCCTTAGAGCTGTCCATGGTGCTATCCATTACTCAGCTCCTGAGCCTATGGGGCAGGTCTCTTGTCTTACTGGCCTACTGACTCTGCTTGGAACTCAGCTTATTCACACTCCACCTTTAGTTGAAGACCTTCTAGTTATTATGGCTCAGATGTATTTCCACAAGCCCATACACTATATTGTGATATAATGAAGCTATTGTGGTAGAGTCCACAGAACTTAAGAGTTAAAAAATCTGGGTTCAAGTTGAAGCTCTGATATTAGCTGACACTCTGACCAATGGGAAAATCAGTTCATCCCTCTATACCTCAGTTTCTTCATCTGTAAAATGAGAGTTAAGAAGTAGTACTACTTCATGGATAAATTATATTTCAGAGTCCAATTGTGATCTTACTTTTACCCCATAATGGCTGAGCAACTATGAATGAAGACACTTAATCTCTCAGAGGCCCTTAGGCAACTCTCTAAGACTAAACTTGCAAAATAGATGCAATCTGCTCTAGAACAGGGAATTTCCTTAGTATTTATGTGACCTTAGGTAAGTTGTTTCCTCATCTTTAAAATGGGGGGATTGGAATAGATGGACTTTGAGGTCCCTTCTAGTTCTATATCCATGATCTTACGATATGATACCAATGAAATCATAGTTCTAATCCAAAGAAAGGGGATTGGTGGCAATATTCTGCACTACCTGATTCATTTGTGAAGAAAGTGATTTATATGATTTTGAGTTCTTTTTCATTTTATCCCTACCTAGACCCCAGATTACTAAATCAGTCTTATTGTTTAATTTCCTATGGAGCCTCAGATATTACTCAGAAACAACAATATAAATGAAAATAACAACCAAAAACAATTTTAAAATGAATGCTGAAAAATTGTTACAAAGAACAATTTTGGTCCCAAGACATGAGAAGACACCTTTCCCCACTCCTTTGTAAATATTGGGGTGGGGCTCTACATGTGTAGAACATTATATATAATGCCAGATTTTTGGATGTATTGATCAGCTTTATTGATGTTTTCTTTCATTGTCTTTTTCTTTTTAAATTTGTGCTATAAGGGATATCTCTCTGGTAGGAGAGAAGAGAGATACAGAAGGAAATTAAGTAACATAAAAAAAATCAATAAATATTTAAAATTTTAAAACTATCTAGATGCAACTTTCAACTACTGGAAAGAAGTTAAATGGAAAACCATGCACATTAGAAAATGATTTTCATTCCCTTTTTCCTCCCTCAGTCCCCAAACCATTTGTGTGTGTGTGTGTGTGTGTGTGTGTGTGTGTGTGTGTATAGAAGTATATATGTGGGGGTGGGGATGGGTGGGTGGGTGTCAAAGTGAGTCAGTCTTTCGATTGTATCAACATCAGGAATGCTCAAAATTCTCATTTTCCATCCTGTAGTAAATGATTGTTCACTACTAAAACTTCCTTGGGAAGGTTATTTTGATGACTATGGGGGAAGAAGGACATTTGACTTTCAACTCCTTAGCAAATGGGATTTAAAATGATTCTGTATTCTACTTCATACCCCTTTTTAGCACTGAGTTAACGCAGCTTGATACAATCACTACTTGCACAATTTTAATGTGATAAGTTGCTAATTTGATTGGATTCAATGAGATGTAAATGATTGGATTCAATAAACTACAGAGAGAACATTTCATTCCACTCTGGTAGAAGGTCCCTAGCTCCTCATTGATCTCATTAGTTACAGTAGGTTTCTGTCCACCAGGAAGAGAAAGAGGAGCTTGACGCCCTCCTTTAGATTTGGTTGATAATCATCAGTGAATGACCAACTATCTTTCAGTCTCTCTAACATGGAACAAAGAAGCCTACTTGGGGTACAAATTACTCTATAACTTAACAAATCCAGTAAAATAGATTTCAGTAAAGGATCCAACCTGAGCCAAAGTTCACATCTGTCACGCCCTCCATATAGCTCTGTCTTGACCTATAGATGAGACAAAACCTTAAGCAAAAAAGTTACATCTCCTGAGTATCACTCTCCACATGAGGTCTTTGCTGCAAAACTTAACAAAAAATGAATGTCTACATGTTGTAGAAAATTAATTTTGTAGCATTAAAAATATGCACTTTAAAGTTATATTAAAATTATCCTTTGTGTTACTTTCCCTATGTGTAAATCACTCCAAGGAAACTGTCTTCTATTTATACTTTTGATACTGAGTTTATAAAAGCAGTATGTGCCTATGAAAAGGACCACCCAATATAGGCATAAACCCAGCTTTGGTTCTGAATCTGCCATGAACTAGCTAAATGACCTTAACTTTCCTAGGCTTATTTTCTCATCTATGAAAAAGGGGTAATAATATCTGCCTAAGTGGCAACCTGGCAAAGTGAACAGAGTACTAACCTCAGAGTCAGAAAGCCCTGTGTTAAGATCCTGCCTCTGTAATGGTGAGTAAAATAGGATCTTTTGTTGTTTTTGTTTTACTATAATCAAGAAGTATAACGCCTCTATTAGAATATGATTAAGGAGGATCTTTCCCACCCATTGAAGGACTTGGGTAGATTTGTAAGAAGGTCCATGCCTTTTGTTAATGAGGCACATTTTCTCAAGGGATGTGATGCTCTTAGGCTCTAAAAAATGGTATAAATACTCTAAGGGTGAGGTTTTATTTTGGGGGTTAGTTTTTGGTAAGAATGTTTGAGTGCCAGATGAGGATTCTGGGAAACAGCTAAGAAATGCCCCAACTTTGAGAACCCAGATATCATGCTTCTTTCTCTGGTAATCGTGGTCAGACATCTGTCTGTTGAATTATGGTCAAGCAGAGGAAGCCATGTCTGTTGATTACTTTGGGGTTCAGAGTGTTGACTCCCATGAACTAGGTGAATGATATATGTGCTTGGTTAAAGGATTGATACACATGCTTGATTAAAGTGATTGTTTTATAATTTCTTGATTTTTCATGAAGTCATTAGCTTTCATCTGCTTCATTCTAATCATTAAGGAATTACTTTCTTCAGTGAGCTTTTGGATCTCTTTTTCCATCTGGCCAGTTCTGCTTTTTAGGGAATTCTTCTCCATATTGGCTTTTTGGATCTCTTTTGCCATTTGGGTTAGTCTATTTTTTAAAGTGTTATTTTCTTCAGCATTTTTTGGGGTCTCCTTTAGCAAGCAGTTGACTCATGTTTATGATTTTCTGGTATCACTCATTTCTCTTTCCAATTTTTGCTCTACTTCTCTTACTTTATTTTCAAAATCCTTTTTGAGCTTTTCCATGATCTGAGACCAACTAATACTTTTCTTGGAAGTTATGGATGGAGGAACTTTGACTTTGTTTTCTTCTGTTCGCATATCTTTCTTATTATCAAAGTAAGATTCTACAGTATGATTCTTTTTCCAGTTTTTGCTCATTTCCTCAGCCATTTACTTAACTTTTGAGCTCTTTGTCAAGGTAGTTCTCTGTTTCCAGTGGGGGTGGAGAGTGTACTGTCAGTCACTTGATTGCCCCCCCAATCTCTGGGCCTAGGGCCCCAGAAACAGTGGCTGCCACTACCACTGTAGCTGCTGTGACTGCTGTGGCTGCTGTGGCTTCTGCGGGTTTCTCCACCCCTTACCTTTCTGCTGCCCTGGGCCTGGGGCTGGACCACTCCACTCTCCCACATTGGTCCCACAGGATTTTCCCACTGACCTTCCAATTTATCCTCAGCATTTTGGGGTCATGAAGTCTGGAAGCCACCACAGGTGTGAGAGATTCAATCTCTACAAGGCCTGCTCAGGTCCTGTCTGTGCCAGTGTGATCCACATTGCACTGCCCTCTGCTCCTAACGTGGCATGCTAGGCATTTTCTGGTGACCTTCCAGGTTGTGTTGGTCTGCAGATTTGCTTCACTCCATAATTCTTTGGGTTCTGCAGCTCCAGAATTTGTTTAGACCCATTTTTATAGGTATTTGACTGGGGCAGCACTGTAAAAAATCTGTGCTGTTACTCCACCATCTTGGCTCTGCCTCCTCCCATTAAAGTAATTGTTAACCCCTCAAAAGTTGCTTTTTTGAATGCAGATCTAAGAACCTGTGATAGCAGGCTTCCTCTGTTTGTTGAGGTGCTTACTGATACAGCCTCTGATACACACTTGCTGTGTGGTTCAGGGAAAGTCACTTAACTTCTTAATGCCCCCACAGGGCAACTAACTCTCTGCAGTTCTAAATGGGAGAGCAATTGCTTGTCTGCACTGGTGGAAGAAATTTCCCCATAAGGGAGCTTCATACTCTGATAAAACCATAGATTAATAATAATAGAATTCTGCCTTTCCTAGATCACAGAGTTGTAAAGAGGAAACAAGATTGTGTGATAAAAGGCTTTGAAAAAGGAGAATTCATAGTTCATAAATTTATGATGCTTAGATTAGGCAGCATAATATAGTAGATAGAGCTATGGATTAAGAATCAAGACACTTGGGTTTGAATTCCACCTCAGATACTAGCTGTGTGATCATAGGCAAGTCACTTGACCTCTCTGATTCTCCATTGTCTCACCTAGAAGTGATAATCTTTCCACCACCTACCTCATGGGGTTTGTGAGGAAAGCCCCTTAAGGTGCTGTGATACACTGCAAGTTATCATTTGAGTATCATTAAATGATATATCTCTGAGGTAGCTTCTAATGAAACACATTTCCCACAGGATGTTCTTCATTCCTTAAGGGATGAGAAGAAAGTGTTAAAAGTCTGTGCCTTGTAACACAAGGTGATTCCTTGAAGTGACATCTCCATAATGTTTCTTGACTGTTAAGGGATTACATGAAAAAGTACCATGAGGACTGGAGTAATGTCTGATCCACTTTCTAAACAAGCCCTTCACAATCTATTTTGGACAATTCTTTCACATTCAGAAATCCACTTATAAAATTTGTTCTTGCAAGGAATATACATTCAATTCTATAAGCACCTATTGAATATACTCTATATGGGGGAAAACCAGTGCTAGGCACTAGGGAATATAGATGAATGAGAAGTAGCCTTCATCTTCAAGGAATTTACAATCTAATTGAAATTTTATCTGCACTGTTGGAGAAGTCTGAATGCTGTCCTAATGCATTGACTCCTACTTTCAAGGCAATATGGTATAGAGAAAAGGCTTTTGGATTTGTAGTTAGAGGACCTGGGTTTGAACCTTGGCTGTTCCTTCACCTATTTGATTTGGGGTAAGTCATTTAATTTCTCTGGGTCTCAATTTCTAGACCTGTAAAATGAGAGATGATCTCTACGATCCCTTCCAGATCCAAATCTATCATCAAAATCTATTTCTGAGAATACCTGGACTTTAATTCCTTATCATTAACCAAGTCACCATCTCTAGAGACAGGCAGTAAAAGAACAATTTTTTAAAATGACAGTTTCCATACCTATCTTGCCCTCCCTCCAACACCACTTTACTTCTCCCTTGTCATTGCCTCCCCCTGCCTTTTCCCTTTTGATTTTAATGTATTTCTAAACCAAAATGGGAGTGGGATATGATTGGAGGTGTAATTAATTCCCTTCAATCTTACTTCATCTGATTCAGATGAAAATGAAGTTCATCATACATATTTCATGCAAATTTTCTTCCATGACAATATTATTTTCATCTTATGTCTCTCTACTATGCAATAGTGATTTACCTCCCTTTCTTCCCCCATATAGTTCCCTAGCCTTCACATTTTTGTCTTTTCCTAAGACCATTAACACAGAACAAAACCACCTTCGGACTCCCTTTCCCTAACTTTTCTCCAAGCCTTAAAGATATTAGCATTTTGAGAAGACATTTGTTTTTTATCCCTCGATTAATATGTAAACAATTCATCCACACATATTCTTTATTGATTGAAAAAATACATATAAACAAATGTTTATGTTTGCTTCTGTATATCCATTTCAAAATGTCTGCCCATTTCTGGTCTTTTTTATGCTTGGAAATTTCCTATTCCATTAAAGCTTCATTCCTCCCCCCAGTAGAATTATATTTAGTTTTAATAGGTTATCCTTGAATGTAAAGCTTTATCTCTCACCTTTTGTTACATCATATTCCAAACTCTTCATTCCTTTCTAGTGACAGCTGCTAAGTCTTATGTGATCCATATTGTGGATTCTTAGTGCTTGAACTCAAAAGGACACTTTCCCAGAAATATTTGTTCTGCTATTAACCATGTGACCCTGTGGCAGGTAATTTAATGTATGTGGCCCTCCATTTCCAGATCTCTAAAATTAAAGATGCACATTAGGTAGTGGGTAGCTAGGTGGCTCAATGGATAGAATGTTAAGCCTGGAGTCAAGAACACTCACCTCTCTCAGTTCAAATCTGGCCTCAGACACCTACCAACTGTGTGTCCCTGGACAAGTCACTTGATCCTATTTGCCTCAGTTTCCTCATCTGTAAAATGAACTGGAGATGGAAATGGCAAACCGTTACAGTATCTTTGTCAAGAAAATTCCAAAAAGGTTCATGGAGAATCAAACACAACTGAAAATAACTGAACAACAACAAAAATCAGATGATTTCTAAGATCTCTTTCAGCTCTAAACCTATAAATCTCTTATCAAATCCAATTTCTAAGACTATCTTGACTTTAATTCCTATCACTAATCAACTGACCTTTTCTAGAGAAAGAAAGAAAAAAGAATACTTTTCCCAGACATTTAGGGTGGTTATGATGACAGCTGGGTGACTATGGGCAGTTCAGTTGTCCTTTCTGTGCCTCAATTTCCTGGCCTGCAAAAATGAAGTTACATTAGATCAGGGGTTCTTAAATTCTTTTGTATCCTGTACACTTTTGTATGTCTAGTGAATCCAATGGACTCCTCTGAGTAATATTTTTAAATTTACAAAATAAAATACATAAGATCAGAAAGGAAATCAATTACATTGACATAGTTATTAAAAACATTTTAAAAACTAATTCATAGACCCCAGGTCACAAATCTCTATACTATAAGATCTCTAAGAGTCCCTTCCAATTCTAAATCTATGATTCTATTATCAACCCTCATTTCTGAAACTAACTGATATTTAATTCCTTATCATTAATCAATTTACCATTTCTAGAGACAATAAGCACAAGGACACTTTTGCAAAAAATACTGGTTCTGATAATGATGTAAACTCACTTAAGCCATTTCCTTCTTCATAAAAATGAAAAAAATACTACTTGCAGTCCCTACCTCACAGGATTGTTGTATGTAGAGTGCTAGTTATTGAGATTTGAAGTTCTTGGGACTCCAAAATGCCAATACACTGGGTTCTGCCTGAATGAATTCAACCCAAGCCTTCTTTCAGCCAAAGAAAAAACAAAGCTTATTAAAGATCCACCATATTGGCTAGACTCTTAAAGAATCTGAGCACTTTCATGGGTGTTATGTAGAAAAAGATTGTAGGAAGTATCTAGGGGTGGTCTAGTACTCTGGGAGGACGAGTCCTGGGAGTGTCTTGAGGAGGAGTCTAAGGAGGGTCTTGATGGGACTGGGGTGACTACAAGTCAGACTCCAGGAACCAAGAGAATGGGATTAAGGGTGGGAAGTAGCTCAAGACTACCTGGAGATAACAGACAACTGAGGGCTAGACTCCCTTAAGAGTAACAGAGATTGGGGCATAGTGATAATGAAAGGCTTATGGCCTCAGGTAAATACCAAATCACAGTTCCAGAGGGCTCCCAGAGCCTCTACTCTATCACTAAGCACAGTGACTAGAAGGAGCGCTCTATCTGAAGTCAGACCCTCTTACTAATCCTACTTACTACCTGTGTGACCTTGATCAAGATATTTAACTTCTCTAGGTCTCCATTTCCTTACCTTAAAATGTGAAGATTGAACTAGACGACCTTTGAGACGCTTGTAGATCTGAATCTCTGATTCTAAACCTGAAAGTTCTCCTGTAAATTGGAGTCATTATTGTCAGTGCCTCTATGGTTATTATTATCCACAACACTTCTGAAAAGGATTGGGATAGAGACTGGTTGTTATTTTGATCATTTGGGGGACTCCAAGGTAAGAAATAAGGCTCTCTACCAATGCTGATCAGCACCTTCTCTGAAGTTTATAGTCTTGGAACTTCTTAGAACACTGAAACATTGTTGATGTGGATGCAAACAGTGCCCTATAAGGGTTAGTAAGGGTCACTTTCCCTGGCTCTCTGAGGGAGTTTGAGGCTCATTCTATAGCCCATTCTGTAACTTGAGGGTATTCTAATGCCCTTTCCCCAAGCTATACCAAAAGAATTGCTTTTGTCCCCTTTATCCTGTGTTCTCTGTCCTGTTATTCAATTTCCTCATCCTGTATCATGACAACTATTCCTTGTCTTGTAAGCAACCACCTTCCTTACCTTGCTTGTACTTACCCTCTCCCTAAATCTCCAACCCCCATTAGAAACCCTCAAAATTACATCATCATCCTACAGGCCATGTATATAAGTGTGATCTTTTTCCTATGTCACTGCCTTTGTTTAACCCCTTGCTAAATCTCAGGCACACTGATTCTATGTCAATAAAGCTCCCAATGGTTACAGAGGTCTAAGCAAATTCATTCACATCTGAACCAGCTCTCCCATCTTTCATCAATACTGTGACTTGCTCTGTCATACAGAGGAAGGACTAGAAAGCAAGTCTTCTTGGTTCTAATGCCTCTGATTAACAGATATTTTTATCTAATTTTGGGCAATTTCTGAGTCTTGCTATTGTGTCAAGGGTGGCAAAGGCTATGCTTGTCCAACGACTAAACAAGAGTAAGAAGCGAGATGTTTTGAAAAAAGATGTAAACTAATCATTTTGATTTGGGGAGAGGGATCCCTTAAATCACAAAAAAAAAAATTGAAAAATTCCATCTGAGCTTGGAATAAAAAGATAGCCTCCCTAAGTGTTGTTTAGCTTTACCATGGGTTATTAAGTTATGAAGCCCTAAGTAAGACTTTCAGAAGGGAATGTCAGTCCAGACATTCTACCTTTGTGACCTTATTCTACCCCAGAAAATCTATCTCTAGCACTCACTGCCCTTCACATCCTTCCTGTCATGTCCCAGGCTCTGACCCTTTAGGCAATCAAATTCCAACTGAAAACAAGAATAAACTTATTTGGATTTTTAAAAAGTGCCATCTGGGGCTGCCTCTGGGTTAGCCTTCATTTGCTCTGGCCCTGTTACAGCCATAAAAGGAGTGAGTCAATAGTTTAGTCACTACTCAGCTTCCAGCACAGATTGGATTAGAGAACAAAGTGAAACACAGTGAAAGCCCAAAGCCATAAGGACAGACAGGGAGCCATCTCATCTCTGGACTGAAGTACTGCATGTGTTAATTCTTGCAGGGCTGTAGTGCCACTGTCCTTTGAGTGGGACTTGATTGAAACAGAATTGATTGGAGTTTAAGTGGATTCTTCTCTGAGGTAGCTCTACAAGCTCTTCCTCTTTGTTTAGGGAGCAATTTTACAGATAGATAAGGAATACAAGCAAACAAGACAGTTCCTGACTTCCAGGGGCTTACATTCAAAAAGACAACTTGGGGAAAGGAAAAGGATACCTTTCACGGTAACTCTGACATCCCAGAAAGTAGGAAGCACTTTTGTCTTTCTGCAGGAATACAGTGGAAAAAGCATGGATTCTGGAGTCAGAGTTACTGAATTGAGACCCTGATTCTGCCATTTAATACCTGTGTGAACTTGAGGAAGTTATTCCACTTCCTTGGGCCTCAGTTTTTTCATCTCTAAAATGCGGACGTTGCATTAGGTGGCCTCTGAGGTTCCTTTCAGTTGCACATAAATAATCCTATAGCCCTATTACAAATTAAGGAGAACTGGATTGGGAAATGGAAAACCCGGTCCTGAGTTCTAAGTCTGTCTTGTGTGATTTAGGGAAAATTATTTTGCATCTCTGAACCTTGTTCCTCATTTTTAAAATGGAAATAATGTTTGTACTACATGCCTCACAAGATTGTGAGGACCAGGTAATTCTGTTTGTCCTTCGTTCTCAAGGACGACCATGACATGAAGATGATGACGACTTGCAGTTGATGAGGGTTGTGTGAGGGAGGGCTGTGCAAGGTCACTAACCTCACTTTCTTCTCCTGAGCCATCTGGGTCTAGTGGCCTGATATTCATCAGGACAACTGGAGATGGCCCAGGATACAATGTGAGACCCTGGCCCTTTCAGGCTAGTCTTATGACATTCTTACTTTGAGTGAGATACGCTCATTCAATGAATAGGCTTCTTTAAGTAGTTACTCAAGGGATGGCCCCTTTAATAAAAAAAATCAAATTGGGAGGGGATGACCCTTCAGGGTTCCTGGGCAAAAGAGAAACAATTACTATTTAGTAATTACCATCATTCTGGGCTTGGTGGGGACTTCTTCAGTCTATGAGCTCCAGAGTGAACTGAGTTTAAGACTTGGTCTTTGAGCAAGAAATGTAGCCAGTAAACTCAGAGGAAAAAAAGGTAGCTTTTGGGCATGAAGTGTACCTTTCCCTGGGTAGAGCACCAGAGGAGTGGAGAAGAGAGAGGAAAAGGAGGAGGAGAGGAGATGCTACTCACTCACAGGTGGTGTTTGTCCTTCATTCTGGAAGAGGACCAGGGTCAGGGTCTTCCATTGCATCCTGGGCATCCTGGGCAATCTCCAGGAATCCTAATGAAATATCAGGCCACTGGACCCAGATGGCTCAGGAGAAGAAAGTGAGGTTGGTGACCTTGCACAGCCTCCCTCACTCAAATCAAAGTGAACTGCAAGTCATGAGGACCAGGTGAGATAACAGAAATGCCAGTTTCTCTCATTGATGTACTGCAGTTTGTTAGTTGGGTTACTCTGAAAGATATAACATATTTTCTTCCCCAAAGAAACAGAGGCAGAACCTTAAAAGAATGGATGAGAAAACAAAATGAATGTTCATAAGTCTAGGAATGTTTGGACAAACTGTGATATATGAATGCAATGGAATGTTACTGTACCTTAAGAAATGATGAATATAATAAATTCAGAAAAACGTGTGAAGATATGTGTGAACTGATGAAGAGTGTAATTGATGGAACTAATAGAGCAACTTGCATGGTGGCCATCATAATAGAGAGAGAAACTATAGAATTCTGACCAAAACCACTGACCAATCCTGATTTGATAAGACTGATGATGAAGCAATAGAGATGTCTCTATTGAGAGGCATAGAATGAGACACACGTTTTTGCAATGTGTTGATTTATTTTATTTCACAATGCTAATTTGATTTGAGAAGGGTTTGATGGGGTTTGGGAGTGGAAGGAGAATAGTGATAGAGATGCAAAAAAAAAGAGAAAACAGGAAGAAAAGCACACCAATAAAACATTTTAGGATACATAGACTGAAACAAAATGAGGTTCAAAATGAGGTTGATAACCGCTAAATTCATAATTTAAAAAAAGAAATTTAGAGGGAAAGATGTCTTGTCTCTACTGAGAATTCATTAAATTTTTGGTTGTTTATTTATTTACTTATAATTAAAATATTTATTGCATTAAAGTATTTATTAAATAAATAAATAATAAAGATTATTCATTAAATGTTTGTTGAAATGAACATTTATTGAGCATATAGTAGGTTGACCTTGAGCAAATCACTTGATATCCAAATCCCTGGGCCTCAGTTTCCTCATATAGAAAACTAAGGGGTTGGACTAAATGGTTTCTGAGGTACCAACTCACTCCAGATCCATGATGTTAGCTGCAAGGCACTTTTATAAATGCTGAAGATACAAAGAGGAAAATCGACACTTTCTGAAGGAAATTACAGTATAATCAAGAGTTTGAGAGACATACACAAGTAAGTACAGTACTCATATGGATATATAACCTCATCAAAGTTCATCTACCCCTGCCTACCTTGTGTGACTCTTGTCCATGTTATCCAGCAAGTTTGCCCCTGAATTGGGATGAGGAACTGGTTAGCCCAATTATGTGCTAGGGGATTTCTTTAATTTCTCTTAACATTACCAAGATACCAGTGGAGCTCATGAGCCATCCAATACATATTACTTTTACCCCAAGACCAACCTATATTTTTCCCAAATGTAAATTTCTTTGATGATAATCTTTAATCTAGTTCTTCATAATGGCTTATTTGTTGTATGCTACAGCGTACTCACATGTACTATATGCTTTCCCATCATCCTTTGAAAAGTAGTCATTTTTAATTCTTTGGAAACTACAACATTTCAAGACATGTAAGCATATAGCACTACCAGAAGAATATTGGCATTTAAAAGATGACATTTTGATAAGAGTCAAACAAGATAGGTATGAATGAGCTTTGACTTACATCATTGGAGGGAATAGTCACATTAATGAGGTCATACTTCCACATGAGTAACGTGCTTATTTGTGTACATGTCTCAAACCCTTGATCATATTGGAATTTCCTTGACATTTGAAGTTCAGGTTCTTTGAAGGAGTTTTGATATTTCCCAAAGACAAGCCATTCATTCTCAAACTCCTGTTTCATTCTTGTCCCAACTTTTCCATTTGTATTATCTTTCCAGGATATAGATATAGATGAAAAAGAAAGAAAGAGAGAGAAGGAAAGAAAGAAAGAGGGGAGGAAGGAAGGAAGGAAGGAAGGAAGGAAGGAAGGAAGGAAGGAAGGAAGGAAGGAAGGAAGGAAGGAAGGAAGGAAGGAAGGAAAGAGGGAAGGAAGGAGGGAAGGAAGGAAGGAAGGAAGGAAGGAAGGAAAGAAAGGAAGAAGGAAGGAAGGAAAGGAAGGAAGGAGGGAAGGAAGGAAGGAAAGAGGGAAGGAAGGAGGGAAGGAAAGAAAGGAAGAAGGAAGGAAGGAAAGGAAGGAAGGAGGGAAGGAAGGAAGGAAAGAGGGAAGGAAGGAGGGAAGGAAGGAGGGAAGGAACAAAGGAAGGAAGGGAGGAAGGAAGGAAGGAAGGAAGGAAGGAAGGAAGGAAGGAAGGAAGGAAGGAAGGAAGGAAGGAAGGAAGGAAGGAAGGAAGGAAAGGAAGGAAGGAAGGAAGGAAGGAAGGAAGGAAGGAAGGAAGGAAGGAAGGAAGGAAGGAAGGAAGGAAGGAAGGAAGGAAGGAAGAATTACTGATGGATGCGATCTATTGGTTGGCCATCTAACTTCATGTCATAATTGAGTAAACAGGGTTTTCTTCTTTAGCTGTTTTATTGAGTAGGCTAAAATCTTTTGAGTGGTTATGAGTCTCATGCAGAGGGCCCTGCAACGTTGCGGGGCTTGATGCAATCAGTTGTTCTTCAGAGTTGCTGTTCCTGCTAGTGCTATTGTTGTTGTTCATCTTTTGTTTCTGAAGAGGAGTGATGACATCACAGGATGATGTCTTGACTTATGTGTGAACTGGATTTAAGTGAGGCAGAGTTGCACAAAGTCATCAGTCTCAGTCTCTCTTTCAGAGTCATCAGAGTCCAATGGCAAGACAAAAGTCAGGATGACTGGTGATGGCTCAGGATGCAGTGAATGGCAATGGCATCTTTGATGTCTGACCAGACTCTAAACGTTCCACAGTGCCTGCCTCAGCTGTCTTCACGGCCATTGGAACAAATCATCTTCATCCATCCATTCTGCTGGGGAAGTCTTCACATGTTTAGTATAGGCGTCCCCCACTAAATCACTGATGGATTTGACATTTTTCAGTTACCCTAAGCCTGGTTTAACCCATCTGCCGAGATTGTTTTACCAGGTTTCACCAGCATATGCCACAACTTCTTGGAACCACAAGTGAGAGTTGGATGAAAGGTGGATACCAAAGGTAAATGAGCAGCCCTGAAGAAGGTTCTGCAAGCCCTCTTATCAGAGGTGCTAGTCCTCCCTAAACACGTCATATATCCCATGCAAACAACACAGGTTCACCAGAAAATAAAACGGTGCTTACCATCAGTAAGGGATCACTCTTCAGTTTGGACTCTGAATCTTCCCTGTAAGAATGGCAAACTCCTTTGGTAAGAGTACGCCTCACTGTTGCACACTTGCTATAAGTGATCAGAATGATCATTAAATAAGGCTATCTATGTTGCATCTTGTGTGATTCTAATGTATGCATTCACATCTTGCTGAAAAAGAGACTTTAAGGTGACATTTACTTACAGAACTGAAAACACAGACAGAATGTGTAATTCTCTATGTATTTCAATTAACTGTGTTAAAGGCAGGTGAAGGTACAATATAATAGAAAATATTTTAAAAGGTTGACTATTTCCTACAAATATCTAATCAAGGGTCTCTTGATATATATATATATATATATATATATAGTTATTGTCATATATATGTGTGTGTATGTATATAGATAGATAGATATATATATGTCAGAAAATAGTTATTAAAGTCCATAGTTGCTGTTACTATCCTTTCCTTGGAGAGAGTATTGGCAAAGTCTAAAGTTTTTATGAGTCTTTTTGATTTCCTCTCTGTGACTTGTGAACTGATACTTCAACATCCTCATAATTATACTACTTCCAGTGCAATCTCTCTATATATTTTTATCTTTCTACTGGCTTTTCCTATCTTGTTTTCTATTTACTTCTAGATGTTCTATCAGGATACCTGGGATTATGATATCAGAGTCCAAGTATAGTAACTCTACCTTCCTTGATGGTGAAAAGAGTTTGCTATAAAAATTATTGCAGATCTTTTCTATCTTTCCTCTGTTTCTTGTCTTCCTGTTTCATCATTAAATATACTTAGAATTACTTTTCTTAGGTGAGACTCTTATTTTCTATAAACTGGTTTTACCTTCTACTGCTTCTCCCCTTTTGATAAGTGAGTAGTACTTAAAATCTCCCAACATCTTTCACCATAAGATTTTTTGAAGTGAGATTGTACTCTAAACCAGTATTGCCATTGGCTTCTATATCTCCCTGCATCTTAAGTACATCAAGTATATGCTAAGGCTCTTTTGGAGTTTTGCGGGTTCCTTACTACGGCAGTTGATTTATATAAATTAAATTTCTGTAAAGTCTACATCTATTTCTTTTTTCCATCCATATACCATTTTTATTCTCAATCACTTGTTTAAAATGGGTATGACAAAAATCTCCTTGGCTAAAGTTGTAGAACATGATGTAATCATTCTAATTTTTATTCTTGTCTTCTAGTTTTGTGTTAATTTCTATCTTTGTTCTAAAAAACACACAGCTCATTCAGGAATGGCTCCCACCTCAATATCAAATCATTTCCTGACTGTTAAAATACAATTTCACTTTGAGGGATATTATGCAATGCTTGCCATATTGAGTACCTTCTCATTCTTTTCTTGAAGCATTTTTGATGTATCGGTTTGGTGTTTCAGTATAGTCTACAAGTCTTTGACCTCCTTCTTCCTTTATTCCTAATACATACTTTCTTACTTTTTTGTGATGATTGCCTATTCTTATCTTTGCACCAAAATCACTGAACATGAATGTAATTTGGTCAATGTGATTGATCAAGGTCTTCATAGAATGTTTCTGCCTCTTTTTCCTCTGAACTGGCTGATTGCGTTGACTGCAATTATTTTTGTTGTGCTCTCTTTGAAAATAATTTTCACAAGCCCTGTCATATGGGAGGATCCCATAAAATTATAACTATAATGGAAGTTAGAAAATAATTAAACGTATAGAAGAGGTCAAATGAAATTGCCTGAAATACTCAAGGAAGGCATTATCATTTCAATTTAAACTGGCAAGATCAGGTTAGGTTTCATGGAGAAGGTGACACTTGAGATGGACTTTGAGATAGGAAAGACTTCAGCAGACAAAAATCTAGAGGTATTGATTCATTACAGACATGTGGGATGGTGTATCCCAGGGGTGTCAAAATGTAGTCCATGGGCTGCAACACTCCCGAGAACCTCTGAAACCAGATTAAAATGTAACAAGGAAATATTTAACAAAATAAGTAATACAATAGAACATAGATGATGTTAATATGAGGTTTTCTAAATCAATATGTGCCTGCCAGGGATCCTTATGTAAGGTTTAGTGGCCAGTATTTCTACTTGAGTTTGAGACCACTGACATACCAGAGAGGACAGGATGAGCTCAGGGAACATAAGTGATCCAGTTTGGCTAAAGTTTGAAGAGCACAAAAGAGAGACATTGTGAAATGAGGCTTGAAGAGTAGTTTGAAGTCAGATTATGGAAGACCTGAAAGGCCAAGATGAAGTCTCTATTTTGGTTGATGATCAATAGATAGCCACTGGAGGTTCTGATCAAGAAAATGGCATAATCAGATTTGTGTGTTCAAAATGCAATGTTAGCACCTGTTTGATGGATGGATTATAGAGGGGAAAGACTAGTCAAGAGAAAAGAAAATTAGATTTCATTGAGAATATCTAGGATATGACTTGAACGGCCAAGAGATTTTTAGCAATTGCAAAGAAAAAACTAGGAGCCTCGTTTCCCTCTTACATCTCTTCATTTAGTTGATTTGGTTGTAAAATATTCATTCTATATGCACCTTTGCCTCCACCATTAAAGATGAGCTCCTTGAGCACAGCAACACTTTGCTTTTATATCCCCAACACCTAGCAGAAAGCTTGACATATAGAAGTCATTTAATAAATGCTTCTTCTTTGATTGATTGGTTTCAAAAATTCCATTTCAATGTGACAGGCTGCAGCATGAACCTTGGTCATGGAAGCCACTTATAAATGCCACATTTTCTAATTCTAAAATTTCAAGATCGTACCTTACTCATCGTTTCTTCCTACACCCCTTTTCCATCCTCATCCCATCCCACACCACTCCCAGGATAAGTGATTTTTTTAAAACGTATTTGGCTTATCTCAGAAGAACAGCTAGTTACAGATTGTGTCTGTCATCCTCGGCTCAGCCTACTTAAGTTCAGAGCACATGAAAACATGAGGCCATGGATTCTTTTTTGTTACAATAATCCATGAAGACTTGTCTCCCAAGACATACAGGAATTATGATCCGTATTGGGGATGTTAAGTCCTTTCTTGGACCAAACCTATGATTTTATTGATATAGAGAACTCCCATTTCAGAGATTCCTTGAAGAAACATTTTTTACCCTTAAAGACCATGTCTCTGCCTTATTACCTGTTGGTTGTTTTTTTAATATATGTTTAATTTTCCTCTTGGTTTTACAGTGGTTTTTTTGTTTGCTCACTTGCACCTTCTTGGCAACTTATAGTCTTAGAGAGTTGTCCAGGGTACTAAGTTTGTGACTACACAGGATCCTAGATTTAGAGCTAGATGAGACCTTTAAGGCCAATGAATCAAACCTCTTCATTTTATAGGTGATAAACTGAGACCCAGAGAAGGTATGCTACTCATGCAGAGTATCTAGACAGGATTTTAATTCAGCTCTTCTTGACTCTAGAGCTTTATCCAGTATACCATGCTGCTTCTAAGCACCTACACTGAGCAAATATTGGCTTTTTTAAGTATTAAAATAAGTGTATTAGAAGGAAGGGAAGATGGCGGAGTAGAAAGACTCACGTATGCTAGCTCCAAACCCACAGCCATTGGATTTAATGTAAGAAGAGCTCCCCACAAGTTCTGGATCACTGCAGGGTGTGCAGAAACACAGTGGAAGAGATTTCCATTCCAGAGAGCCCTAGAGAGCCATCCCCAGGGTCCGTCGTGCCCCGGAAAGCTGACCCCAACCCAGCGCTGCCCTGACTAGGTGGCCCCAGAGGAGCTGATCTGAGCAGGCTTCAGGGACGGACCCTCCAGTGGCCGGGAAAGTCCCTCCGCCCACAGACACTACAGGTCACTGAGAGACACGTCTGGGCTGGTTGAGAGGGGAGCGAGGTGTCTCTGTGGTTTGGGCCCCCTCGGGAGGAAGCAGCAGAGGCAGAGGCATGGGCAGCGGCAGCAGCGGTGGCCCCCCGGGACTCCCGGAGCAGGCAGAATCTTCATTACTGAAGGTCTCTGCATAAACCACCTGAAGGAGCTGAGACTGGGAGGTGGCCCTGTCACCACCCACTCCATTACTGAAGGTCTCTGCATAAAACCCCTGAGGGAGCTGAGCCTGGGAGGCAGCCCTGCCCCCACCCAAGCACCAGAACTTAAGTTCACATTGAATAGCAGCCGTGCCTGCCGCAGAAAGCCCATTTGAATCTCAGACCTCAAGCACTACCTGGGCGGATCTAGGCAGGGGTGGACAGGAATCTCAGAAATCAAGAACTGGCTGGGAAAATGCCCAGAAAAGGGAAGAAAAATAAGACTATAGAGAGCTTCTTTGAGCAGGTGCAAATGTTTCCACCTTTCGGGTTCTGATGAGGAGGAAATATACTTACCATCAGAGAAAGATGTGGAGGGTGGGGCCTCTGTATCCCAGACATCCCAGGGGGATGTGGGGTGGGCTCAGGCCTTGGAAGAGCTTAAAAAGGATTTTGAAAAGCAAGTTAGACAGGTGGAGAAAAGACTGGGAAGAGAAATGACAAAGATGCAAGAAGAGTATGAAAAAAAGGTCAATATCTTGGTAAAGGAGACCCAAAAAAATGCTGAGGAAATTAACACCTTGAAAAATAGGCTCACTCAGTTGGCAAAAGAGGTTCAAAAAGCCAATGAGGAGAAGAATGCGTTCAAAAGCAAAATTAGCCAAATGGAAAAAGAGGTTCAAAAGCTCACTGAAGATAATAGTTCTCTCAAGATTAGAATGGAACAGATGGAGTCTAATGACTTTCTGAGAAACCAAGAAATCATAACACAAAACCAAAAGAATGAAAAAATAGAAGATAATGTGAAATATCTCATTGGAAAAACAACTGACCTGGAAAATAGATCCAGGAGAAACATTATGGGACTACCTGAAAGTCATGATCAAAAAAAGAGCCTAGACATCATCTTCCATGAAATTATCAAGGAAAACTGCCCTGACATTCTACAACCAGAGGGCAAAATAAGTATTGAAAGAATCCATCGATCACCACCTGAAAGAGATCCAAAAAGAGAAACTCCTAGGAACATTGTGGCCAAATTCCAGAACTCCCAGCTCAAGGAGAAAATCTTGCAAGCAGCTAGAAAGAAACAATTCCAGTATTGTAGAAATACAATCAGGATAACTCAAGATCTAGCAGCTTCTACATTAAGGGATCAAAGGGCATGGAATAGGATATTCCAGAAGTCAAAGGAACTAGGACTCAAACCAAGAATCACCTACCCAGCAAAACTGAGTAGAATACTTCAGGGGAAAATGTTATCTTTCAATGAAACAGAGGACTTTCAAGCATTCTTGATGAAAAGACCAGAGCTGAAAAGAAAATTTGACTTTCAAACACAAGAATGAGAAGAAGCATGAAAAAGTAAACAGCAAAGAGAAGTCAGAAGGGACTTACCAAAAGTGAACTGTTTACATTCCTACATGGAAAGGCAATATTTGTAACTCTTAAAACTTTTCAGTATCTGGATAGTTGGTGGGACCACACACACACATACACACACACACACACACATACACACATTCACGCACACACACATACACACATGCATGCACATACAGAGACAGAGAGCACAGAGTGAATTGAATAGGATGGCACCATATCTTAAAAGAAATTAAGGTAAATGGTGAGAGAGAAAGGTAGGGGGAGGAAAGAGGGTGAAATGGAATGGGGTAAATTATATGTCATTTAAGAGGCAAGCAGGAGGCTTTTTAGTGGAGGGAAAAAGAGGAGAGCTGAGGAAAAAAACCAGGAAGTTTACCCTCATCACATTTGACTAAAGGAAGGAATAAAATGCACACTCATTTTGGGATGAAAACCTATCTTACAGTACAGGAAAGTGGGGGAGATAAGCAAGGGGGGGGTATGATGGAAGGGAGGGCAATGGGAGGAGGGAGCAATATGAAGTCAACACTCAGGGAGGGACAGGATCAAAAGACAGAATAGAAACAATGAGGGGCAGGATAGGATGGAGGGTAATTCAGTTAGTCTTACACAACACGACTATTATGAAAGTCATTTGCAAAACTACACAGATAGGGCCTATATTGAATTTCCTGCCTTCCTAAAGGGAATGGGTGGGGAGGAAGCGATGGGAAGAATTTGGAACTCAAGTTTTAGGAACAACTGTTTAGTTGTCGTTGCTACTAGGAAATAAGACATACAGTTAATGAGGAATAGAAAGTCATCTGGCCCTACAGGAGAAAAGAGAAGATGGGGACAAGAGAAGGGAGGGATGACAGAAGAGAGGGCAGACTGGAGATAGGGAAATTAGATTGCTCAGTGTATTGGGGTGGGGGGAGGGAATTAAAGGGGAGAAAATTTGGAACCCAAAATTTTGTGAAAATTAATGTAAAAAGTTAAATTAAAAAATGCTTATCCCATTAAAAAAAAGAAGAAGAAGGAAGGAATCCTAACTTTTTTGTAAGAAGCTTTCTATTACAGAGATGCACTGGCACGTGACAGAGCAAGTATGAAACTACCACTAGAGGGCGGCATGGGCTTCTTGCCTTTGATTAAGGTGGATGCGTCTCCCCTTGGCTCCAATTTACCTTCCAATTTCCTACTATAAATAGTCCCAAGGAAATTACCAGGAAGTAAAAACAAAAAATATGGAAGCAATGTGGTTTGAAGACCCCTTGACCAAAATCTGAAGAATAGCTTTCAACTTCTTTTCAGAAAAGAATTTTAAGAAGGTGGTGTCACCCATACAACACACTAAAGTACTGCTCCAAGTTGTGGATGGGTCATTCATCTCCAGGATCCTTCTCAGTTCTAGAATTCTCCTCTCTTATGGGATATAAAATTCTAGCACTTTCAGACTGAAAGGTGCCACATGCTACAGAAGAAAGACTGTTGGATGAGGAGATTTGGGTTCAAGCACCACATGTATTCCTAAAAGAGTAGTATGATATTAGGTAGATCATTTCACCTTCCAAGCAAACATTTTCTTCACCTTTTAACACTAGAAGGACCAGGCATATCAATTGATACAAAATTTTGTTTGGTCTTTAAGATATTTTTAACTTCTGGGCAAGAAAGGAAATAAGTATTTATTAAGTGCTTGCTAGAGGTCAGGAGGGCTACTGGGTAGTGAAGTGGAGAGAAAAGTGGGCCTGGAGTCAGGAAGACATGAGTTCAAATCTGACCTCACATACCAACTTTATGACCCTAGACAAGCCACTTAACCCTTTTTTGCCTCAGTTTTCTCATCTGTAAAATAAGTTGGAAAAGGAAATATCAAACCACTCCAGTATCTTTACCAAGAAACCCCAAATAAAGTCATGAAGTGACAGATACAACTGAAAACAACCGAATAACCACAAAATAAGTGTCTACTCTCTTAAGCACTTTGTAAATATTATTTCATTGCATTCTCATAATAACCCTGGGTGGTAGGGCTATTATTATCCCAATTTTGCAGTGAAACAAAATGAGACAGACAGAGGTTAAGTGACTTGTCCTGGGTCACACAGCTAGCCACATTTGAACTCAGGTCTTCCTGGCTCTAGGCCCAATACTCTATCAATTTTAATGTTTTTTTAATTGTTTAACTGAGTTGTTTCAGGAAAGTAATCTAATCTTTCCAGGCTTCAGTTCCTTATCTATAAAATGAAGGGGTTAGACTAAATAATCTCTAAGATCCTTTCCTGCTCTAAGCCTTTTAATTTCTCCAAGGCTCCATGGTTCCTCTTCTTACTACATACATGATTAAATGAAGCCAAAATTCTGCCAGCTATACTGAGAGAGAAATAAAATCACCAGTCAATTCCTGTTGCATCTATGTGACTTTCATATGCACATATTTGCTCTTTTCCTATAAGTTGTATGTCCTTTTTGGAATCAGACTTCAACAGATTTCCTGAACTGATGACACTCTTAGGCATAGGAACCATATGTTCTACATCTTTGAATTCCACACTATCAAGGCCAAGGATAAGGCTTTGCATATACAGAGGTATATGCAATAAATATTAATATAATAATAAAATAATTAAATATATTAATAAAATAATTAAAATAATAAAAGCTCAATAAATATTTAATGAATGAATAAATGTGTATTCTTTCTATTGTCTTCTACCATAACTCCTCCAAAGATGATCTCTGAAGAGTTAAAACTGTTCAGTCTTTGGGGGATTTCCCAAGAAAACTCAGTAGAGGAGAAAGGATCAAGGTTCCTCTCAGGTTAATGATACCCAATGTAAAGTCCAGGCATCTTGCTTTTGAATTTGACTATGGAAGGAAACTCTCTGATAAAACAATCAGTGCAACCAGTGCATGGTCATGAATGCCACCATGGGGGTTTTCCAAAGAGGGAGATGAAAACATGCTCATCCATCAATTCGTCAATCCTACCTTTCAGCAAAGGGAGAAAGAAGCATCAACTTTTTTTCACTATACTTCATTGAAAGGGGGGTGATGTCCTACTTTTTTTCAGACAGAAGCTACTGGGAAGATATCTGACTCCAACTGAAAACAAGATATTAGACTTGATCCTCCTTTTTCCATAATCAAAAAATATTACCTATCTAACATACTCTACTGATTTCTCGTTCTCGGATGGAAATGACCCTTTTTTCTCAAAAGTTTTATCAGTAGAATGTAAACTTTGATGGGTTACCAAGCTAGAAAGTCTTTAAGTATGAGCCCAGTGATGAACTGTATGACTTTCTAAAATATAGCCTTCCTACACTCAGATAGATAACTTCCATACTGGAAGGTTTCACACTAGGTTATTAATATCTTAAGTCCTAGCAACTCATATAGACTACCTACAAAGGTGAAATTGGCAAAGAGATGGTCTACACTGGACCATTAGACACCTAAGAAAACAAAAACCCATGAAGTAGAAATGAATAAAATGTTATGACAGGCACAGAGCTTTGAGATCATCTAGCACATTCACTCCACTTCATTAATTTGCCAGATAACCAAATTAGCCAGAACTTCCACGTCCCCAAGTAGTTAACCAAAGCTTGACTTTTAAGTTAAGTCAACAAGCCTTTATTAAGCACACTACCCACTCTTTGCAGATGATATGATGATATATTTAGAGAATCCCAGAGATTCAAGTAAAAAGCTACTTGAAATAATAAACAACTTTGGCAAAGTTGCAGGTTACAAAATAAACCCACACAAATCTTCTGCATTCCTATATATTAGCAACAAAGTCCAACTCCAAGAGATAGAAAGAGAAATCCCATTTAAAGCTAGAGTAGACACTATAAAATACTTAGGAGTTTACCTGCCAAAACAAACCCAGGGATTATATGAACACAATTACAAGACACTTTTTGCACAAATAAAGTCAGATTTAAGTAAGTGGAAAAACATCAGTTGTTCATGGGTAGGCCGAGCTAATATAATAAAAATGACAATTCTACCTAAATTAATCTACTTATTTAGTGCCATACCAATTAAACTATCAGATAATTATTTTCTAGAGCTGGATAAAATAATATCAAAATTCATTTGGAAAAACAAAAGGTCCAGAATATCAAAGGGACTAATGAAAAGAAATGCTTGGGAAGGTGGCCTAGCGCTACCAGACCTCAAATTGTATTATAAAGCAGCAATTATCAAAACCACTTGGTATTGGCTAAGAAACAGAGGGGTTGACAAATGGAATAGGCTTGGCACTCAAGACACAGTTGGCAAGAAATATAGCAACCTCCTGTTTGACAAACCCAAAGATCCCAGCTTCTGGGATAAGAACTCATTGTTCGACAAAAATTGCTGGGAAAACTGGTTAACTGTGTGGCGGAAATTAGGCATAGACCCATGCCTGACACCGTACACAAGAATAAAGTCCAAATGGGTACATGATTTAGGTATAAAGATTGATACCATGAATAAACTGGAGAAGCAAGGTATAGTGTATTTATCAGATTTATGGAGAGGGGAAGAATTTTTTTCTAAAGAAACGATAGAAAGCATTATGAAATGCAAGATGGATAATTTTGATTACTTTAAACTGAAAAGTTTCTGCACAACCAAACCCAATGCAACCAAAATTCGGAGGGATGTAGTAAATTGGGAAAAAATTTTTACAGCTAAGCTCGGGGATAAAGGCCTCATTTCTAGAATATATAGAGAACTGACTCAAATATATAACCATCCAAGTCATTCCCCAATTGATAAATGGTCAAAGGATATGAACAAGCAATTTTCAGGGGAAGAAATCAAAAATATCTATAATCATATGAAAAAGTGCTCTAAATCACTATTGATTAGAGAGATGCAAATCAAAACAACTTTGCGGTACCACATCACACCTGTAAGATTGGCAAACATGACAGAACAAGAAAATGATAAATGCTGGAGAGGATGTGGGAGAGTTGGAACACTAATTCATTGTTGGTGGAGCTGTGAGATCATCCAACCCTTCTGGAGAACGGTTTGGAACTATGCCCAAAGGGCTACAAAAATGTGCATACCCTTTGACCCAGAAATATCACTACTAGGATTGTATCCCCAAGAGATTATAAAAACGGGAAAGGGTCCCACGTGTACAAAAATATTTATAGCAGCACTCTTTGTGGTAGCCAAAAACTGGAAGTCAAGGGGATGCCCATCAATTGGGGAATGGCTGAATAAATTATGGTATATGAATGTAATGGAGTACTATTGCGCCATAAGAAATGAGGAACAAGAAGACTTCAGGGAGGCCTGGAAGGACTTATATGATCTGATGCTGAGCGAAAGGAGCAGAACCAGGAGAACTTTGTGCACAGCAACGACCACAGTGTGCGAGAGTTTCTTCTGGTAGACTTGGAACTTTGTAATAACACAAGAACTTACTGAGGAAAAAAAAAAAAATCCTAATGTCGGTCTTCAAAGGCAAAACGCCTTCCACACTCAGAGAAAGAAATGTGGAAGCCACTTGCAGAATGTAGCAGATCATGTTTGTGTGTGGGTGGGTTTCAGTGTAATATGTGTTGATTTGTTATATGATTTCTTCCATTTATTTTAGTTCGACTACATAGCATGAATATAGTGAAAATGTGCTCAATAGGAAAGTATATGTAGAACCTAAACAGAATTGTATGCTGTCATGGGGAGGGAGGGGGGTATTGAGGGAAGGGTGGGGGGAATAAAATCTTAACTTTAAGGAAATGATTGTAAAACATTAAAAAAAATAAAATTAATAAAAAAAAAAAAAAAAAAAAAAAAAAAAGAAAGTCATACTACTAAGAAGAGGGATATAGGTGATGGAAGAATTGGGAATATAGGAAACAGATTACCTTGATAAGAAATCTACTATAGGCTTAAAAATATACATAACCTTAAAACAATCATTCCTATTACATATTAAGGGTTAAAAAAAAAAAAAAAAAAAAAAAAAAAAAAAAAAAGCACACTACCGTGTGGTGCTAAACACCAAGGATATAAAAAAAGGCAAAAGCAATCCCTTCCCTCATGAAATGCACAGTCCACTGGGAGAGACAACAGGCAAACCGCTCTATGCAAACATGATGTTTTGTTTCTTGTTGTGTGGTTTTGGTCATATTGGACTCTGTGACCCCATCTGGGGTTTTCTTGGCAAAGATACTGGAGTGGTTTGCTATTTCTTTCTCTAGCTCATTTAACAGATGAGAAACTTGCCCAGGATGGCACAACTAGTAAGTGTCTGAGGCTGTATTTGAATTTACATTCCATATTCTAGGCCCAGCACTGTATCTACTGTTCCATCTAGCTGTCCCAAAAACAAGATATACGCAGCATAAATTCAAGATGAACTCAAAATTTAAAAACAAAAAACATTATTTACTTTTAAATTAATTTTCAGTTCTATTGGGAAATGTTGACACTACGTGAGATTGTTGGGGATATTATTGGAAGGGTACAAACCTAGAGCTGGAAATCACTCTTCTTTCTACTGCTGACCAAGGAAATAAAATGACTACATTATCTACTTAGGCCCCAAAAGGGCCCACCCTTCATGTTTATCCATCAGACCAGGGACTAGGAAAAGATTGCCCAGGAACCCAATAGAGTCAAGTTCTATCCAGAATTTGACCCCAGTATGGCCCTTTTTCAAAAAACACCCATATGGACCCTAGATTTGAGTTTGGCCAACCATCTTCAATAGCTATATTTAGAGTAATTATCAAAATAGTGATCTATAAAGAATCCTGCCTTCTAAACATCTGGTGAATTGGAGTCAAATAGACTATTCACCTAAAAGAGATGCCACAATTTAGTTCCTCTAGAGTAAACATGTAATGAATGGAGATATTCCTTTAAATGTACCAGCAGATGGGTAGTTGCCATAGCAACTGAGGAACACCAGGGGGTAAAGATGAATTCCTTACATGGATGTAGCCACTCCCCCCCATATTTCTCACCTCCCCAATATTTTCATCTTCCATCTTTCTGCATTGACTTCATTTCTTCCTAATGAAATGCCCCTGGGGTAAAATAAGGTCCAGTTCTAAATTGCTGAGAAGGAAAACGAGAGTGGGGAATGCATGCATGAAAAGTGACTGAGTGGTCTTTAGAAGATTTTTTGGTTGTCATGGTGATTTCCCACCTGCTTATATGTTTAAGAGAAATGGGGCTTCCAAAGAAGATGCTGAGTTTTTAATTCTTCCAACCTGTACAAGTCTTTAGCTACTGAGCCAGCCAATAACATTTAATGAGAAGTCACCATACCAAAGACAGATAGAGAAGAAGTAGAAGTCATACAACCAATAACAAATATGAAATAATATAGTGCAGCTGTGCCAAGAATCAGGGAAGACCTGAGTTCAAATCTGGCCTCAGACACTTACTAGCTCTGTGATCCTGGGCAGGTCACTTAGCCCTGTTTGCCTCAGTTTACTCATCTGTAAAATGAACTGGAGAAGGAAACGGCAAAGAAAAAGGAAACTTTGCCAAGAAAACTCCAAACGTGGTCACAAAGAGTCAGACACAACTGAAAAAACAAATGAACAGTAATAGCAGCGCATGTAAATGTTGAGGGGATGCAAATTGAGGACCAATTGAGAGTCTAAGCCAGATGAAGATGATATCCCAACCAGGGTAATTGTATATGCAAATAATAACTTTTGTTGTTCAGTCACGTCTGTTTGTGGCCCCATTTGGTGTTTTCTTGGCAAAGATACTAGAGTAGTTTTCCATTTCCTTCTCCAGCTCATTTTATAGATGAGGAAACTGAGGCAGATAGGGTTAAGTGACTTGCCCAGGGTCACACAGCTAGTAAGAATTGAGGCCAGATTCAGACTCAAAAAGATGAGTCTTCTAGACTCCAGGACTGGTACTATCTACTGTGCTACCTAGCTGCTCACTAGTGTATCTATGAAGAACTTTCCTCACAACCACCATGTGTGGTTATTATAAGACAGCACATTGCAGTAGAAAAGGGAGGAAGTGGAGTCAGAGAACCCGGGTTCAAATTCTACCTCTTCTCCATTTTCTACCAAAGTGCATATAAGTGAGTGAGTGAATAAGTAATGAGTGAAAGGACGATACCTCAGTGAATCAATGAATGCTTATCTCCTCTTCTCTTACTCTTCCACCAAAAAGGGAATGGTAGCCTGATGGATATCCTCCTTCCTGGGACCACAGGAACTGTGAGCTACTAAGAGATGCAGAAACTACTCTGGTCCTCCAGAGGTTTTTGCCTAGAACCTAAGGGAAGGCAGCCACTGAAACACCAGTAACAGCAGCCTCCTAGATAGTCTACACCTGCTTCCACCACATTGGAAGAACCCTGCAGAAGGATCCTACTTCTTATTACTTCTGTGACATTAGACGAGTCAGATAACCAATATAGACCTCAGCTTCCTGATCTGTAAAATGGGAAAATTTGACTAAATGACCACTAAAGATCCTTCTAACTCTATATTGAAGAGACTATTATTAACATCACCACTTTACAGATGAAGAAACTAAACCTCAGATAGATTAAATGATATGTGACAATCCCACAACTAGTAACAGCCAAGATTTCAGATCAGAATTCTGATTCCAGGTCCAAAATTCTTTATACTTTTCCATATGACCTGACAATATATAAGGGTATGAGGGCAAGAACTATACTTTCTATTGCTGAGGTAAATATGTTCAGGAAGAAACCAACAGCTTTACCCTTAGAACCTACTTCCCTTGCAAGAACTAAGTGACAAAATAGGTGACTTCCCTCACTGACATCGGATTTGCCCCTTCCACAGGCTGGGCTTACCACAAAATTGAATTATTGGCCACATCCCTGATACACATCCATTTTGGTGGGTACCAATCAGAAGTGACACCTTCCAAGCAATCCTCTAATCAGAATAACTGCCCCATTCCTTCCACAGGTAAATACTGCTTCTGTTTAAAAGGATGGACAACCCTGAAGCAGTTGAGTGGAAATTCAAATTCTGAGAACAATTTGCTTCTCTAAAGGGTCATCACTCATAAATTTATTGATCCCCCCCCAAAGAATCCAATTGATGCTCTATGGGAGTAGTAAGTGGAGCGTGCCATAATAATATTCTTACTATCCTTCCTGGAGGCAGGAATTTGAATTATATAACTTTGTCAACTTACATCTCTCCTAGGTCAAGACTGAAGTATTGCTTCTAATGCACTAGACACATCCCATTCCATTTCAACAGCTGGGTGAACTGAACTAAAAAGCTTGCCTTTGCCTCTGGGACAAAATACAAACCCCTCAGGAGAGCATTTTGAGCCCTCCACAATCTGGCTGCCACATATTTTTTTAGACTTTTTTTTTGTATTACACTTCTTCCATCCAAGCATCCATATCCAGACTCCATGCCTTGACACAAGCTGTCACTCTTATTTGGAATGTATTTCTGCTTCCCCTCTCCTTCCCCCTCTCAGGATTCTTACCTTTTAGGAAGGTTCAAGGACTCCCTCTTCCAGAACCCTTCCCTAACCATCACTCCCCCACCCCAGTTCTCTCTTAACTTTTTTATCTTTCTTGTATCTTATCTTATTGTCTCTCCTATCCCTCCCCAAGTTGTCTCTTATTTATTTATCTGTACACATTCATCCTCCAATAGAATATTAACTCCTTGAGGGCTGGGACAGACTTTTTAAAAAATTTTTTTATTCCTTGGACCTAGCACAATGCCCTTCACCTAGTAAATATTCAATAAATATTTGTTTTTTGTTAAAGGAGAACAAGGCAGCCAAGAGGAGACAACCAAAGCTCTTTCTCCAACAGAATTTTTATATATTTTTCATTTATTAAAAGTGCACTCATCACTTCCAAGATTCTGGGTATATGGACAGAGACACACATCTCCAGTCATTGTATTAAAGAGGACAGCAATCAAATTTGGGAGGGAGGGAGGAGGGAGAGAAAGAAAGACAGAGAAGGGGGAGGAGAAGAAGGAACAGAAAGGGACAGAAAAAAGGAGATAAATAGAGGGAGAAGGAAGGAGGAAGAAGGGAAAGCCGGGTGGGGGGGACCAGAGGAGAAGTGAGAGATAAAGAGACAGGGAGGGAGAAAGAAAGAGAGATACAGAGAGAGATGGGGAAGGAGGGAGATATAGAGACACTGAGGGAGTGTATCGCAGGTAGGATGAAAGTGGAAATTCTACTCATCCATTGCCACCTGGAGGACAAGAACCATTGCAGAGGAAGAAAGAAAAGATTTGATTGCAGAGGTGGGAAGGAGAAGAAAGGGGTCAAAAATCATTGTGAGATTCAGAGCCTGAGTGTTTGCAGCTGTCTCACTAGAACTCCATTTCCTCATTGGTCGAACAGGGGCTTAGTCTAAATCTAGGGTGTCTGTAGACAGTCCATTATAGCACATAACCTATTCTATTTGCAGGGCATCAGCATAACCATGTGTCCGGTAGCCTGGGGCATTTGAGTTGGAGGAAGGGAAGTTGTAGTGATAGGCTGAAGCTTATTATTCACATTGGCTATTGAGGGCCCTTGCTAAATTTTCTGTGTGAGCGTTTATGCCTTGTCAAACTACAAATTAAGGCTTAATTTATTATTGTGTTGATCTTCTAGATTTAAGAAAGTGATGGAGAAAATGTGAATAATATTGATTAAATTTAAAAATCTGTTGCTTTAACATTTTTTTGAGATCTGGTTGTAAAACATTTACCAGCACACCCTTGTTTTGGGTACAAGTATAGTCTATAGCTGTTTTTGCTAGCCTTAGGGGTAGGGCAGAAGATACCGTTATGATTCTCCTCTCTGTACAAAATATGGGGAGAAAGTTATTGATGCACTTTCCATCCCAACATTGCACCTCACATAAAATGCAAACTGCTCATCCCACCCCATTTTACTACCTGATCCTCAGCATACCTTATGTTTACTCTTGAACTACTTTTCTTTTCTCCCTCCTTTTTGGCGGCATCAGCATTAAGTGACTTACCCAAAGTCACATAGCTAGTAAGTGTCTGAGGCTGGATTTGAACTCAGGTCCTACTGACTTCAGGACTGCTATCCACTGAACCACCTCTGAACTATGTTTCTTAATTTTCTGGGTAAATAGAAAGTAACTCCTCTTCACAAAAGCTCAATGAACTAGATGGTCTTCGAGGTTCCTTATTGTTCTGTGATTCTACTTAGGAAATTTGTGTATCTTCCTTCTTTTTGGCCTTCTCCTCCCAGGGCTAATTCTTTAATAAAGCCTTCTGCTGCCTATAATTGCTTAGAACTGTTCATCTCTCTGGGAGAGTAATGCTGTTGATATGCAAGAGAGATTCCAGTTACAACTATCCTAGTTGAAGCTAGAGGGTTGGGCTAACCTCATTGGTCTGGCTATAAAAAATACCCATGGGGGCAGAACCAAGATAGTGAAGTAAAACAGAGAATTGCTTGAGATCTTCCCCAAACATCTCCAAATGCCTACAAAAAAAATGACTCTAAACAAATTCTAGAGCAGCAGAACCCACAAAATGACAGAGTGAAACAAATTTCCAGCCCAAGACACTCTGGAAGGTGGATAGGAGAGGTCTATTGCACCAGTTTGAGAGAACAGTGCAGTATAGCATGGGCCACACCAGCACAGACAGGGCCCTAACAAACCTGGAGCCAGCCTCAGGCAACTGAATCAGAAGCAGTTGTTGCATTTTGAAGACTTCTCAACTCACAAATGCTAAAGACAACTGAGAAGGTCAGTAGGAAAGGCTTGTTAGACCTAGGTGAGAAAGAAGTGCAGTCTGGCCCCCAGGACAGCAGCAGCCCAGGTGGCAGCAACAATAACTGCTTCTGGAGCTCCCAGCTCACAGACTGTACGGAAATCAAGCAGTTGATCAGAGGGTGATTGCAGGGATCTCTTTGCTGGCACTGAGGCAGGATTCTCTTGCTTTACCTGTGCTTGGATCTGGGTCTCAGTCCTAAGTGATGATCCTGGGACAAGGAAAAGTGGTGGCCTGATGGAGTTTATGGCAGCAGTGGAGAGGGAATCCTCCTCACAGTTCCAAGGCAGAAAACAATGCTTGTGATCACTCACAGAGCAGAGCACGGTAAACATTTCTCCTTTGATCATACAATCTTGGAAGAGCTGAAAATTTATAGGTCCCTAGAAGGATCTGGAAACAGTCACATAAAACCCCTGAAGCTTAAAACAGTTTGCCCTCCACCCCAGAAGCAGGGTCCTACCTTAGCAAAGAGTTAAAAGTCAAGTAATTGGCTGATAAAATGAGCATAACAGCAAAAAAAATTTAGACTATAGAATCTCACTTTGGTGACAAAGAAGATCAAAACATGCAAGCAGAAGAAGACAATAAAGTCATAACTCCTACATTGAAAGCCTCCAAGAAAAATATGAATTGGTTACAGGACATGGAAGAGCTCAAAAATGATTTTGAAAATCAAGTAAGAGAAGTGGAAGAAAAATTGGGAAGAGAAATAAGAGTGATGAAAGAAAATCATAAAAAATGAGTAAACGTCTTGCTAAAGGGGACCCAAAAAAATGCTGAAAAATAACATATTAAAAAATAGACTAAACCAAATGGCAAAAGAGGTCCAAAAAACTAAATGAGAATAATACAAGATTTAGCAACTTCGACATTGAAGGATCAGAGGACTTGGAAGATGATATTCCAGAAGTCAAAGGAGCTAAGATTAAAACCAAGAATACCTACCCAGAAAAACTGAGTATAATCCTTCAGGGGGAAAAATGGACACTCAATAAAATAGAAGACTTTCAAACAATCTTGATAAAAAGACCAGAGGTGAATAGAAAACTTGAATTTCAAATATAAGAATCAAGAGAAGCATGAAAAGGTAAACAGGAAAGAAAAATCATAAGGGACTTACTAAAGTTGAACTGTTTGCAGTCCTACATGGAGAGATGATATTTATAACTAATGAGACCTTTCTCAGTATTAAGGAAGTTGGAGGGGTGAGTTGAATATGAAGGGATGATAGCTAAAAAATAAAATTAAGGGTTGAGAAAGGAAGGTACTGGAAGAAGAAAAAAGGGAGAGGTAGAATGAGGTCAATTATCTCACATAAAAGAGGCAAAGCTTTTACAGTGGAGCAGAAGAGGGGGGAGATGAGGGGGAATGAGTGAATCTTAATCTCATCAGATTTGGCTTAAGGAGGGAATAACAAGCACATTCAATTGTGTAAGAAAATGTATCTTGCCCTACAGCAAAGTGGGGGAAAGGAGGTAAAAGTGAGTAGAAGGAATGGCAAAAGGGAGGGAAAGTAAGAGGAGGGGGCAATAAGAAGCAAACACTTTTGAGGAGGGACAGGGTCAAAGGCAAGAAGAGAACAAATGGGGGGCAGGATAGGATGGAGGGAAAAATAGTTTTTCACAGCATGACTGTTATGAAATTGTTTTGCATGACTATACATGTATAATCTATATTGAACTGTTTTCCTTCTCAGTGAGAGTGGGTGGGGAGGGAGGGATGGGGAGAATGTAGAATTCAAAGTTTTAAAAATGAGTGTTAAAAATTGTTTTGATATGCAACCCAGAAATAAGATATACAGGCAATGAGGTATAGAAATCTAACTTGCCCTACAGGAAAATAGAAGGAAAGAGGATAAGGGAAGGGAGGGGTATGATAGAACAGAGGGCAGATTGGGGAAATGGGTAATCAGAATGCATGTTGAGGTAGGGGAGGAAAGAGATGGGGAGAAAATTTGGAACTCAAAATTTTGTGGAAGTGAATGTTGAAAACTAAAAATAAATTAATAGAAAAAAACAAGAAAACAAACCAAGTTCCTATAGGAAAATAAGTGTAGCATTATAGGAACTTTTTGTGGCATCTTCACAGTTATTCCATTATAATAATAATTTAACATTTACAGAGGCAACACTCACTAGATACCAGACACTGTGACAATAACTATTACTTTATTTGACCCTCATAACAACCTAGGGAGGTTGTTGCTGTTATTTCAGGCATATCCAACTCTTCCTGACACCATTTGGGATGTTGGGGTTTGTTTGTTTTTTTGGCAAAGACACTGGAGTTGTTCACTATTTCCTTCTCAGGCTTATTTTACATATGAGAAAACTGAGGCAAATAAGGGTAAGTGACATGTCCAGGGTCACACAGCTAGTAAGTATCTGAAGCCATATTTGAATTTAGGAAGATGAATCTTCATAACTTCAGGTCAGGCACTTTATACACTGTGTCACCTAGCAGTCCCGGGAGGTAAATGCCATTATTATCCTCATTTTATAAATGAGGAAACTGAGGCTAACAGGTTAAATGATTTGCCCAGGGCCACACAACTAGTATCTGAGGCCATATTTGACTCCTGGTCCTGTGCTCTTTCCCCTGTGCTGCCTAACTGTCCCAGTATTAGGGAGGCAGAATAAGGTAAACAAAAGTCACTGACACTGAAATCAGAGGACCCAGGTTCAAATCCTGCCTCTGATGCTTAGTATCCCTAGGACTGTGATTAAATTGTTTAACTCCATGGGCCTCAGTTTCCTTATCTGTCAAATGAAAAGTTTGAACCATATAACCTCCTCAGTCCCTTCTATTTCTTGAATTGGAATCTTACAAGACTCCATGTACTCATTCCCTGGTTCTGCTTTGATTCTGGTACTAACATTTGCTTCTAAACAGGAGAGTACTTTCCATTTTTGGTCCTTTGTTGTAGCATTCTGGATCCCTAGTCATATAGTCATATACTGTGGCTTTTTTTCTAAACAGTTCCCTGCATAGGGTTCCTCCCTATATGGGATTTGCAAGCGGAGGCCTTTCCTCACTTCCTCAAATGTTTCTGTCTTATAATGCATGAATCTCAACTTCAGCCCAGGACAAATCCTGTACCTAGCCCCCTATGGGGGAAGTATTAAGAGAAACAATAATGTCTTTCCTGAAGAGGACCTTTAGTACATAAAAATATTTTCTTAGCCTAGAATCCTGGTGTGAAATGTAAAATCAGTTTGAAAAGCCAGCATTTGGTAAAATGAAATAAGACCTGCTTTTTTGTATTTGGAATGAGTTATTTACCTTGGGCATATCATTTAAACTTTCTGGGCCTCATTTTCCTCATCTGAGAAAATGAGGGGAAATAGATCAGGGAATTTTTTTTTTATATCGTGGATCCCTTTGGTAGACTGGTGAAGCCTATGTTTTCAGTATGTTTCCAAATGCATAAAAATATAATCCATAGGATTAGCCAATTATATTGAAATACAGTTATCGAATTTTTTTTTAAATCACAGATCTCATGTAACTCCTGGCTACCTCTAAAGTCCCATCTATCTTTAAATTTTATGATCCTGTGATCCAAATATCTTTTTATGTGCTCAGTGTTTTAAGGCACAAAGCCTTATAAAAACAATGAATTTAGGGTATCAGACACTAGACAAAAATACCTTATATGAATTCACTAACTGTTCTTCCATCAGCTTGGCTATTAGCCAGACCTTGACTACCTACCTTGTCTCTCCAGGAGGTCTTAGATCACACTAACCAAGTGTAAGTAAATTTTGAAAACCCATGATGACTAGGATAGAGTCAGACATCTCATGGATGCTTAATAATGGTCATATCATGCTTCCAAATAGGACCTGATGCTCATTTTCTGACTTAGATCATCCATACGCAATACAGTGATTAGAAGAACTAATGCTCTTTTGGTAGGGAAATATTTTGCCTAAAGGAAAGTAGTTTTGGGGGTGGGCAGGGGGAATGAATATCATTTCTTATCCTTCTCCAAATTGCAAGGATTTTGCAGCTGTTTCTCTGGAAAGTAGCAAAGACAAAACACAGTGAGCCTTATACTAAAGGAGAGACACCAATCTGACTGCCATAACACCCACTTCAGTTCATGCCATTATTAACCCTGCTCCAGAGGCACTCCTCCTCTACAGCAAATCATTTCCTTTGGTGAAATTGATCAGTTTGGCTTAACTTGTTTCTTATCTCTCCCTCACTCTTGCCACACTGCAGTGCTGAGGACAGCGCAGGGAATCTGGGGTAAATATACAAGGAGACAGCCAGGAAGCCACAGCAGTTGCCTGGAAAATAAATTGCATTTAATCACTGCAATTCTAATCTCATCTGTGACTTGCTCTCTCCTGACTTGCTCCTCCTTCCCTCTCCTCCCCCAGGCAACTATCAACTGTGTCTGGGAGAGAAAGTTCTGACTGACCAAGGAGTGGGAGCATAGGGAGTGGACATCCGTAAAACTATGGATTATCTTACCAGAGTCTCAGTAAATGTCTATTACATGTCTAATACTTTAGTCAGGTCCTATCTACAGAGTGTGAGGAATAACACAACCCTATATCTTCAAGAAACTTACCATCAAAAATCACATGTAATATTAACCAAGAAACAGAGATGAGTAAATGCTAACCCTGACAAATGTCAAAAACAGCGTAAAAAACACAATGAACAAATTCACCAGACACTCTGTTATAGAGATGGATAAAGAGTTATATTCTCCCCAGCTGATTAAGGTGAGTGAGAATCCACATCCCTGATGCAGTGAATCTTTTCATCATTGGATAAGAATAAATGATGCCACACAGGAAACATACTGTGATTGGCTAAAGAATCAGACACACTTTAAGCTTATGTGTAAAGTAGCCACTTTAGGGTCAGGCACTCCAATGGCCAGTAATCTAGATGGGGAGAATATCTAGGCAAGCTGCCAATAGGGCATCGTTTGAGGGGAAGAGAAAGCTTCTCTGTCTGTCTCTTCCTCCATCATTCTCTGGCTCTGTCTCTGTCTCTGTTTCTTTTTCTATCTCTCTCCTCTTTTCTGATTCTCAGTATCTCTGTCACTCTCAGTGTCTATCTATCTTTGCTCTCATCTCCTATCCCTGTTTCTATCTTTCTTTTTCTGTCTTTGTCTCTGTCTTTATCTGTCTCTCTGTCTTTTTCTGACAGTGTCTCTCCTCTCCCATTTAATTGTCCTTCTATCTCTGCTTTCTCTCAGTATCAGTCTTTTTGTCCCTCTCTCTGTGTCTGTGTGTCTTTGTTTCTCTCATTGTCTCTGGGTCTCTTTTATCTCCCATCTCTGTTTCTGCCTTTCTGCGTTTTGGTCTATATGTCTTTATCTCTTTGTCTTTATTTGTCTCTATCTTTTTCTGTCTCTCTATCTCTCTCTGTCTCTGTCTCTCTCTGTCTCTCTCTCTGTCTCTCTCTCTCCCTGTCTCTCTCCCTCTCTCTCTCTCCCTCCTATCTATCAATCCCTCCACTACCTGAGACAACCACATGAATTTAGAAGGTGCTAAGATACCATCAGAGATCCTACTGGTGATTATAATGAGTACCAGTGTCCCCTGGAACTGGTTAAATAGTAGCCACAGAAGTAGAGGGGTAAATGAGAAGCATCCTTGAGATAAATTTGCCCAGGAAGCAAACCTGTAAAGCACTATACAGTCCGGAGAGATTTTAGAGTAGCAGTAGATCCTTGTGCCCATAAATGTCATACTCTTCAAAGAACCAACCCCACAAAGCAACTACTCTATCACTGATCTCACACTTGGAACCAAATATCATTGAGAGCTACAAAGAGATACCATAAGCAAATTAGGGAAGCATGGAATAGTTTGCCTGTCAGATCTATGTATGACCAAACAAAATATAAAAAGCATTATGGAATATAAAATGGATGATATTGATTACATTAAATTAAAAAGGTTTTGCACAAACAAAATTAGGGTAGCCAAGATTAGAAGGAAAATGGAAAGCTGGGGGGAAAATGTATAGCAAGTTTCTTTGATAAAGGCCTCATTTCTCAAAAACATAAAGAACTGAATAAAATTTCTAAGAATACAAGTCATTTCCCAGTTGATAAATGGTCAAAGGATATGAACAGGCAGTTTTCAGAAGAAAAAATCAAATTATCTAGTCATATGAAAAAATGTCCTAAATCACTATTGATTAGAGAAATGCATAACAAAACAGCTCTGAAGTGCCACCTTACAGCTATCAGATTGGTTGTGTGTGTTCATCCTTCATTGCCGAAGAAGACCATGCCATCAGAGAAATAATGACATGACTTGCATTTGACTTTGTTTTGAGAGAGGGAGAACTGTGCAGGTCACCAGCCTCACTTTCCCTCCAGAGCCATCTGAATCCAGTGACTAGATATTCATCAGGATGACTGGAGATGACCCAGGATGAGGCAACTGGGATTAAGTGACTTGCCCAAGGTCACACAGCTAGTGAGTGTCAAGTGTCTGAGGTGAGATTTGAACTCAGGTCCTCCTGACTCCCGCACTGGTGCTCAATCTGCAGCACCACCTAGCTGCCCCTATCAGATTGGTTAGTAATGACAGTAAAGGAAAATGACAAATGCACTCTAGGTTTGAGACCACTCTTACCATGGACCTTGTATGGGAGAATGTGACCTAGATTCTTGATTGGGGCAGGATGCTTTTGTGACTACTGTATTCATGATGCCATGTTAATAAATACCTTTGCTAAATACTTACTGGTACTATTGATTAATTATTAATATGAAGCAGATCAATGGAGGAGGCAGGGTTCTGTAAAACACAGTACTAGAAATCTATCTCCTCCTAGTCAATGCTAGAACCCCAAGGAGGAAAAGTGAGCTAGTCTCTGATGACCCAGCCCTGCCAAGGCAAGTGGCAGTTGGGGAAGTAGCCCCTGAAAGGGAAAATGAAAGCTTAGGCATCTGGACTTTAAGCTATAAGAGAAAATCTTGAATCTATTTTTTCTTGTAGGGACAATGTAGCTCCTCAATTGATGACTCCAGAAAACAGAAGTTTCACAACCATATGCACAGCAGACACATGCCTGACAACAGCCAATAGAAAAATGCACCCAGCAGAGACCACACAACAAACAATACCAGAAGGGTTTCCCACGTGCTTGTCCTTCCATGCATGTACCCGGGTCACCCATGTTCCTCATGTGAATGTGACCAGGTATGTCCACTCCCTTTCACTGATGGTGGTTTATATTTTCCACAAAGTGAATCTCGTGTTTAAGGAGAAAATATTCTTTTGCTAATTTTCTTACTATACTCTTTTATTAAACATCTTTGCTTTAAACTGAGTCCTCCATCTGACTAAATAAAAGTAAATACATTGATGGAAGTTTGGGATCTATGATTTTTAAGTAGACATCGACCCACACAAAGTACCTCATATTTAGGGTAGGTTTTCTAGGGCCCCCAATATGAGAGGGGGACTCCAGGCACTACACATTTATTCCTGTTACCTTTCATCCTATTGGTTTCAGCCCAATGTTCTATCATTCAATATGTGGGCTATCCCCACCTTCACATCATCTGAAACATGGCGCATACACCAACTATTCTTTTATCCAAGTTATTGATGAACTACCTCCTTACTTACCTTACAAGTCTCTGTTAGTCATTTTTGACCCATCCTTTTCAGCCCAAAGCTTCTCATTGGCAGAGAGAAAGTACAAGCACAAAATAAAGAATTTCGTCGTCATGTCTCCTTCCCGTTATCAATTATCATCACGCCGTTCACTCCAAGTCCTATCTCTTGTTTGAGCTCCCTTTTTTCCCCAAAATGGCTAAACATTTTTGTTATTATTTCTCTCTTTACCTTGTGTTTACTTATTATTATTTACTTCTTTAGGACAGGGACGCTTTCATTTCTTTTTTTCACAACCCTATTGCCTTGCACATAGTTTGCCTTTTATCAATATTTATTGAAGTTGATAGATCAACTTCTTCTCAAAGAGCTCATCTTTTTTTTTTTACTAAGAGGTGGAGAGAAATGACCTTTTCCTATCTCCTTGAAGAAAGTACACAGATAATTAGGAAAACGAGGAAAGTTATTTATTCATTCAACAATTCCTTTTATCCGTGTGCATTGAACACTTGGTATATATTCAGCCCTCTGCTGGTCACTTTCAAGGATACAGAAACAGACAATCCGGTTCAAGTATATCCTGTATTTCAGGATTTGAAGCTTATAATGTGACCTATGCAATGAAATTATTACAAGACAACATAGAGAGAGTGTGGTATAGTGGAAAAAACATGAATTGGAATTAGGAGATCTGAAGTCTACAATATTCCTAGCTATCCCACTGACTAGATGTGTGACCTCAGAGAAATTAGTTTACCTCTCTGACCTCAGTTTCTTCCTCTGCCAAATGCAAGGTAAGGTTAGACATATACCTGTTGGGTTTTAATGTTTAAATATTTCTCTTTCTTTCTGTTTATTTTTTAGAAACTCTAGATTTCCTTCTTTAAAAGTCATGGAAGGAAGGAAGAAAAGAATGAATGCAGGGAAGGAAGAAAAGGAGAGAAGAAAGTTCATGAGGAAGGGTAATTCCTGGTAAAATCATTTGCTTCATGTCACAAGGCATGTCCCCCATTCAGATTTCCATGACTGAATGTAAACAGGTGCATTGTAGTATAGTGCAATTTATATACATAAACACTATTAAATATCATAATCAATAATTTGGATGATAATCCTTACAAAACTGACTCTGTGCCCAAGGTCCCTCCTCAAATTCCTCTTCTCTCCATGCAAAGGAGTGTCTTGAAAATTATAATTTCCCAACAGGAAAATGACAGAAGTACCTGCAGCCAACGAATTATTTCATGAGACCTGGATCTCTTAAAGGTAACTCCCTTTTCACAGACTCCACAAAGGATATAACAATTTCTCCCTTCTCCTTATTGATCATGGACATAGACAGAGAAAGAATTAAGCTGAATCTAATTAGAGTCTTGTTAGGCTGTATATCCTTAAAGAGAAGAGCACTGTGTCTAGATCTCTACAATACAATCGTTCCAAAAAAGCTAATGTATGATCTCAGGCTGTGTTAAGAAAGGCATAGATCATGGGACTAGGGAGATAGCAATGCCACTTTAGTCTACCCTGGTCAGACTACATCTGAAATACAGCATTTGGTTCTGGGTAACCAGAATTTCAGAAGGATGCTGATAAACTAAAGGATATCCAGAGGAGAACAGTCAGGATGGAAAAGGGACTTGGTACCGTGACATGGGAGTATGAGTAGAAGGAAGTAAATGTTTTTAGCCTGAAGAAAATTCAAAAGGGATTTGATAGCTGCCTTTAGGTATTTGAAAAGCAAACACTTGGGGAGAGAGATTAGACTTACTTTGTTTGGCCCTAGAGATTATAATAAGGACAAATGGCTGGAAGTGACAGAGAAATAGAGTTGGGCTTAGATGTAAAGGAAATCTCCCTAAAATTATTCCTACCCTAAAGAATAATAGGACTGCCTGGGGAGGTAGTGGGTTCCCTGTCACTGGAGATCTTCAGACAAAGACTGGATGAACCATTTGTCAGATATGTTGTGGAGAAGCTTTTTCTTCACATATGAGTTAGACTACATGAGGCCCCTTCCAACTCTGAGATTCTATCATTTCCTCTATCATCCCTTTAGTGAGTAGTGTGGTGTAATGGGACAAAGGATAAATCTGAATTTGGACCAAGGTTAGAATCCCCATCCCTGCTACCTGCTACCGATAGGACCTTGGGCAAATCATTTCATCTCCTTGGGTTTCGGTGTCCCCATCTGAAAAAAAAAATGAGGGAGCTGGACTTTTAACTCGAGATCTGCAATCCTATTCTACTTTACTAGACCTTCTTCTCCATGAGTGCACCTCTGTCAGCTCAATAACCATATCTGTCTCTCCCCTTCTCACACACACAACTGGGGAGTGTGGGGGTAAAGAAGAGGACGTGTGCTAAAGGCAGCTCAAGCCAACTTGTAAAAGCAGATTGTTGATTTTTCAGCGTGAGATTTACACTTCAGAAATCTACAAATCAGCTGTTGATTTGTTATGTTATTCATTGTCTACTAGACGTAAGAAAGTGAGAAGAAAAAGTTAATTATTCAGATTAAGCCTAAAAAGTCTGTCACGTGTACATTCTGCACCCCTCTCCAGCCAGTTGTTAAACATTTGTCAACATACTTCTGCATACAACTCTCTTGAACTTGTGAGCAAAGAGGAGGGGCAGAGTGATGGAGGGAGAGGAGAAAAGCAGTAAGGGAGAAATTCCAGGAGAGTCCTTAAAAACCTGTGAGTTGGAAAAAAGCCAGAAAACAGGCAGGATTTCACATAGCTCTATGTACTTGTTGGCCTCCCAGATGTTTCCCACATCTTCATACAATCTTTTGGGAGATCCTAGGGGAGATCCTTTGTTTTAAAGAGAAGAAAAGGACCACAATATTTTTTTAAAGGCAAGTGCATAATTTTCATTTTCTTCTAAAGAAGTCCAGATGCTATTTTTCTATGTATCTTAGCAAAACTCAAGTCTGGCTTGTTAGACAAAATAGACTGGCTGCTTGCGTTGGGTATCACTCTCCCTCAAGGAATATCAATGTGACCAGTATGGGAATCCCAACCAAAGACTGGGATTCTCCCCTAGTTACTTGTGTTTCAGGATCTACTCTGCTGTACCTACACCATCTCTGAAAACATTGTCTTTAAAGAGTTTGGAGAGATTAGGAAAGGAAACAACTCGTCAAGCATTAATTCACTCCCTGGAGGCCCAGACTAGAAAAGTAATTGCAAAATTATGTTACTCAAAAAATAGTTCTAATGCTGGATTTTGAGAACACTGAAGAATGAGGGACCATATCATAATATTGGACACATAGAATGCTTCTAGGTTTGCAAAGTACTTTATATACGTACTTTCATTTGACCTGAACCAACGCTTAGAGGGAGGGGTTATCATTATTCTATTATCCCTATTTGACAAGTGAAGCCCAGAGGCTAAGGTATTTGCCCAGGAGTCAAACAGTAAACAGATGTTAACGGTGAGATTGAAGCTCTGAATTTAACATTTTACCCACTATGTCAGGACACACTTTGAACCCCCTCCACCTCCTTAAAGTTTGGAAAAGGACCAAAGAAACAGAAAATGAAGCACCATTCTTCTCACTTAAATTCCTTATGAAAATTAAAACCAAAGGATGGTAGAGATAGAAGGGGTCTTAGACATTTTCTAATTCTACAGATAAGGAAACTGAGACCTAGTTTGTCACAGAATTTGTCAAGTCACAGAATTCCCTTAGTATCAGAGTTTGGGCTAGACTTAACCCAGGGTTGTAGAAACATGTGACATCGGGGAAGATTGTCTATGCACTTGGCAGGTATCTAAAGTTATGAGATGCTTTAGTAGCAAAACAGAAATCTACCTAAATTCAAGTCTTGCTTTATGTAAGCCTACAGTCCTAAGCAAGGTTTTACTTTACCATTAACCACCAAGGATGGGTGGCTTATAATTTTCCCACCAAGTCATGCTCCTCTCCAGCCCAGGGTTCCAATCAAGATCTCTAGCAAATGTTCAAAGGATTGTCTCCACACCGTCAGATCCATTCCACCTATCAGCCTCTCTTCCTACTCTCCCACTCCAGCTGCCCTCTTCAAAGAGTTGAATAGAGAGAAACTTCACTGACCAGGTTCTGAGCTTATACCAGGGAGCGAAAAATAAAATATTGCTTGGAAAATATTAATTCAGGATATAGAATATCTAGATCTAGCCCTTCCCCCTGTCTCTGGGAAATTCCCTAGCTCAATTTAACTCTACATTTATATTATGTAGGCAATCAACTTTCAATAGTCACATGGCTTGTTAAACATGGTTTATTTTTAAATATTAAGCATTTATTAATATCTATTATTAATGATATTAAATATTTAAATTATTATCAATGTTTATTAAAATTGCAAAATGTATAACATTTATATGACATTTCAGTGTTTGCAAATCACTTTTCATGTATCAACTAATTTAGCCCTCACAACAATGCTGACAAATAGGTACTGTTATTATCCTTATTTTATGGATGAGGCAACCAAAATGACATTAACTGAGATAACAAGATTATATAGTAAGGATCTGAGGCAGGATTGAAACTCCAGTTTTCCTGACTCCGAGTCCTGTGCTCTACCCAATAGGGCACCTAGCTACTGATAAGTGCTACCTTTTCATGGAGCACAATACCCAGTCATCTTCCAAACATCTTTCCCCCACCCACAAGCAATAGTGTGCTGCAGCTAGCTTCAATCAGCTTTCGAGAGCCAGTTGTTAAATTTTCATTTACACCTGGAAATCTGCAATGCTTAAAATCAAGACTTAATTTGTTTTATTTATTACCGAGTGAAATATAATGGTATCTATTAATCCAATTCCCCTCCCCCTCACCTCCATAACATCTGAGATTTATGCCCATCTCCAGGGTCACTGTATACAAAGCGCAGCCCTTCAGGGTCTGTCTAATCTCTTCTTCCTAAATCTCCAATAAAAATTAGGGTAGAAACAGCAGCAACTGGTACTCCCAGTTGTTGGTTCAATGGCAAAGTGGCAAGAATCCAGTGTTTGTCTCTACACCACAGTCAGTATATCTACAAGATTCTGACAGTGTTTTGTGAAGTAAAATGAGATAAACAGAAGACTGCTGGAGAAAAGTTAGTAGCAAGGAGATCTACTCCTTCAAAAGCATCACCTCTAAAGGGAACAGTAAGTTGATAGTGCAAAGAATATTGCATGTGCGATACTCTAGAGACAATTAAATGGCACAGGGGATAGAGTGCTGAACTGGAAGTCTTGAGTTCAAATCCAGTCTTAGACATCTGCTGCCTATGTGACCATGGGCAAGTCCCTCAACTCCTATCTGCCTCGATTTCCTCAAATGTAAAAGGGGTATAATAATAGTACCTACCTTCCAGGATTGGTATGAATATCAAAAGAGAAGGTATTTGTTAAGTTCCTAGCACACGGCAGATGCTTAATAAATGCTTGTTTCCTTCTTTCCTTCCTTTCTTTAAAATATGACCTTCTACCATTTTACTACATGTGCAAGTTACTTAACCTCTGTGTGACTCAGTTTCTTTCTCTTTAAAATAAGGGAGTTGGAGAAAGAAGAGGAGGAGGAGAAGAAGAAGGAGAAGAAGAAGAAGACATAGTTTAAGTCCTGCCTCTGATACATACTGACTGTGTGACCCTAGACAAGTCTCTTACCCTGTCCATGCTCTAGGTAATTTTCTAAGACTATAAGTTGCAAACAGGAAGTGACCTACATTTCTTGAACTTCCTCATCCAAGATATCTCTATACCAGTGAAATCACAAATCCAGGTCCTATTTCCACCCCAACTCTTCCACACATAGTCAAATATAAACTAAGAGAACAGGGACTCCGCTTTTTCATCTTAGTATCCCCACTGCCTGGCACAAAGCATGCATTTAATACATTTTTGTTGACTTTTAATTTGGATTGCTATGTTACCAAAGTGTTTGTAAGGGAACAGTTTCATGCACACATCACTGGAGGGGACCTCAAGTAGCAGATTATCAAAAGCTGTATTCATACTTCTATCCCAAGTACCAGAGAATGAGAGCCTGGTAAAGCGGAACTCTGGTTGGTCCATTTGAGGGAATATTCACATAGCACCACTTGGTCGGTCATCCCTCCCACCTCAGTTATTGAAACCCTACTCTTCCTCTGGCTCATCAGACATGTACTCAAGACCTTCAGATGGGTCAGTGAAGCTGCCATGTGATCCTTCATTTTGTTGTTTGTCCTTCATTTTCAAAGACAACCAATGACATCATGGGGTGATATCTTGACTTGTAGACATGAATTAAAGTGTGCAGTTGCACAAAGTCATCAGCCTGATTCTCTCTTCCAGAATAATCTAAGACCAGTGGCAAAACAAAAGTCAGAATGACTGGTGATGGTTTGGGATGCAGCAGATAACCTTGGATGTCTGACCAAGCTCTAAACACTCCATAGAGCCTGTTTCTGTTGCTTTCATGGCGGTTGAAACAAATTGTTCTCATCCACTCCTTCCGTTGAGGGTAATCTTCACATGCTGGGGTATACAATCTCCCACCTCACCCATGGCTTTGAAGCCTGTTGGTTACCCTCAGCCTGGTTTATCGTTTCTGCGAGATAGTTTCAACAGGGTGCAACCACTGTTCATGCTACAACTTTTTTGAGCCACAGATGAGAGTTGGGTGAGAAGAAGGCACCAAAAGTAGATAGCAGTCCTGAAAAGTGTTCAGTAAGCCCTCATACTAGAAGTGCTAGTCCTCCCTGAACACCCATACACTATGGTCCTTTTAACAGAAGAATCTCCAATGGCCGTGTGTTTGTGCTTCTTTTTCCTCTGTACACTGGTAAATATATTTGACTAAATGACAGGTAAAGGAATTGCTTCATCATCTCAAAGCACAAATCCTTTAATGCTAAGCCTTGTTTGTCTGCAGAAGTACTAAGAACAGCTCCAGAGCATGATCCCTGAGATAGTCCCCATCCTGCAACCTGCATTATACTCACCTATGAATATGCATATTCACAGATATGAGTATCTATATTGGTACATACATCTCCATATATTGCCTATACAAATATATATATAGTATATCTATGTATGAAGTGTAGACAAATAAGTATATATTTAGATACATACATAGGCATGTGTGTATTTATATATGTGTGTATGTCTGGAACCTAATAAATTCTTCATTTGTCCTTTGCTTCTTAAGAATAAAGACCTTCCTTAAGAGGATCACTTCCATAGCAGACCTAGAGCTGGATGCCTCAGGGTCCATCCTTCATTTTACAGATGAGGAAACTGAGGCCCAAAGAAAGGAAGAAAGTTGTCCAAGGCTATAGAGTTAGCAAGTGGTAGAACCAAGTCTCAAATCCAGTACTCCTTACCATAACCCATTCTGTCTCTTATGAACTACCACTGTCCTCATTGGCTCACAATGTGGTGGTAGAGGGGACCAGATGTCAGGGTAGAGACATTCATCCAATTATCTTTCCTGAGGATTTCTCCTTGACAGTCACTAGCTGCAGTATAAAATAACTGGTGCCCATCCCCATGTTAGAAGCCCAACCCTACATTGTTCTGTCTCATAGCATTTACCCACATATGAATCCTTTTCACAACTTACTACCTGGATAGGCATTATAGATTATTTTCAACAACCTGAGAGTCTTTCCTAGGACATGATATCTAAAATAGAACAAGAAGTTACCCCTCCCAACCTTGATGATTTCTCAGTCTCCAATATCCATAGTGTCCTTAAACAAGCAAAAAAAAAAATCTCAAAGGACAACAAGAGTACAGGGTGAGGAATCAGAGATACAAATTTCATTTCTAGAACAAGTCACCTCTAGGAGACCATATTGCTAAACCACTACTGGCCATTCTCTAAAGGAGATGAAATAAAAGTGTTTTGGGTCCCAGTTTGCAAGTGGTAGGAGCAGTACCCTTCTGACTCTATACCTAACAAATGTGACACCATTTCAAAGGCATCAGTCTAGATGACTGAAGTGAGAGGTTGGCATGATAAAAGTCTCCCTGTAGTCTTTTTTGAAGAAGATCTTGATATACCCTGCAGCCAGGTGATCTTATTATATCCTTTGCTATTTAAAAAATTAATGTCAAAGGATAGAGTCCCTAAACAATTTGCTAATATATGAACATGGACCATATTTGTTTCTGGTTATCGACAATATCTAACTCATAATTATTATTATATTCTCTTAGAAGACTGATGCTCAAACCTCATCAGAACACATTTCATCATCATGTCTTCTGTCATAATGGGCAAAGTGTTGATCTCATCTTCCCTCATGCTTCAGGGGTGTGGTGTCTATCAGCTCAAACCAAAGAATCCACAAACCCCACCCTTCTCAAATTCACAAAGAGATCTCCAAACCTGGGGATACCCACCTCAGTAACATCATTCATTCAGCTAAGAGCAAGAAGGAAAGGGAGAGAGAGGGAGAGAAGTAGTCCAAAACCATAAATCAGGCTTGCCTAAGAAGTCTTTAGATTTCTGGCAACCAGTAGGAGTGGGAGATAAAGCAAACTACCCTTGCATGTATACTACTCACAGAAAGTACAGTGAAAGAGTTAGCACCATGGGAGAGGAAGAGAGATTGGTGGAAAGTCACTCCCCTTTCCAAAGGTCCACTGAGTCATGGGCTCTTCCTGTTCGGTGGCCAACAAAAACAATGTACCCACAACAATAGCTAGAGTTTATATACCCCTTAAGGTTTACAAACCACTTTACAGATATCATCCCATTTTATTCTCATAACAACCCTGTGGAGTAGGTGTCATTATTATTCCCATTTCACATATGAGGAAACTGAGACTGAGAAATATAAAGTGACTAAATTGCCTAGGATCACACATCTACTGTATGAGGTAGGATTTGAACTCAGTTCTTTCTGATCCCAAGGTTAGCATTCTACATGATACCCAGTTACCCAATAAAGGGATACCCATCTCAAAGGTACAGGAGTTTTGAGTCACACGTAAAAGCAGATGGAGAGTTCATGATCTTCAAACACCAAACCTTCTCAGTGTAGAACCATACACATATGTGTTTGGCTGCAAGCAGAAAAGTAGTAGCTTTGTTCATGTCTTGTTCAACAACCCCCACTCCCCACTATCACCCGTTACACAGTTATTCAGGCTTTCTAGGTTAACAGGATTGCTGCCCATCTCACAGTTTGGATAATAGATAAGTTATTTTCCTATACATGAAAACAGGGATGACATGGCAGGGAGGAAGCCAACAATGATAAAATCAGCCAAAAGGATTTTCCTTCCCACTACCAGCTATAGAGTATAGGCATCATCACAATGAGATGCAACACACTCCCTCCCCACTGTCCAGAGAGGATATCTGCATACAAGCCCCTCACAGAAAAGCAACAAGCAAATTTCTCCCATCCTGAGAATCTGGGAGCGTAGAGATTGAGAAAGCAGGCAATGTAAAGCGATTGTCAGGAGCAGGGTCAGAGGAAAACTAAGATAACTAAGGACAAACACAGATTAGGGAAGCAGAGGTAAGTCCAGCTTGGCAACAGCTGCAACATTTGTCAATGGTAGAAAAACAGCTTGCTCATTTGAGCCCTGACGTGACTGGAAAGCCCATTTTCAAAGGGTTTCCCTGTTAGAATCTCAAATGCACTCAGCAAATGTTGCAGCAGCAATCAGCCAGTTCTAAGAAGACAACTGCTGGGATTGAAGCAGAAAAGATCCAAATTTGTCTACTAGCTGTTCTCCAAAATCCAAATGCCATTTCCTGGCCCTTTGGCTTTGCCTAGGCTATCCCCTATACCTAGAATGCCCTCCCTCCTCACCTCCGTCTCTTAGAATTCCTTGCTTCCTTCTAGATTCAGTTTAGGTGTCTGTCAACTCCCACTCAAAATCTCTCCTCTCCCCTCTTCTCTCTCTCTCTCTCTCTCTCTCTCTCTCTCTCTCTCTCTCTCTCTCTCTCTGTCTCTCTCTCTCTCTCTCTCACACACACACACACACACACACACACATACACACACACACAAGCACACCCACACATTTTTATCCACTTTTAGCTTTATATATCAAATGTATAGTTTTTATACATGGGGGTAGGGGGGGAACAGTAATTACAGAACTGCATTTCATGAGAGTTTAGGGAACTCTCATGAGAAAATTCCCTCCACCAAAGCAGATGAGCAGATCAGTCAACAACTCCTATTCTTTTAGGGCACTGTGAAATTAAAGATTTGCCCCTGGTCACACAGCTATTATGGGTCCAATGCAAGACATGACACTAGGTCTTCCTGACTACTATAGCACACTGCCTACCTGTGCTAATATATAAGAGATGGTTAATAAATGTTAGTTGAATTGAAAACAATTTGATAAGGACATTCAGTCTTTGCAAGAATGCCAAGAACTGTACCCAAGCAACACAATTTCTCCTTGAAAGAAGGTAACAGTGAGAAAAAAAGAGATAAAGATTAAATTATATGATAGGCAAACTCCTTTTCTCCAGGCAGGCTCTTGAAAATAATGATCCATCATGCTAAGCCTGCCCTCTCTAGTTCTATATCCCCACATTGCATAGCATAATGGGGGGGGGGCATTGAACTAGGAATCAATAAGACCTGGGTTCAAATCCTACCTCAAAAACTTACCAGCTTTTAATATAAAAAAATGACAATTCTACCTAATTACTTATTTAGTGCCATACCAATCAAATTAGCAGATAATTGTTTTCTAGAGCTAGAAAAAAATAATAGAAAAATTCATCTAGAAGAACAAAACTTCAGGATATCAAGGGAATTAATGAAAAGACATGTTAGGGAAGGCGGCCAAGTCATACCAGATTTTAAATTGTGTTATAAAGCAGTAATCATCAAAACTGCTCCATACTGGCTAAGAAACAGAGGAGTAGACCAGTGGAATATGTTAGGTACTCAACACACAGCAGCCAATGACTATAGCAGTCTACTGTTTGATAAACCCAAGGACCCTAACTTCTGGGATAAAAACTCACTGTTTGACAAAAACTTCTGAGAAAACTAGATAATGTGGTGGAAACTGAGCATAGATAAATACCTGACACCATACACAAGAATAAAGTTCAAATGGGTACATGATCTAGTTATAAAGACTGACACTCTAAACAAATTGGGGGAGCAAGGCATAGTTTATTTGTCAGATTTATGGAGAACAGAGGAATTTATGATCAAACAAGAAATAGATAACATTATAAAATGCAAAATGGATAATTTTGATTACATTAAATTGAAAAGTTTTGCACAAGCAAAGTCAATGCAACCAAGATTAGGAGGGAAGTAGAAAACTAGGAAAGAATTTTTACGACCAGTGTCTGTGATAAAGACCTCATTTCTGATATATATAGAGAACTGAGTCAAATTTACAAGAATACAAGTCATTCTCGGGGGTGGAGTCAATATGGCGGACTAGAAAGACTCATGTATGCTAGCTCCGAACCCACAGCCCATAAATTTCCTGTAAGAAGAACTCCCCACAAATTCTGGATCACTGCAAGGCATGCAGAAACACAGTGGAAAAGATTTCCGTTCCAGAGAGCCCTGGAGAGTGGAGAGCCATCCCCAGAGGTCCGTCATGCCCCTGAAAGCAGAGCCCACCCCAGTGCTGCCCTGGTCGCAGCCCCAGAGGAGCAGATCCGAGCAGGCTTCAGGGATGGAACCTCCGGCAGCCAGGAAGGTCCCTCCACCCACAGACACTACAGGTCAGTGAGAGAGATGTCTGGGCTGGCCAAGAGGGGAGAGGGGCGTCTCCAAGGCTCGGGCCCCCTCGGGAGGCAGCGGCAGAGGCAGGGGCAATGGCAGAGACAGAGGCAGCAGCAGCGGCCTGGGACTCCCCAAGCAGGCAGAAGCTCAGGTCTCTGCATAAACCCCCTGAGGGAGCTGAGCCTGGGAGACAGCCCTGCCCCTGCCTGCTCCATTACTGAAGGTCTCTGGATAAACCCCCTGAGGGAACTGAGCCTGGGAGGCAGCCCTGCCCCCACCCAAGCACCAGAACTTAAGCTCACATTGAATAGCAGCCACAGCCACCGCAGAAAGCCCATTTGAATCTCAGACCCCAAGCACTAACTGGGCAGATCTAAGCAGGGGTGGAGAGGAATCTCAGAAGTCAAGTAACTGGCTGGGAAAATGCCCAGAGAAGGGAAGAAAAATAAGACTATAGAGAGCTTCTTTGAGCAGGTGCAAATGTTCCTGCCTTTTAATTCTGATGATGAAGAAATATTCTTACCATCAGGGAAAGACATGGAGGGTGGGGCCTCTGTATCCCAGACATCCCAGGGGGATGTCGGGTGGGCTCAGGCCTTGGAAGAGATCAAAAAGGATTTTGAAAAGCAAGTTAGACAGGTGGAGGAAAAACTGGGAAGAGAAATGAGAGAGATGCAAGAAAAGTATGAAAAACGGGTCAATACCTTGGTAAAGGAGACCCAAAAAAATGCTGAAGAAAATAACACCTTGAAAAAGAGGCTCACTCAACTGGCAAAAGAGGTTCAAAAAGCCAGTGAGGAGAAGAATGCTTTCAAAAGCAAAATTAGCCAAATGGAAAAAGAGGTTCAAAAGCTCACTGAAGATAATAGTTCTCTCAAGATTAGAATGGAACAGATGGAGTCTAATGACTTTATGAGAAACCAAGAAATCATAAAACAAAACCAAAAGAATGAAAAAATGGAAGAGAATGTGAAATATCTCATTGGAAAAACAACTGACCTGGAAAATAGATCCAGGAGAGACAATTTAAAAATTATGGGACTACCTCAAAGTCATGATCAAAAAAAGAGCCTAGACATCATCTTCCATGAAATTATCGAGGAAAACTGCCCTGACATTCTACAACCAGAGGGCAAAATAAGTATTGAAAGAATCCATCGATCACCACCTGAAAGAGATCCAAAAAGAGAAACTTCTAGGAACATTGTGGCCAAATTCCAGAACTCCCAGGTCAAGGAGAAAATCTTGCAAGCAGCTAGAAAGAAACAATTCCAGTATTGTGGAAATACAATCAGGATAACTCAAGATCTAGCAGCTTCTACATTAAGGGATCGAAGGGCATGGAAGAGGATATTCCAGAAGTGAAAGGAACTAGGACTCAAACCAAGAATCACCTACCCAGCAAAACTGAGTATTATACTTCAGGGGAAAATATGGTCTTTCAATGAAACAGAGGACTTTCAAGCATTCTTGATGAAAAGACCAGAGCTGAAAAGAAAATTTGACTTTCAAACACAAGAATGAGAAGAAACATGAAAAAGTAAACAGAAAAGAGAAGTCATAAGGGACTTACCTAAAGTGAACTGTTTACATTCCTACATGGAAAGACAATATTTGTAACTCTTGGAACTTCTTTCAGATCTGGGTAGTTGGTGGGATCACATACACACATACACACACACACACATACACACATGCATACACATACAGAGACAGAGAGCACAGAGTGAAGTGAATAGGATGGGACCATATCTTAAAAGAAATTAAGATAAATGGTGAGAGAGAAATGTAGTGGGAGGAGAGAGGGTGAAATGGAATGGGGTAAATTATCTCTCATTCAAGAGGCAAGCAGGAGACTTTTTAGTGGAGGGAAAAAGAGGAGAGCTGAGAAAAAAAAAACAATTAGTTTACCCTCATCACATTTGACTAAAGGAAGGAATAAAATGCACACTCATTTTTGTATGAAAACCTATCTTACAATACAGGAAAGTGGGGGAGAAGGAGATAAGCAAGGGGGGGATGATGGAAAGGAGGGTAATGGGAGGAGGGAGTAATTTGAAGTCAACAGCCTGCCTTCCCAAAGGGAATGGGGTGGGGAGGGAGGGATGGGGAGAATTTGGAACTCAAAGTTTTAGGAACAACTGTTGAGTATTATTGTTGCTACTAGGAAATAAGAGATACAGTTAATGAGGAATAGAAAGTCATCTGGCCTATAAGACAAAAGAGAAGATGGAGACAAGAGAAGGGAGGGATGACAGAAGAGAGGGCAGACTGGAGATAGGGAAAATTACATTGCTCGGTGTATTGGGGTCGGGGGAGGGGATAAAAGGGGAGAAAATTTGGAACCCAAAATTTTGTGAAAATGAATGTAAAAAGTTAAATAAATAAATTTTTATTTAAAAAAGAAAGAATACAAGTCATTCTCCAATTGATCAATGGTCAAAGGATATGAACAGGCAGTTTTCAGAGGAAGAATTTAAAGCTATACATAGTCATATAAAAAAATGCTCTAAATCACTATTGGTTAGAGAGATGGAAATCCAAACAACTCAGTGGTACCACATCATACGTGTCATATTGGCTAACATGACAAAACAGGGAGATGATAAATGTGGGAGAAGATGTGAGAGAGTTAGAACACTAATTTATTGTTGGTGGAGTTGAGAGCTAATCCAATCATTCTGGAGAACAATTTAGAACTACACCCAAAGGGTTACAAAAATGTGCACACCCTTTGATCCAGCAATATCACTTCTAGGGCTGTATCCCAAAGAGATCAGAAAAATGGGACAAGTTCCCACAAGTACAAAAATATTTATAATAGCTCTTTTTGCAGAGGCCAAGAACTGGAAATCAAGGGGATGCTCATCAACTGGGGAATGACTGAACAAGTTGTGTTATATGAATGTAATGGAATACTGTTATGCTATAAGAAATGACAAACAAGAGGACTTGAGAAAAACCTAGAAAGACATATATAAACTGATGCTGAGTGAAATGAGCAGAACCAAAAGAACATTATACACAGTAAAAGCCACAGTGTGTGAGGACTGTTTCTGATAGACCTATCCCTTCACAGCAATGCAAGGACTAAAACATTCCCAAAGGACTCTTGAGGCAAAATGTCATCCACATCCAGAGAAAGAACTATGGAACTGGAACTCAGAATGAAGCAGACTATTTTCTCTTGTGTTATGTTTTGGTTTGGTTTGGTTTTTTTCATTCATTTTAATTCTTCTGTGCAACATGACTAATGTGAAAATGTATTTAATAAGAATGTATGTGTAGAACCCACATAAGATTGTATGTCATTTCAGTCAGGGAGGGGGAAGGGAGAAGGAGAAAATTTAAAACTTGTGGAAGTGATTGTTGAAAATTGAAAACAAGTAAGTTAATTAAATAAAAAATACAAAAAAATTTTTAGAACTTACCAGCTTTGTAACAGAGGCAAGTCACTTAATCTCTATTGTTCCTCAGTTTCCTCATCTATAAAATAAGAGTATTGGACTCACTGACCTCTGAGATTGCTTCCAGCTCTAAATCTATGATCCTATGATTCCCTTCATCCATCAAGTTTGCCTTTACTTGTTTACTAAAACATTTCTACTCTGGGTCCTCCTCCTCAGGACCCTGGAACCCTGGTCTCTGATTTCCCACTTATAACATCAATAAATATTTTATAATGTGTTTTATAAAAGAGATGACACAGTCAGTGCATCATTCCCTTCTTAGCTGGTACCTTCTAACAGTGGGTTTCTGAAGACAATGGTCTCCTTCTCATCTATGGAGCTGAGGATTTCAGGAGAGCAGGGCATATGTTTGTAGACAGGGCCTTGAAGATACATTGTGGTGTGTATTATGAGGTGTTCAGGGAGGACTAGGATGACTATCCACCACTCAGCTCTTACCTTTGGCTCTAAGAAGCTGTAGCGTGGGCAGTGGACCACCCTCTTTAAACCATCTGCACAGAGGGGCTAAACCAGGTTGGGCTAAACCAATCCATGGGTAAGGTAAGGGGATACCTACCTCAAGCATGAGAAGACTTCCTCTACTGGAATGGGCAGATAAGAACAATCTATTCCAACAGCTATAAAGGTGGCTGAAATAGGTGCTGTGGGGTACTTAGAGTTTGGTCAAGCATCCAGGCCATCACCTGTCATTCTGACTTTTGCCTTGCCACTGGACTTCAATGACTCAGGAAGAGAGAGTGAGGCTGATGGCTTTGTGCACCTCTGCCTCACTTAAATCTAATTCACTTTCACAAATCAAGACATTACCCCATGATATCACTGGTCCTCTTCATGAGGGAAGAACAAATAACAATATATATGTAGGGTCCCGCTAGATGGGAAACTCTTAGGGCATGTCAGGCATGGACAACTATATTTTCATATGTGTCCTTTCCTTCCTGTGCAAACATCCCTAAAACTTAAACTAGCTACAGGGACCAACTGGGAGGCATTCACTCCTCAAAGAGATACACTGAAAAAATAGAACATTGGTCAATTTGACTCATTCAGTAGCGTGGAGAGACTGAGATACTTCAACTGCCAATTGGCAGCAAGGTATCTATCATAATTTACCCTGTGAAGGGTATCCCCATGATGATTTCAGGTGTCAGGGTCTATATAATATTCTGTCCTTCTGAGTTAGTTGTGCTTTCTCTGATCACAGACAGGATCTCTAGAAAGATCTCCTCAGACTTTCTGAGAAGAAACGCACTATATAGGAGGAAAGATTCAGAGGCTGAACTATGGCATGATAAAGAATAATTATCAATGGTATCCCAGGTTTCTTACCATCTGTTCTACTGGCCCTTGGAACCAAAATCACAGGGCCATAAGGGACCTTAAGGACCCTCTAGTCAAGTTCTCTCCTTTTATAGATGAGAACACAAAGAATAAGAGAAATTTTATTGCCTGAAGTCATACAGCTAGTGTCGGAGGTAAGATTTGAACCCAAGTCTTTTCGACTCCAAATCCAAACTTAAGCCATGCTACAACTCTATAGCACTGCCCCCCCAAAAAAGTTATGAGAACTGATACTATTAGCTACTTTGGGAGAGGAAGATGTATGGAGAGGTGATCAAAGGAACGATTTTGCTATCAGAAGAGATGAAATCAGGCCCTGCTCCTTGATAAATGCAGGCAACGTCTCTAAGTGGTACTCTTCAGGATGGTCCTGCCATGCGATGTGGTCTAGTGTTGTCAATAAACACTTGAAAGATTGAGAAATTTGCCTTGTACTTATATATAACAAAGAAATTCAGTGAGCAACTATGAAATAGGATTATTAATTATAGCTTATTCTTTTCTTAACCACATAAATACACAGACAGATCTTAGCCACCTTGAGAATCAAGTATCAGGAGACCCTAGCAAACATGACTTATGACTTGCTCTCCCATCATTTAAACCCAATTGCCATGTTTATGCCAGAGAAAAATCTGTTATATAAAGTTTAGATTTGTTCAGTCATTTTCAGTCATGTCCAACTCTTTCTGACCTTGTTTGGGTTTTCCTTGGCAAAGATCCTGAAGTGATTTTCCATTTCCTCCTCCAGCTCATATTACAAATGAGGAAACTGAGGCAAACAGATTAAGTGACTCATCACATAGCTAGTAAGTGTCTGAGGACAGATTTGAACTTAGGAACAGGAGTCTTCCTGACTCCAGGTCTGTCATTCGTATCCACTGGTTACCTAGCTGCCTCTAGGTTGACTCATATCTAAAATCTCTGCAAAAGGAATCAGCAGGATACATTTTACAAAAGTCACTCGGTGTATAAAGTAGTAGATATCAAGTATAGGACAGCTGTTTATTTCCTCTGCCACAAAAGAAATACTTACAACATAAAAGACTTACAATACAAAAATATGCATTGACAAATACTTAGTACCCCTCTATACTCTCCTGGGAAGAAAGGAAAATTTTCTGGGAGACTATAGCATTGCTAAACAGATTTCATTTTCTTATTAATTTTCTCTGTCCAAGCAACAAATCTAGATCCTGGTTTTCTAGCCAGAAAAGGCTTAGGTTTTCTTAGTCTTTTCAGTTAGAGAAGGGTCCTGTTCATGGTCATCTCTTCCTCTTAGAAGTGGAACTTAGAAACTCCTAAACTCTTGTACTCATGAGGTTACTAACAGGGTTGAAAATGTGTCTCTCAGGCTAACAATCTGCTTGCTTATGTACACAAAGTCAAAGAAGCAACCATGGATTTGAGAGCTAGCCACGGGCTCATTCAAACAAGTTCATGTTCTTGTCATAGCCAACATAGCTGATTCTGAAAACAGGGAGGAAGAAAAATTCCACTCTCCTTTCTTTCAGTAAGTCCATGGAGAAGCTGGCAGAGCCCCCAGCAATACACTCAAAAGAGAGGAAGAGAGAGATGGAGACTTTGGCCTTTCCTCTGAAAGCCTACTGAAGTGGGCAGCTCTTCCTAGTTCATTCCCCAATCAGCTTCGTTCAACATAGACCCCAAACACAGGACTACAGCACAAAAAGAACCACTGGTCAAGCACACTCTTTGACAAGGGGGTCAAAATATATGACTTCCTTCCAGAAAGGAGTAAAATAGACCCCTGTCCACACACATATATGCTCACTGGGATGGTTCCCACTACAGGCGATGCCATGGATACATTAACAACAAGTTTGAGCATCCTTATAGTTCTCTAAAAATTTATCCCAGTAGCAGCAAGAAAGAAACCACCTAATTTCCCCAGAATAAGAGTCAGCATCAGGTTTAGGGAGACCTGGGTTCAAGTATTTCCTCTAACGTACACTAACTGTGAGTCCCTTGCTTAGCCTGCAGGAAATTGTTTAAAAATATAAATCTCACAGCAGTTGCTGATGAACATTAGAGGTAGTACTCTCACTGTGAATTCCCTAAAACAATTAAATCATAATCTACGCTCCCAAAAAATGTTTTCAAAGACCAAAAATGGTAAATTTTGGAAACTTACCACAAATGGATTAGAATACATTCAAATAGAAACTTTTGTGCAAGCATTTTCTATGTATGGAAAACATGAGTTAGTCAAAAATGCTAATTGAACAAGCATCCAATTAAACATGCATTTATTAATTACCTACTAAGTGCCAGGTATTGTGCCAGACACCAAGGATACAGAGACAACAACAAATCGGTCTACTCATGAGGAACTTACATTTTATTGGAGAGAAATGACAGGAAAATGACTAAGTAAAAAAAAAATTTAAATTCCCAAAGAAAAACAAAGCAATTTCAGGACTGTTCCCAAAGGGCAATCAAACTGTGCATACTGTTTGATCCAGAAATACCACTACTAAGTCTGTAACCCAAAGAGATCATTAAAAAAAGGGAAAGGATCTAGATGTACAAAAATATTTGTAGTTGCTCTTTTGTGGTAGCAAAGAATCAGAAATTGAGGGGATGCTCATCAATTGGGGAATTGCTGAGCAAGCTGTGGTATATGAACGTAATGGGATACTATTGTGCTATAAGAAATGATTAGCAGGCAGATTTCAGAAAAACTGAGACAGACTTATATGAATTGATGCAAAGTAAAATGAGCAGAACCAGGAGAACCTTGTACACTATGACTGACTTGGCTCTTTTCAGCAATACAATAATCCAAGACAATTCCAAAAGATCCATGATTGGAAATGCTATCCGTATCCAGAGAAAGAACTGATGGAGTCTGAATGCATATTAAAGCATACTTTTTTCACTTTGTATTGTATGGAGTTTTTTTTTTCCTTTTGCAAACTATTTCTTCTTTCACAACATGACTAATATGAGATGGAGGGAAACAAAGCCACTTCAGGGAAAAGGACTCTAACAACCTGGAGGGAAGGGGGTATTACTAAAAAGAGTCAGAGAAGTGTTGGATAAACCTTTAAAATAAAGAAAAGTAAACAAACTTTCCCTAAGCCTAGAAGAAAAGGATTCAGGGTCCCAAGAGGACCCCAAGGAGTGAAAGAAAACAGAGAAATACCTCATGAGGGTACCCAGTGTGGAGGAGGGAAATGTACCACATCTATCCTCACATACCTTGCGTCCTATCAGCCCACACCACCTCAACCCTGGAGATCTGGTGCCTGCTCCACATGGTAGCTGCCTCTGATTGCAATCTCTCAGTTCCATAGGACTTCTCAGAGCCTCCCCTTCTAAAATTCCATGCATCTTCTATGTGTCTTGTCCAAAGCTATGTTCTCCCTCTAGTCTGGCTCCTGCCTATTCTTACTCAATTTGATCTCACTGGGTCTCTGGAGTCTCCACCACCTCCTGCATCAGGTCAGCTATAATACTGCTATATTCTTTGAAAAAGTACAAGGACTCATACCTTCAGACTAGTAGGAAGCTCTCTAATTCTGCTTTCCTACAACCTCAATTCTGAAGCCTACCATATCCTAAACAGGAGAGAGGAGATCAGAGCTATCCCAGCAAGCCGTTCTTTCTACAGCTCTCCCTGGTACAGAGTAGGATTCCTCTGCTAAAAGACCTCACTCTAACGTGATGATTATCCAGTCAGTCAGTGAAGGCATTGAACTAAACAAGCAACAAAAATGTGTTCAAGGCACTCACAATCTAAAGGAGGAGATAACAAGAAAAGAAATATGTACAAAATAAGCTATATACAGGATAAATAGAAATAATTAAGAAAGAGAAGGCACTAGAATTAATAGGAATTGGGGAAGGCTTTCTGTAAAAGATGAGATTTTAGTTGAGACTTGAAAGAAGTCAGGGAAGGAAGTAAGCAGAGACGAAAAGGGAGAGCATTCCAAGCATGGAGGATAGTCATTGAAAGCACCTGAAACAGAGAGATGAAATGTCTTGTGTGTGGAACAGACAAGAGGCCAGTGTCAATGGGCCAAAGAACACATGTTGGGGAGAAACTTGGAAAGGTAGGAGCAGGTGAGGTGAGAGAGGGCTTTGAATATGAAACAGATGGTTTTGTATTTGATCCTGGAGGCAATAGGGAGCCACTGATGCTTATTGAATGAGGGTCATACCTGTACTTTAGGAAAATCACTTCAGTGGCAGAATGGAGGATGGATTGAGTTGGGGAGAAATCTGAGGCAGGCAGACTATTGCGATGGTGAAGGCCTGAACCAGGGTGGGTGACAGTATCAGAGGACAGAAGGAGGCATATTCCAGAGATGTTCCAAAAGGTACATTGATAGGCTTCAGCAACAGCTTAGATGGGGATCAGGGGAGAGTTTGAGAGATAGTGAGGAATCCAGAATAACTTAGGTTACAAACTTTGGGGACTGGAAGATGGTAGGGAGAAGGAGGAAGTACATTTCCCAACTATTCCTCTCTATGGGCTAGTTCATAGCTAGTCAATAATTACCAAACAGTTCTGGGGTTTTATGTTCCCTAATTTCGTTTCGTCTTTTTTTAAACTCTAAATTTCACCTATTGGTCCATGCAAATAAGTGGGTTGGAGGAAAAGGAAGACAATCAATCTGTGCCCTGGGGGGCAAGTTCATTTTCTCTGTGGGGTATCCAGCTCTTTTCCTGGCCTTTTCATGTAGAAACAATCCAATCAACACCTTGTATCCTTGAAATTAACAACAAAGCCTCCTTAAAGTTTTGTGTCATTTACAAGACACAAAAGGATACATTCAAATTTCAAAGGGGCTCTTCCTTTACAGGGTGCAAATGAGGTTTAAATGGGATTCATCTTTGATCTTTGCATCTCATTATCTTTTCTTGCCATAGTCTGAAAGGGACAATCTTTTACATACACATACACGCGTGCATGTATATGTATATTTATGTGCATATATACATGTGTCTGTTGTATGCACATATGCATATGATTCATAGTCTCCTTGTATTTTGACACTTACGTATGTATGTATGTGTGTGTGTGTATATATATATATATATGCATGTATGAATGTATCTAGGAGCAGCTAGGTGATGTAGTAGATGGAGTACTCATCTTCATGAGTTCAAATCCAGTCTCAGATACTTACCAGCTATGTGACCCTAGGCAAGTCACTTAATCCTGTTTACCTTAATTCCTCATCTGTAAAATGACCTGGAGAAAGAAATGACAAACCACACTAATATTTCTGCCTAGAAAACCCCATATGAGGTTACTAAAAGTTGGATATGAACTCAAATGATTGAACAACACAAAGCTATGTATCTGTATATATGTGTTGATGTGTATGTGATGTGTATAAATACATAATAATATAGACACATTCTCTCCCTATAGGTATATATGTATACATATATGTATACATGTACATATCTAATTTGCTATGACACTACTACTAATTGGCTCACACTCTGTTCATACCCTGAGGCTTTGGTGATTGATGAGAACTCACTACATCTCACTGACTCCAGATTCCCAAACAGACCATCTTCCAATCTTTATTGCAATAACCTTCCTCCTCCCTCCCCCTACCTCCATACATGCAAACCCTTTCCACTTCTTGGACTGAAAACAGTAATCAAACCAAATCTTCCATTGCTTCTGGAAAGGACCCTTCATTCGTTGCCCTCTTGCTGCACCCAGTATTGTAAATAACTTCACCCTTCCCTGTCCATCGCTCCCTCATCTGTGTCACTTACCCCATTAGGAGTAAACTCATTGAGGTCAGGGACTATACTCCTTTTGTATTTGTGTCCCCAGCACTTACCACAGTGCCTGGCACAGTGTAAGCACCACAGCATTCTATGCTGCCTTTATCTTTTCACAGATAATTTACTTATTTATTCTATATTCTTATACTGTGTGTAAATATGTATGTATATGTGTGTGTACATTTATGTCCGCAAGTATCTGTATGTGTACACATATATACACATATATATACACAGAGATATGCAATATACAGATACATATACATGCATGCTTATTTGTCCTTCAACCCCCTCCCTATAACCTTTGAAAACTGGGCTTTGAGTTGGCAAATCCCTTTTTCATCTGAGTGACTAATTCTTTCCTGGTACTTCAGTGCCATCCCCAGGAAGGATGACCAGATATGCAGAATATTGCAAGACTTGGACAACCAGGCCAGGTCATCTCTGCCCCTAGTCCAGGCATAGACTAGAAGACTGTTATTGTCTGCATCTTTTAAGACCCTCCTCCCTTTTGGGCACATTGTGCTTCCCTGCTAAATTTGCCTTATACATGTATTGAGTCATATTTTTCTGTGCATTTCTATGTGTTAGCCCTGCAGAGAGGATTCCAGTAAGTACCTTTTCTCCTGCAGTCTTTAGTACTACATTTCTTTTTTGTCAGTTGAGTAGAAAAGTTAAAATAAAAGAAAACCCAAGAGACAGGCAGAATTTTCTCATGACTGGCTGGTTGTGAACAGTATTTTAAGCCACCATCTAAAGTTCTGTTGTGTTTCTACATTGTTCATTGTTCAGATACTGCACACTCAGAATTGTACAGAACAAGTGAGAGAAATGGGTCCTTCCCTCCAGGTGCTTATATTGCAAACAAAATTGACAAGAACTCCCTACCATTAAGGGATTACTAGGTGGCTCAGTAGATAGAGCACACCACCTGGAATCAGGAAGACTCATCTTCCTGAGTTCAAATCTCTTATTAACCCTGAAAAAAGATCTGCACCCAAAGCTGTATCATTTTAGGGATAGTCAGCTCCTAATCAGCCATGCTAACAAGAGTTAGGACAATTTAAATCCTCTGATAATCTCCACAACCAAACTTTAGATGAGGCTTTCCCCCTTTCTCAGGAAACTACTGGTATGCTACAAAAGGGACCCATGGAGAGAATGCCAGGCTGCCCTCATCCTTGGTGTAGGCTGCATGCTCATATAACTTCTACAGGGAAAGATGTATCCCTAGGTGCTGGCATCTGAAAGATATAGAATGAGAGAGGCAAAACAGCAACCAGAAAGCAAGGGACAAGATTCTTAGCTTTGATGACAGAAGGCAAGAGAAGACACAGTGAAGGTCAGTTTCATTCAGAACTAAAGAGAGGCCTATAGGTCACATCACCTAGGCAGATCCAAAATTAAAAAAAAAAAAGGATTATCATAGGGAATTCTGTACCTCTAAGAGCAACCTGCTGCTAGCTCTTCACTGTACTGTGAGTACACACTGTGAAGGTCCAGAGGGAAGTGAAAGGAAGGTTGTTGAGCTATAGCAGACCTGCACAGCATACAGCCCCCAGGGTGTCTTGCAGCCCACCAAAGGATTTCGGGTGGCTGTCACAGGACCTGAGGCAACCAACTACCATCAGTCTGTCTCTAGTCTAACCTTTCTCTGGCCAAAGAAATTTGCAAGTTGTGTAGGTCTGATCTATGAAAAGGATGCAGGGACATTTTTTCTTATTGGCAAGGGTTCAAGCCTGTTCTTCATTTTTTTCTCAAATTGAATAAAGCTGTACTAATGCCATTATTAGCCTGAATGCCTATACAAGATCTAAGGGCCTTTTTTGCTGGGAGAGATAAGTCAGATTCTAACGTTTTCAAGGGAAATCCTATGGGTTGAGCAAAACTGCAAAGGTGAGCCCAATTCCAGGGTCCAGGACCCAGTAGGGATACAGGTTGTACATGGGTTGCTTACCATGATTTCAATTTTCAGCTAGGACATAGTAGAAATTTTTTGATGTTTTGTGCAAGAATGTAATCTCTCCATAGAATGAAACAGATTCTATTTCACATATACTTATGTAACTTGATTCACACACACACACACACACACACACACATTTTCACTCAATATCCTTAGGAGGAAGCATACGTTTTCTTCAATTGAAATCATCTTTGTCGACAAGGTAGGACTGCCCCTTGGAACAACAACATTTACCTAATAAGCTCTGTAGTGAATTGCTATCTTTTCTACTTTTTCATTAAAAGAAGCAGCTAGGTGGCATAGTAGATAGAGAACTATACCTTGTTTCAGGGAGACCTGAGTTCAAATACAACCTCAGATTCTTGCTATGTGATCCTTAGCAAGTCATTTTACATCTGTCTGCCTCAGTTTCTTCTTATGTAAACTAGCAGGTTGTTGTGAAGGCAACAAATCACCAGAAGAACATTTCTCATTTAAAAGTCATCTCTCCTGGGGGGCAGAGCCAAGATGGCAGAGCAGAAAGATGCATATACTCTAGTGCTTCCCCCACAGCCCACAAAGTAACTGTAAAAAATGACTCTCAACAAATTCTAGAGCAGCAGAAGCCACAGAACAACAGAGTGAAAGAGGTTTCCAGCCTAAGGTAACCTCGAAGGCCAACATGAAAGGTCTATCTCACAGGATGCTGAGTGGAGTGGAGCCCAGCCCTGGCCATGGCACTGGGTAGAACAGGACCTGAACAGACCTCTGGGTCAGGGAGGATCCCATATCCCTCAACCCACAAGCGACAAAGAAAGCTCCAAAGGTCAGTGTGGGAGGGCTTTCCCAGCTGGGCTAGAGGGAAGAAAGGTCACCCCAACACTAGCCCCAGGCTGTGGCAGAGGTAGCGGTGGCAGTAGCAGCAGTAGCGGGCAGCTATGGTGGCTGTGGAAGAAGCCTGGATCCATTGTCCAGACAGTTCAGCTTAAAACCTCTGCGGGAACTAATCTGAATCTCAGTCTTGAGCATGGTATGTGGGGAGGAGGAGCACTAGGACCCTCCTCTTGACAAAGGATTCAGAATTCAAGCAACCAGCTGGGAAAAATGCCCAAAAAAGGGAAAAAATAAGACCATAGAAGGATACTTTCTTGGTGAACAGGTGTCTCCTTCCATCCTTTCAGATGAGGAGGAACAATGCATACTGTCAGAGGAAGTCAAGGCTTCTGCCTCCAGTACCTTCAAAATGAATATGAAATGGGCTGAAGCCATAGAAGAGCTTGAAAAGCAAGTCAGCAGCTTCCCAAAGGAGAACCAAAAAAATACTGAGGAAAATAACACCTTTAAAAATAGGTGAACTCAACTGGAAAAAAGAGGTCCAAAAAGCCAGTGAGGAGAAGAAGGCATTAAAAAGTAGAATTAGCCAAATGGAAAAGAAGGTTCAAAAGCTCACTGAACAAAATAGTTCTTTAAAAGAGAGAGTGGAGTTCAGGGAAGTTAATGACTATGAAATAAACCAAGAAGTTAAAAGACAAAACCAAAAGATTGAAAGAAATAGAAGATAATGTGAAACATCTCTTTGGAAAAACAACTGACCTGGAAAATAGATCCAGGAGAGACAACTTTAAAATTATGGGACTACTTGAAAGCCATGACCAAAAAAAGAGCCTAGACATTATCTTTCATGAAATTATCAAGAAAAACTACCCTGACATTCTAGAACCAGAGGGCAAAATAAATATTGAAAGAATTCACTGATCACCTTCTGAAAGAGATCTCAAAAGAGAAACTCCTAGGAATATTGTGGCCAAATTTCAGAGTTCCCAGGTCAAGGAGAAAATATTACAAGCAACTAGAAAGAAACAATTTGAGTATTGTAGAAATACCATCAGGATAACATAGGATCTGGCAGCTTCTACATTAAGGGATCAAAAGGCTTGGAATAGGATATTCCAGAAGTCAAAGGAACTGGAATTAAAACCAAGAATCACCTACCCATAAAATAGTAGTATAATACTTCAAGGAAATAAATGGTCATTCAATGATATAAAGAACTTTCAAGCATTCATGATGAAAAGACCAGAACTGAATAGAAAATTTGACTTTCAAAAATAAGAATCAAGAGAAACATGAAAAGGTAAACAGGAAAGAGAAATCATAAAGGACTTTCTAAAGCTGAACTGTTTACATTCCTACATGGAAAGATAATATTTGTAACTCTTGAAATTTTCTCAGTATTTGGGGTAGGTGGAGGGAACACACACACACACACACACACACACACACACACACACACACACATAGACAGAGAATATAGGTTAAGTTGAATCAGAAGAGATGGTACCCATGAAAAATAAAGTAAAATTAAGGGATGAGAGAGGAAAATATTGGGAGGAGAAAGGGAGAAATGGAATGGGGCAGGTTATCACTCATAAAAAAGATAAGAAAAATCTTGTTCAATGGAGGAAAAAAGGGAGGAGGTGAGAGGGGAAAAGTGAAGCTTACTCTCTTCACATATGACTTAAGGAGGGAATAACATGCTCATTAAATTTGGTATGAAAAATCTATCTTACACTACAGGAAAGTAGGGAAGAAGGGGACAGTGGGGTGAGGGGGATGATAGAAGGGAGGGTAAATGGGAGAAGGGAATAATTACAAGTAAACACTTTTGGGGAGGGATAAGGTCAAATGAGAGAATAGAAAAAAAGGGGGGGACAGGGTAAGATGGAGGGCAATATAATCTTACACAACACAACTATTATGGAAGTCTTTTGTAAAATTACACATATATATCCTGTATTGAATTGTTTGCCTTATCAGTGGGCATGGATAGGGAAGAAGGGAGGAAGGAGAGAAGTAGGAATTCAAAGTATTAGAAATGAATGTTGAGAATTATTATTGTATATAACTGGGAAATAAGAAACAGGTAATGGGATATAAAAATTTATCTTGCCCTACAAGAAAAGAGAGAACATGCAGATAAGGGAAGGGCTGTGATAGAAGGGAGGGTACATTGAAGGAAGGAGTAATCAAAATGCAAGGTATTATGGGGTGGTGAAGGGGAGAGATGGGGGAAAAAATGGAACTCAAAATTTTGTGGAAATGAATGTTGAAATCTAAAAATAAATAAAAGTATTTAAATATTAAAAATCATCTCTCCTTTAAAATGAGATAATATTTATAAAATACTTTTCAAACTTTAAAGCAGTAAACAAATACCAGTTATTATTATGATGAGGAGTGGGAAAATAGAGAATGAATTACATTTCCAGAAAACTTTGCCTAAGGACCTGGTATCATGGGAACATAACCTATTCCCTGTTTGATAAATGTCCCCCTCTCCTCACCTAGTAGGACAATAATGGGGAGAAAAGAACTTCCTAAGACAACAGTTTTCCATGAAGCTCTGGATATCCCTGGGTATTGTTCATTCACTTCAGACATGTCCTACTCTTCATGACCCCATTTAAGATTTTCTTGGCAAAGACATTGGAGTAATTTGCCATTTCCTTTTACAGCTAATTTTATAGAGAGGAAACTGAAGCAAGAAGGATTAGGTGACTTGCCCAGGGTCACACATCTAGTAAGTGTGTGAGGCCAGATTTGAACTCAAGAAGATGAGTTGACTTCAGTCTAGGGCAAACCACTGTACCAACTAGCTGCCCAGCGCTGGATACCGTAAGTATTTACACAGTATTCAATGAACACATCAATGAATATTTTAGAAAATAGTTGCTGTAAATTGCTCTAGGTTAGAACTATAAAAATGGGTTAATAAATCCTAATCAACAAACCAGATATGCTATTGTTTGAGGATACTGATAAAGACATGGCCCTTTGTACTATGGTTGTCCTACTTAATCAAAACCAAACAGAAGTTTATGAGGGATAAGAAAAGAAATAGTAGTTGCAGCAAGACAGTGAAAAGCTAATGTGGAAACCAAAGCCTTTAGCTATAAAGCCACTTGTCATCTGGGCCACTACTGCTATAGAAATGTGTTATTACTGTTATTTCTATAAAAATAAAAGATGGACCCTGATAGCCCTCATTTTAAGATGTGATGTAGAAATTTGTCTGTGGTTTTACAGTCACAGCCACTGGCTCTGGAAACAGAAGATGTAACTTCAGATTCCACTAAATATCAGTGTGACCTTGGGTAAGTCTCCTCACCTCCTAGGGCCCTCAGTTTCTTCATATGTAAAATAAGGAAGTTGGACCAGGTAGCTCCTATAGTTAGTTACCCTTTCAGCTCTAGAACTATAAACCTATGGTCCTAGGATCTTAAGGACCAGATACTCTTTGCTCTGGACTAAGGCATAACTCCAAACGGATACAACTATGAGTTTATGTTTCTTCCCCAGGGCAGGCAGACTCAGTAGAAGAGCAAGGAAGGGCAAGATAATCATATCCCATATATTTCCTGGAAATTTTTCCTCTTATTCAGTCAACCACACTCCTTGGACTTATATACCACTGGGTATAGTCAAAACAGGAGAGCTAGAAAAAAGATTTAGGGAAACACTGAACCAGATGATCGTGCATGTTTTTCCACCTCTAATAGGATCTGTAATGCCTGAAAGACAGAGAGCTGAGCAGGTACCAAAGATATACTTGATCTCATTAAACAAGCTCTTTTTCCCCCCAACCTAAATCTTACTGCAGACCAGTAAAATATCTGAATTCCTTGCCACAAACCCTGTGCCATCTACAGACTCAGTGCAGCAGCAAGTTGAAGGCACCCTGAACCTGAAGAGAAAGATCTAATCCAAAAGAGGATCAAATCCAAAAAGGAACAGGACACAGAAAGGGAATGGGAGCAATTGGAAAATAATGAGGGGTTTTTTTAATTGGAGGTATTAAGAAAAAGATATTTGGTAATAAAAGTTTTGTAGACTGCTCAAAGCAATCACCATGAGCCAAACATAGATTAAACCAGTGTTAAAGATGAGGTCTGACAAAGGGAAATGATTTACCCAAGGTCATTCAGTCAAGTCTCAGTTGCAAAGCTAAACTAAATTGCCTCTTTTCCCTGGAGGAACTACACAGTTTCATCAAAACTATAATTTGCATTCAATTGGCACATTATAATTTAAAAGCAACTTACTTGCATGATCTCATTCAATTTTCACAAGAACCCTGGGAGATGGCATTATTATCCCCATTTTGCAGATGAGCAAACTGATGCTCAGAAAGCAACTTCCCCAATGCCTGTCATATGGGTAGCAAATACTGGAGCTGGGATTCAAACCCAGCTCTTCTGATTCTAAATCTAATACTCTTTTTATAACTCCAAAATATGTCACTTTCATCTTGATATTGATTGGTTAGTTTCAACATGCTTTCCTGAGTCTCCCACTGCAGTGACTAGTGCCTCATGAAGGACAATCCGCGTCAAGAGTACCCTCTATCCTAGACTGTCTTGTTTTCCACTGGGGAAAGGAGTTGAGAAGAGAGATAATTCTGGTGCCAGAGGACCTATTTGCTAATCTGATAAACAGTGTATATTTATGATCAATCTTCTCAGCTCATAGGTTACTTTTCCACAGGAGTCTTCCAGAAAATCAGTGTATTAACCTAAAGTAATGGCTCAAACTATAAGACTTTAGGCAATGAAACAAGTCAGTGTGGGGAGGTATCTGTGGGGTTTGGCTCTGTAGGCAACCACCTACTCCACTTAAAAGTAGGACTAACACTGAACTTAACAGCTATTGTCTCAACCCCAAGCCTCAAGATCCTTTTAAGCTTTTTTCTACTATGCCCTGGAGTGCAGAGGTGAGGCTCTTACCTGTATCTTCTGAAGTACAGGAAAGGAAGCAGCTCCAGGAAAATCTCCTTCTCTGAATGTGTTTGTCTCTTTATATGTCTCTGTCTCTGTTTCTGTCTCTCCCTCCCTCCCTCTCTCCCTTCCTCCCTCCCTCCTGTCCTCCTTCTCTCTCTCACCTTCCCTGTGGTGACAGTTTAATGCTTCAAAAGCTTATGTTCCTTCCCTAGGGCAGGCAGACTCAGTATCTCTGGTCCAGTCCTGTGGGGAAGAATACCAGGAGGTGGATGAATAGAGAAGAATAACCAGTAGCTTGGCATTTATTATCTCCTAAGCCTCCTAGAAGGTTTCCTATTAACCTTTTGGCCTCTTTCTACTCCAGCACCTTAAGACACACCTCTGATATGGTTCTGTCCTTGCCAAGTGTGGATCAAAGCCTGGAGAAGTTGCAGCATCTCCTGAATTGATTTAGACTTGGTGTGGATGGGAGAGAGGGGAAAAAATAGGGGAGAGGGGGACAGGAGATTAGCCAGTCCGGATGCATAATGAACTGGGGAAGGAAGGGGAAAGAGGAAGGCAAAATGAGGACACAAGAGGTGTTCAGCTCACACTGCCACCTAAGCCTCTGCTGGAAATTACAGGTCATATCCACATCAAGCCCCTCCTGGGGGGAAGGGGAGCACCTTGTCCTCAGACTCAGTCCTCCTTCTTCGTGGCCCATCCCCCTCCTCCCTGTCAACTCCAGCCTGCCTTTTCTTTGAGTGCAATAGCTCCCCCATTATTCTCAGGACTGGAAGAGGCTGGGAAGAGACATTTCGGAATCCCTCCCTAGGTTTTAGGGACAAGAAAATCAAGTGCTCCACCACCCCGAAAAGCAAGAGCTATCTCCTCTCCATCCCCATTGGGAAGCTGATCAGCCACGGTTTTGAAGAGGAGAGGGACAATAGGGACCGTCTACCTTCTCCCCTACTGCGCTCCCCTCAAAATCCCCGCAGCGAGCCTGTGCCCATGGGGAACCACTTGGGGGTAGGGTGGGAGCAGGAGGCTAGCTAGAGAGGGGACTCCAGCACGCAGCAGGTGCGGGCGGGAGGGGGAGGGAGGCAGAAAGGCAGGCAAGGAGGGGGTAGGGAAGGAGCGAGGAGTTGCAGGAGAGGGGCGGGGGTGGGGGTAGAAGGAGGTCCTGTGAGGAAGGAGGCGCTGAAGAGCCACAGCAGCTGCCGCCGCCGCCGCCGCTGCACTGGCTGCTTGGAGGCTGGAAGCTGGAGCCGGGCTGGGAGGCGGCTGAGACCCGCGCCCCGGGGCCCGGGAACCCTCCCCGGATCTCATGGAGCACACACACTTCCATCTCACCAACAGCTCGCTCCTCTCGCACCACCGTTATGCTTGCGGCTTGGGCTTCGTGCCGGTCGTCTACTATAGCCTCCTACTCTGCCTTGGCTTGCCAGGTAAGGGGCGTGCGCGTGTGTATATGTGTGTGAGACAGAGAATGGGAGGGGATGGCGTGTAGGTCTGTGTGTCCGGGTGTCAGGGTGTCTGCGTACCTGTGTGTGGCTCCTAGAGGGGACTGTCAGGGAAGACGCGTGAGGGCTGCAGGGCAAATCAACTGCGAGGCCAGAAGAGGGTAGGGGGTCTGACCAAAGTCGTCCCCATCCCATCCACCCCCCGGCTGACCCTGACAGAAAAGTTTGTACCCAAAGGGCAAAGAAGGGCTTTCCACTGGGAAAGAAAGTTGATATCCGCTAAGCACCTGGGATGTGCCTGCAGCTGGATCTCTGGTCCAGGCGCATCGTAGGACAGCTGCTTTGGCAAAGGGCAGGGGAGGGATGCCAAGGCGCCCGCCCCTCCTGTCCTCTGTCTCCCTACAGCCCAGGTCGGGACAGTCAGTTTCCTGCGCCCTCTGGTTGTCCCGACCCCTACGCCCCAAGCTCGCAAGAGGCTGTCCTGACTTAACCCTAAGATCAAGTCCTAGATCGAGGAGACACTACAGATCTTGCGCTCTGATGAGAAAGGATGGAGAAGCGCTCTTTCTCTGTCCGTCCCTTTGTATTCCAGAACCTCTGTCCCCCAGGGAGTGGGGGAATCTAAAGAATGGCTGGGGAAGGGGCTGGGAGTTGGGGGATGGGATGAATCCCCGGGAACTGTGCCTTGGAAATGATGAGAGCACACGCGAGCGCGCACACACACATAAACACACTCACGCACACAGACACACATACACGCGCGCACACACACACGCACACACATACACACACCCATCACCGAAGCCTCCCGGGTAACAGTCTCCTTGAGCACCGTCCTTGCCCCTTGGCTTCGATTTTCTTTCTAATCTCCTGTCCTAGGAGGAAGCGCTGTGCAGATTATTCCTTTGCCCAAGCCTCTCCATCTCCTACCTAAAAGTGTAGCTGAGACTCGTACAGAATTCCTGAAGGGAAGGAAGGAGTGTGGGTTTTCTTTATGTTCAGATCCGTTATGCGAGAGAGCCCACTGCACTTTGGCTATCTCCGCTGACAAATTCTTTTCACGAACCTCAGCACGAATGGGGAATTTCAGAACCCCACATACACACTTTAGCTATAGATAAATCCTTTACAACCATATTTGGAGGAAAGGGAAGGAGGAGGAGAGAGAAGAAAGTCTGAACAGAGACTATGTACAGCTACCCTGAATAGAATGTAAACTCCTTGGGGCCAGGAACGGTTCCAGTTTGGACTTTGTATCCCCAGCCCCTAGCACAGTAAATGGCACACTGCCAGTGCTTAATGTTTGTTGACTGCTTCTTGATATTACCCTCCAAATGCATTCAAACAGCGCCGAGGGTCTCCATCAGTCATCACCGTTGTTTGTTTGTATCTCAATTCATTTTTGTGACACTGAAGTGGGTAGCCATTAAAAAAATTACTCGTTTTCAAGGTTCTCCACTTTCTTGAATCTAAGCGAAACCGCACAACATGATTGATTATTAAGAATTAATCACTCTTCCTACCTTGGAGTAAAAAAGAAGGGAAATTATTGTCTGACTAGGCAAATGAGAACATATATTGTAATTATTGCACCCATGGACTAATTCTAGTCCAGCAAACAATTTTTTCTCTCCTGGGCTTCCCTTGCTCCCTTTGATAACTGAGTTTTCCACTGGTAATAGCTGCCAGAGGGAGAACACATCGAATCTCCTGTTTCTCCACAAAGTATACATAGCCAGGACAGAGTAATAGTTTATTATCCTCAGAATTTTCTTCCTCAGGATGGCAGGCTAACCTCGTTCACTTCATTCCCTACCTTTCTTCTTTAGCAACATCATCTCTAGAGATTGAAGGGGCAGAATGTCATCCCAAGGTGATGGCACTGAAACTGGGGACTTCTGTGTCTAGATGAGATAGTGCTGGACAGCTCAGACCTTCAGCGTCTGGATCTGATGTCAATTAAGGATGTTTCAGAAGCAAGGACTTACCCAGACAGTAATAGGAGGTAGGGGGACTCCGAAGTGAAAGCACTTCCTCTCTACCCCCACTATCCCTGCCCCAACCAGGAACCAGCCCTGTGCAAAGGGCCTAAAAGAAACCATGTAAAAGGATAAGTAAAAATGAGACATTTGGGGGAAAAAAATGTAGTCTTTGGTGGGTGGGGAGAGGAATTCTGAAGGTGTCTGCTCCAGTCTGGCTGTGTAGGGCAAAGTGGAGGCGAATGGCTAGATGGAAAAGAGGGTGGCCGTAGGGAATGGGGAAGGGGCATGTGCAAATTTCATGGTCTAATGATTTTTGAAAATTGCTTGCAAGGCTGGTTCAAGGGTCATGTCTCTGAATGAGAAAGGCATTGTTCTTATCTGTTTTTTGCACTGTTGTGAAGTCTAAAATGAATACACAAGCAATATTCATGGGCACTAGACTTATTTAACAGAAAAGGCAGGTGATTATTAGAAGCTGAGTGAGGGACCGGCTCCACGCATCAGTTAGGGAAGAGCCTGAAGAGGCCGAGAGAGAAAAAAGTACTTAGCTCAGCATATTACTCCTATTACTGAGACTTTCACTGTAATACCCTCCTTCCCCCCAATTAGAGAACTCTCATTATTCTGCAGCTGACAGGAACACACAGTTAAGCTGGGTGTGAAGAAACAGACCACAGGGTTTGATGATATTGTTGAAAACTGAGATTTTAATTGAATTACTGTTCCCAGCAGTGGGCTCACCCAAAGTGTTCCAAATTAGCACAGCACGGTGGGTAGAAAATGTTTATGGGAATTTGGAGTTGAATGTGGAGAGGGTGTGAGCTATGCCACAGTGAAGGGGAAGCAGGATGGTAATTAGAATAAGAGGACAGTACTCTCCAGAAACTGTCCAACATTGTAAGACATGGCAGAAGGGATTGTGAAAGCCTACATGGTTAAGAAATGTCTTGATAGAATACATAGGGTACTGGACTTAGAGACAGGAAGACCTGGGTTCAAGTCCCATCACAGATACTTGCTAGCTATGTGGCCCTGGGCAAATTGCTTCTCTATACCTCAGTTTCCTCATCAGTAAAATGAAGAGGTTTGAATTGATAGCCTTTAAAGTCCTCTTAGTCAAAAAAACCCCATGGATAGCATTGGCATGCCATGGTCCATGGCATCATGAAGAATAGGACACAATTAAATGACTCAATAATAAGAACAATAAAGATTCCCTAGGATCAATAATGTCAGCCACATGCTCATAGGATTCAGAGTTGGAAGAAACCTTAGTAATCATCTAGACCATCTAGACTCCTTCACTTTATAGATTAAAGCAACCGAGACTCAGAATGTCAAAATGACTTGTCCAAAGTCACACAAGTAGCAGATATGAGAGCCAAGATGTGAACTTTTTCAACTACAGTCAGTCACCTCCAAGGCCATAACCACCTTACTAACAAGGAATCTTATAAACTAATCCAGATTTCTTAGATTGTCTTCATGGGAGAACATCTACTCTGTCAGCTGGTCCACACTGCAGTTTTGCATGTATCTATTCTCCTCGACCCTACCTGAAAAATTTTAAGTTGGAAATCCACAACAAACAGAGGGGAGGCCATCACAAGTTGGCTATGTAGAGTAGGCGAGTAGAAGAAAGAAAAAATAGATGAAGGAAAGAGGAGAAAAACATATTATATTAGAAAAGAGGAAAGGAACACTCCTAATAAGGAAGGGATGTTCTTAGAAATAAGGCTGACACATAATTTTTTCAACTTACTTTAAAATTTACTTAGAAACCTACATTTGTCATTTTTTAGTTTTTTATACAGATTAAAGTTGTGAAACCCATAATGGACACACAATCAATATTCATGGGCAATGTAATTATTTAATAATAAAGGAGGTGGTTGTTAGGAGTTATTAGAAGATATAACCCTGTGTAGTCAAAGGCATGTGCAAGCTCTGGCCAGTTCAAACAAAGTAGAAAGGTTTCAAGTATGGAGCTGAGAATAGGATATTTTTAGGAGCTCCAAGAAACTTCAACAGTCCCGTGATTTGTGACTTGTTCAAGGTCACCAAGATAGTAATCACCCAAAGCTGGATTTGAACCTAGATCTTCTGACTTCATCAGAGCTAGAATTTTTCACAGTGTACTATGAAGTTTGCAAAGCAGTTTATATATGTAGGCTCATCTGAGCCTCAAACAATCCTGTGAGGTAGGAACTATAGATATCTCCATTTTACAGATAAGTCAACCAAGATGCAGAAGGTTAGAGAAGGGAAGGGAAAGGAAGGAAACATTTATTAAGTGCCAACTATATTCCAGGCACTATGGTAAGCAATTTATAAATATTGACTCATTTGATCTTTGCAAAAACCCTGGGAGATGGGTATCATTATAATTCCCACTTTACGGTTGAAGAAAGTGAATCATACAGAGGTTAAGTAACTTGTATACAATCATACCACTAATAAGGGTTTGCAGCCAGATTTAAACTCATATCTTTCTATCTCAGGGTCCAGTATGCTATCCACTAAGCCACTAGCTCCCTCATGGTCAGAGAGCTCCTAAGTGTCAGAGAATTATACTTGACCTCAGGTCTTCCCAGTTCCAGATCTAGAATGCCACACACAATATATCTGTCTTCCAAAGGCTAGCCCTAGCTATATTCAAACAGGCTCAATGTGAGATTGCACAGGTTAAAAAATTCTTTGGGCCAAAGTAGCATTTAAAGCCCTTCTACTCACACAGTCACTGAGGAACTATGATTTCTACCTAAATAGAGGAAAACAATGACACATGATTCCTTGAACTGCTGATGTATTTACAAAAAATACCTCCTTAATCTTCTGACATTCATCACTAAGATCAGATGAGGGATTATTTGGACACTTCATTGAACTGCATGCAATGTCATATAACAAAAACCTAAATCCACTGCTTGCTGCTTCAGCTTGCAAGGCTGTTCTTGGTCTCACATCACGAACAAATTCTCTTAATGTAGGACCTCTCCCCAACAGGGCTTGCAATATGCCTCCTTATAAAGTTTCCTTACAGGTGAGTTGTGTAGGAGACAGAACGTCACGCACCTGGCTTTAGTCATAGTCCTGCTGCCTTATTACGTGAGTGACTGGCTAAATTACTTTACTTCCCTGGGCTCGGAAGTGTAAAATGAGAGAATCGGATTAGGAAGTCAGCATAGCAAAGTGGAAAGTGGCTGTGGAGTCAAAGGATTTGGCCTTGGGTTCAAATCCCATCTGTGGTATTTAGTACTTTTGTGACCTTGAACAAAGCATTTCCCTTCTCTCCATCACCATCTTGATGAGTCAAAATTCTAAATAACATTCTTGATGGAAGATAGACCAGACAGCTTCTGAGGTCCCTTTCTATCTCTAGAAATGTGATCCTCTGATGTTCTCTGGAGTTGTTTCCAGCACTGACCTTTAATAATTCTGTTCTTTCTCTAAACCTTCTTATATTAAGCCCCATTCTATTGCAGACCCTGTTCTAGCAAGATTCCAAAATATTAGGAGAATGGCACATGGGTTTACTGTTCGCCAACCTCAAATTGTAGTATGTGGTCCAGCAAAACCTCTAGAAATAATCAGATGTTGTTTAATCTCACATAAAGTTAAAAACTGTGCCTGGTGATTGAACCTGACAAATCTGACTTCTACAGTGACTAGGAGAGGCTATTATCAAAGAAATGTTCTTCTACCTTTGTCATACCCTTCCCATATTGCCTTGGGAGTAGGGAAGCAGGGAGCTTAACATCAGCACTGCCAGTGGTCCTATACCCTAAAATATAGGTGATGTTGATACAGAAGTCACTGCAGAGAGCACTCTAAAATATCAATAGGTTAAAATGGGTGGGACATCCAAATGAGGAATGAGATTGAGCCAGGTTCATGGGGATGGAGGGGCGAGAATGAAAAGAGTAACTGAAATATGTGTCTGAGAAAGAAATATGAACCATGAATCTGATTCAGTGAATTAGAATCTCCAAGACAGCTGGAATACCATGAAATATCTTAGGGTAAGCTTTGGACTGTGTCTCAGATATGAATTTGCAAAGTGTTCACATTAAAGCAGAGTGGGGGGGAGTCTTTCTGCTTCTCAATGAGGTCATGAAATGATAGAACTGGAAGGGATCTTTTAGGTTATCTGACTCAATACTTTCATTTTCCATAGAATGAAACTGAGGGCAAGTGATTTGCCCCTGATCATAGAACACATCAACAGCAAAGCCATGACTAGAACCCAAGACTCCAGTTTATAATTTTCACCTACAATTTATATCTTAAATCCCAACACATACCCATAATACTCCTTTCTCTTGTTTGTCCTTCGCTGCCAAAGAAAACCATGCCATTAGAGAAATAATGACATGACTTGCACTTGACTTTGTTTTTGAGTGAGGGAGGGCTGTGCAGGTCACCAGCCTCACTTCTCCTCCAGAGTCATCTGAATCCAGGTACCAGATATTCCTCAGGATGACTGGAGATGACCGAAGATGAGGCAATTGGGGTTAAGTGACTTGCCCAAGTCACACAGCTAGTGAGTGTCAACTGTCTGAGGTGAGATTTGAACTCAGGTCCTCTTGACCCCTGCACTGGTGCTCTATCCACTGCACCATCTACCTGCCCCTACCCCTTTCTCTTACCACTGACACTACCACCTCAGTCCTCTAGAGGGCTTTGTTCTATATCTAGGATAATTTTTTCATATGTAAATTTGGGCAGGTGTCTTTTTTTAATTTAATTTATTTATAGTTTTCAACATTCATTTCCACAAGATTTTGAGTTCCAAATTTTCCCCCATCTCTCCCCTCCCCCTCACCCCAAGATGGCATACATTCTGATTACCCATTCCCCCAGTCTGTCCTCTCTTTTATCAGCCCCTTCTCTTATCCCCTTCCCCTTTACTTTCTTGAAGGGCAAGATAGATTTCTATACCCCATTCCCTGTATATCTCATTTCCCAGTTGCGTGTAAAAACAATTTTTTAACATCTGTTTTTAAAACTTTTGAGTTCCAAATTCTCTCCCTTTTTTCCTCCCCACCTACCCTCATTGAGAAAGCAAGCAATACAATATAGGTTATACATGTGTAGCTATGCAAAACACTTCCATAATAGTCACGTTGTAAAAGACTAACTATATTTCCCTCCATCCTATCCTGTCTCTCAATTATTTTCTTTTCTCCTTTGACCCTATTCCTTCTCAAAAGTGTTTGCTTCTGACTATCCTCTCTCCCAATCTGCCCTCCCTTCTATATCATCCCCTCCCTTTATCCCTTTTCCTCCTACTTTGCTGTAGGGTAAGACACCCAGTTGAGTGTGTATGTTATTCCCTCCTTAAGCCAAATCTCATGAGAGTAAGGTTCACTCATTTCTTCTCACCTTCCCTCTCTTCCCATCTATTGTGAAACCTTTTTTTGCTTCTTTTATGTGAGATAATTTATCCCATTCTATCTCTCCCTTTTTCCTTCTCCCAATATATTCCTCTCTTCACCTCTTAATTATATTTTTAGATATAATCCTTCATATTCAACTCGCTCTGTACCATATATCTACCTATCTCTCTATCTATCTATCATTTATCTATTTCCCCCAACAACCCAAATACTGATAAAGGTCTCATGAGTTACAAATATCATCTTTCCATGCATGTAGGAATGTAAACAGTTCCAGACTTAAGTAACAGACTTAATAAGTCCCTTATGATTTCTCTTTGCTTTTACCTTTTCATGCTTTTCTTGATTCTTGTATTTGAAAGTAAAATTTTCTATTCAGCACTGGTCTTTTCATCAAGAATGCTTGAAAGTTCTATTTCATGGAATATCCATATTTTTCCCTGAAGGATGATACTCAGTTTTGATGATTCTTGGTTTTAATCCTAGCTTCTCTGACCTCCAGAACAGAATATTCCAAGTCCTTCAATCCCTTATGTTGAAGCTGCTGAATCTTTCATTATCCTCATTGTATTTCCACAATATTTGAATTGTTTCCTTCAGGCTACTTGCAATATTTTCTCCTTGACCTGGAAACTCTGGAATTTGACTACAATATTCCTAGAAGTTTTTCTTTTGGGATCTCTTTCCAGGGGTGATTGGTGGATTCTTTCAATTTCTATTTTCCCCTCTGGTTCTAGAATATCAGGGCAATTTTCCTTGATAATTTCTTGAAAGATGATGTCTAGGCTCTTTTCTAATTATGACTTTCAGGTAGTCCAATAATTTTTAAATTATCTCTCCTGAATCTATTTTCCAGTTCAGTTGTTTTTCTATTTTTTCATTCTTTTGGTTCTGTTTTATAATTTCTTGATTTCTCATAAAGTCACTAGCTTCCATTGGCTCCATTTCTATTTTTGAAAAAATTATTTTCTTCAGTGAGCTTTTGGACCCCCTTTTTCCATTTGGCCCACTCCACTTTTTAAGACATTCTTCTCCTCGTTGACTTTTTGGACTTCTTTTATCATTTGGGTTAGTCTATTTTAAGGTATTTTCTTCAGTGTTTTAGGGGGTGTCCTTCAGCAAGCTGTTGACTCAATTTTCATGATTTTCTTGCATCACTCTCATTTCTCTTCCCAAATTTTCCTCTACTTCTCTTACTTGATTTTCAAAATCCTTTTTGAGCTCTTCCATGACCTCCAACTAATTCACATTTTTCTTGGAGGTTTTTAATGTAAGACTTTTGACTTTGTTGTCTTCTGGTTGTATATTTTCATCTTCTTTGTCACCAAAGTAATATTCTACAGTTTGGATTCTTTTACAATGTTTACTCATCTTCTCAGCCAAATTTTTGACTTTCTAACTCTTTGTCTATGTAGGACTCTGCTTCCAGCAGGGATGGGGAGGAGGTGGGTGTACTGTCCCAAGGCTTCAGGGATTTTGCATCAGCCACACAAATCCCCACCATCTATGGTCCCAGAGCTCTGGAAGCAGCCTCTGCCATTGCTGCTGTTACTGCAGCTGCCACCAGACTGCTGTGACCTCACCACCACCCAGGGACTGGAGCCACACCTGGCCAGACTATGTGCTTCTCTTTCACCCAGGTCCCACAGAGTTTTCTCATTGACTTTTTTGGTGTTTGTGAGTTAAGTCTAGAAACTGCCACAGTTGCAAATGATTCTGTCCCCTGAGATCTGCTCCAGCCCTTCTGTGCTAGTCAGCCCACCCCATACTGTGCTCTACTCCTACCTGGTGTGATAGACCTTTACTCTCAACTTTCCAGACTACCTTGGGCTGAAGATTCATTTCACTCTATCATTGTATGAGTTCTGTTGCTCTAGAATTTATTTAGAGTCATTTTTATGGGTATTTGGAGGGTTTTTGGGGAAGAGCTCAGGGAATTCCCTGCTTTTACTCTTTTACTTTTACTTAACCTTTGTTTACATGTCTCATTGACCCCCTCTGGCAGTCTGATAAAACCTATGCACCCCCGTCTCAGAGTAATCATGTGTTGCCTAAATCATAATTGATGGAAATAATGAATTTCAGTTAGAAGTTACTGAAAATAGTCTTTTCCCCTTCCAAGTTTACAAGTCTCCTAAAATCTATCTACAGACTTATTAGGGGTTCATAGATCTCAGGTTAAAAATCCCTACTCTATACCATAGCAGGGATAGCTCTTTGCATCAATACAAAGAAATATGGGAAGGGTTAGGAACCATAACTTTAAGTGGGCCTAGGTGGGGCAAGGATGGTGTTTGCTTGATAGAATGTACTGGGTTTTTAAGAGAGAAAATTACTTTGTATATTTAAAATTGCCTAGAAGTTTCACTTTTCTAGAAAGTAAGTCATGCTTTATTTTCTCCACCATGGACTAGCTATTTTGAAATCACAGAGTCATTGAATTTTACAACTAGAAGAAACATCTATCTAGTTTGACCCCCTTCATTTTACATGTTTCAAACAAGGAGACTCAGAAAGGTAAAGTAACTTGCCCAAGGTCATTCATCAAAGCCAGATCTCCTGATTATAATTTTTAAAAGGTGGAAAAAATAATGATTTACTAATAATAGTTGATATTTATATAGAACTTTCATGTTTGCAAGTAGATATGTGTGTATATATTTTTATAACTAGATAGTAGATAGATATAAAATCTGATCCTTCCAGTGACTCTAGGTGGTAAGTACTATTATTATCCCCATTTTATAGATGAAGAAACTGAGGCACATAGAGATAAAGTGATTTGCCCAGGGTCACACAACTGGTGACTGTTTTACACAGGATTCAAACCCAGGTCTTTCCAAAGCCCAAATCCAGCACTTTGTCCCTTGCATCAACCAAATGCCGTATTTACCACAGTAATTTAGAGCTGGAGAGGACCTTAGTGGTTGTCTAGTTTAGTCACCTCATTTTACAGATGATATAATGTGGGTTAAATCACTTATCCAACTAGATAATGTCATAGTCAGGACTAGACATGAGATCTCCTGACTCCCAATCCAGTGCTTTCTCAACTGCGACACAATTTAAGTTTTGTAATTAACATATTGCTACTCACTAGAGTTCCAATATGCTTGATATATTACAGCCAGTAGAATGGGAGAAACATCTGGCCCTGACCTTTATGGAAATTAACCAAATTAATCCCTAATTTGGAAGGAGAAAGGCTGAAGCCCACTAGCATGAAGTCCTAAGTATCAAGGGTTAACTTTTCTTCTGGTCTGCCAAAGCGTTGTTTATTGGCAGGGTCAGGGGAATAATGTATTGTTAAATCCATTTCTTTTCATTCTGATCTAATGTGAAAGGCAAGTTATCAGTTAAATTGTTTAGAACAGGGGGAATCACACACATACATCATGGTGCATCGCAGCACAGGCTAGAGATAGCCGATGGCTAGATTCCAGGTGTTACCATGCACTGCTCTGCCTTATCAGCACAACTCCACAGAAAGCAGTACAAGCAACATCACCTTCCCTAATAAAGAAGATAAAGAGTTTCCCTCGAAGGTGGTGGAATAGGGCAGTGGCTGAAAAACAAACAAGTAAAAAGTGTCCTGTGGAACACAAAAAAGGAAGAATTTAGTCCCTGGCTTGCTCGTTATAAAAGGATAGTGCTTATTAACCCACTCTACCTTTATCACACATGTGAACTTGGCAAGATACATCTA